>OY757913.1:52589705-52637205 GCA_963585895.1 Sepioteuthis lessoniana
GATTTTATAAGCTTTTTGACTCGCATACATACAACTAGTGCTTCTAAAGAAGACGTGAATCTGATAATATATTATCTACACAAGCCCCCTATAATCGATAAGAAATTAAAAAGCTTGTATTTACCAATCAGTTTTTGAGCTTTTTTTTAAAGAATTGATTTTCAACTCAGTCTGGATATGACTATACCCTCTTTCCCGATTCATTTTTATTCTGGGAACACACACACACACACGCAAACATACGCAACACACACCAGACACCAGACACACACATGTATACATGTATATATGTTTGTATGTGAATATATATGTATACACACACGTGCAAATATATATATATATATATATATATATATATATATATATATATATATATATATATATATCAGCGTTTCCATTTCGGACATTTTTGAATTGATAAACGGCAATAAATAATGGCAGGGATTTTATATATATATATATATATATATATATATATATATATATATATATATATATATATATATATACCAGGACACACACACACACACACACACACACACACACATATATATATATATATATATATAGAAAGAGAGAGAGAGAGAGAAATAAACAGACAAGACAGATACATACAAATTGACACACACACACACACACACACACACACATATATATATATATATATATAAACAGGCAAACATACTTACACAAACACAGAGATAGAGTAGTTTCTGATTAATTTGCTGCATATGAAATTTTGGGGTTAAAGAGTCTTGTAAAGTTTGTATTAAGATATATTGTAATGTAAATTTTGTTATATCAGTTGTAAAATGTTTTCGAAAATGAAAGTGAATACAATAGATTGAGAAACACCAGCTAAATTTCATTTCTAAAAAATAAATTTGCACGAAAAAGAAAGAAATAAAGAAAGAAAAAGCTTTTCTTGTCTTAACTTTGTTAGATTTTCACTTTGTTAAAGTCCATAGATCAGACGAAAAATTCTGTCAAAGTCTTCATGCGATTATCAAGTACCGATAGACACCTGTTAATTAGAGAGTGGACAGTGTTTTTTCAGCTACTGTTACATTGATGAATTATTTATATTTTTCATTTTTCTTTCTATTTAGTTATTTGCTTTAGTTATTTGTAACTTTGTTTATATATATATATATATTGCAAAAAGAAAATGATTTTTCGGAGTAAAAGAAAAGATAGTCGAATGAGTCGCAAAACGAACAAATATCCTAAAAGATGTTCGATATGTACTTAGAACAGGCTCACAGAACCCTACGAAATAGCTAAAATTTACCACTCCAATTTCACCGAAAAAAAAAAATCTTAAGAAAACTTCGTAAAAAACCGATTGGTATAAGTTGGCTGTGGTACAAGGGAATATATAGGAACACGCATTGTAGAAATTAGAATATGATTTGATTGGTTCGATTTTATGGGATATCAACCCTGGTTGATTATTTAATATCTAATCCTTTTTATATATATATATATATATATATATATATATAGTCATCCACAGACAGATCTGTTTTGTTCTATCAGAACTCATCAGTGTGGTTAGACATACTAGCTTCCAGTAGCTGGGATCGAAACCCGGCTGACACAACCGTCAATCCAAGCCTCTATCCCTCAGCCACGAGGACCGAGTAGCGGCGAAGTAAATTTTAAACGGTTATGAATCACAATTACTATTGTCTACATACATCCGCTTTACGGCTACCGAGACCTCAATTCATATATGAAGAGACTTGCAATAAACGCTAATAGCAACGCAATTACTTCATTCGGTTAGAGAACTCAGCCCTACGGGGGTAGGGGAGTATATATATATATATATATATATATAATTTGTCAACGAATAGTTTGTAGGTAACATCTTTAAACGACCTTGAGTTCATTTGTTTGCACACATGTAAATGGTTTCAAGTATTGCTAACATTAATAATTCTATTCAACATTATTCATTTGTTTGCACACAGTTAAATGATTTCAAGTTTGCCTATCTGACACTATTAATTCAACTTAATATTAATGTTTTCCTAACTTCCAAGCTACATAATAATTCCTAAACACATATAGCCGTGTGCCAGACTAAGACTTCGTTAATAGGTATGTAAAAATTAAAAAAAAAAAAAAATTTGTCATGTTTTCCTAAAATATAATTGAAAATATTTGAATCATATTGCTGATCTGAAAAACATTTTTGTAGAAAAAAAAAAAAAGCTTGCGTATTTTTCAAAGCTATAAAAGAAAAAAATATTTTTGTTCTTTTTGACTTGTCATCAACCGATAAGAATCAAGATTTTATCTAAAACATCACTTTTTATACATCACTTTTTATACATAACCCTGTAGTACCAAAACAGACAAATAGAGCCAGAAATATTACTGCGGATACAATTGTACAACAAAGACTTACAAATTTAGTACACTTACACTTCTACGGTTTTCAGCACGGAAAACAGAGTAGGAGAACCGAGTTCGAATTTTGGCTGAGTCTGTTCATATTTACTTGGCATGAATCCACTTATCCCTTCATTCTGTATATGTTGCAAATGGAGGTGCAAGATAGCGTTACAGTTAGTTGCATAGAAAACAGGATTTTTGTTGCATAGCCGGAATGAAGAAGCCATGACATTTGTTTATGAAAATATAATTTTCTTTTTAATTAACGAAAGTCGTGGTGAAATTGCTGCAAGAGAGAGAGAGAGAGAGAGAGAGAGAGAGAGAGAGAGAGAGAGAGAGAGAGAGAGAGAGAGAGAGAGGCTGTTATTATTGACACCACGTTGAGATACATCTTCAGAGTCTTATTTCTTTATGCTTCTTTCACGAGAGGCAGAGACTGGACAGGTTTTTCCACCTGGGCCCGCCGCCCCCGGTCAGCACCCAGAACGGCGTGATTGCTCCCCCACAACAGACCGCTGGGTTCGAAAACTTCCGTCATTATATATTTTCCTGACGCTCAAACTTTCTCTTCCCACGCAATTCATGTAGCATTTCCGCTGTCCTTTGTTTACCTTAAGACACAGATGCACATCCTGATTTTTGAAATCCGCACTAACTGGCCAGTTAAAGATCAATATGTAACATTGTCAAACTAAGTTCGAATTTCACCTGAAGCTGCTTCTGTTCAATTAGCACTAATGCGCATAGAGAAATAATGAATCCCCCCTCTCCCTGCATTCTATATATAAGTAAAAGTAAAGTAGGCGACCATAGTCGAGGATGACCCGAAGTCTCCCTTTTCGATAGCTGTCGGGGAGGGCGCTTCTCCTTTCCCTGGATTGCTCCACTAGACCCTTGATCCGTACCTTATAATGCTGAGTGTTAAGCAAGGAGGCATCAAGTACCATTTTTTGAGTCTTTGGTATGACTCGATCTAGGATCAAACCCAGGTCTCCCGGGTAATTGGTGAACACTCTAACCGCTAGGCCAATGTCCGGTACAATTCTATATATACTAGATGCAATTACAAGCTAGAATAATAGTTATCAGAAAGGAAAATTCGATTGCCAAATTTCAGCTGGGACTGTTTATTTTCACTTCTTACGAAAGCTCTCAGGAAAGGCATGACTACACCCTTCCCTACGTACTATATATGAATTGTCAAATTAAATTCGAATTTCATCTGAGGTCATAAAATGCCAACCAACCAACCAACCAACGAATTCTGACTCGTAATAAAATAGTCACTTCTAAATATTTTTGTTTATAGTTGTATAGTTTTAGCATAAATAAATGTAAATTTTGATTCATATGTTGTTTTATTCAAACGTAAGGCAAATGAAAATGTGCAAGTTTGCACGTGTTTACATAGAAAATAAGTTTACTTCTAAATTTCACCATCTAGGTCGCAAAAAAAAAAGCAAAACAAAGTTTAAAGAAAATAATTGTCATTTTCCATACGTTTACACCCTGGACTATTAATAAGTAACACGTACTATCCGGGAAAAAAATGTGTTACATAGTGTTAATATTAGTTTTTAAAAGATTCTTACAAAGACTGACTTATTCTTTTTATGAAAACGGTTTAAATTTTATCCTAAAGTTTACCTGACATATTCCTTCTTTTTTTTTTATTTATAGATCATCAATCGTCTATTAATTTCCTATATCAGGCGTCAGTGTGTACACTTATCAACTCATTTTGAAAAACACACACACGCACTCACACATGTACAAATATATATATATATATATATATATATTTTGGCTGAGTCTGTTCATATATATATATATATATATATATACACACGTGTGTGTGTGTTCGTGTGTACCTGTGCGTGCGTGAATTATATCGATAAGCAGCTACTTTTGGAGCACTTGGAACCTTTAATCTTCTTGTTGAACACTAGGTGGTGCTGGAGGTGATGGCGCTGCATCTATTCCTTAATACCGGTGTTTGTCTCGATTAGTCACTCCTTAATCGAATTGTTAGCGATCAAATTTTGATATTTTAATAGTTTATTGATATGTCACTTGAGTTCAAGGCTGTTGCCCGACCCCCAACTGCATCGTTGCATAAACAAATACATTGACTTCAGAACCGAAGAGAAATCCACCTACTTAAACAAATGCTTGTCGGATAGCTGAGACAGTTGTGTATTTCGATTCGGAGCGAGTAATCAGTGTTCAAGATCAGGTAAAAGTCTCCCAGTGTTAACTGATAAGTCGACTGACCGGTGATTTCTACTGAGATTACTGGTGTAAAACAGTCTTCATGCTGTCTTACGCCTGTATTATATTGAATTGAGGTAAATGAATATAATACTAAGTTTATATATATTGATTTATATATAACCCTTGTATCATATTTACTTGTATAACACACACACACTCACACACACACACACACACACACATATATATATATATATATATATATATATATATACAATTATAATCAAAATTTACCGCTAAAACCCCTATAAATAAGTAAAGCATAGATCTCTGTGCATATAAATGCAGAGCAATATCATGGTATTTCAACAATAAGAAAAAAAAAAAAACGACTCTGAGTTTCATGTACCCGATTTTCAGGAGGGATTTTATGCTTACTTCTGAAAGACAGACTTTAGATGTGCAGATAAAAGCAGACCTGATTCAACGTTTCTGGCTTGTCCAAACCAGCGATGAACAACTTACATGGTTAAAAGTTTACAATTTCCTAAACTAATAACCACTGGGATGCCATGTTACAAAAGAAGTAATTTGAATGGGGATAAGGCGCCATTGATATATAGATGTATTTACTAAACTCCTTCTCCACGAGCAGGTTGCGATACAAGGCCTATTTTTGAGCGGACTAAAGCTGGTTTAAATTTAAAGTTTTCTTTCTGATAGACTGGTTGCCTTACTAGGAGTAAATGACCCAATCTGCCTTACTATTTAAAAGAGAAAGGCTAGATGCGTAATAGCATAAAGAGAAAAACAAATAACTTCGTCATTGATTCAGGCCACCGAATCCATTCCCTACTACGGTAACCGTTACAATAAATTCCTGGATGTAGGCTATTGATGTAAGATGTTAAGTATGTAGGTTATTAATATTAGAAATTATGAACCTAGGCCATTAATATTAAATGTTAAGTATGTAGCCAATCAATATAAGATGTTATGCATGTAGCCAAATAATATTAAATATTAAGTATGTAGGCTATTAATACTGAACATTGATATAAGATTCCTGAGATATTTTCGGATTGAGCTCGTAGATTATTTTAAACATAAATTTTACATAAATACAAACACACGCGCATGCGAACACACACACACACACACACACACACACACACACACACACACACACACACACACACACGTGTTTGTATATAGACGCGGTTGTTTCCAATAATCTATTAGACTATCTTGGATGCCATGCTTTTCATGGCATCTTTCTAAGTAATTACTGAGCTTACTTGTCTGTCTATCTCATTCCTAGTAACATGTGACAGGTTTTACTAGGTTGAATGCTACCATCAACAATCCCAGAACTAAATTATTTTTAAACGGTTAATGTGGTTTGTCTTTACTGCTATAGATAAATAGAAGGGTTGCCAGGATTCTTTTGCGTTGGTAAAGCAACCAGTCAATAAGAGAGTGAATTAAAACCAGATGTACTCGGCTTAAAAACTGACCTTCTGTCGTTTCTTGTCTTTGGAGGAAGGGTTCGGTAAATACATACATGCTCTTCTACATACTTATCATGTTTCTTGAATCCTTCCTGAAAGAAATGCTCCCGGGAGAGGCATGCATTCATCACTTCTCTCCACAACTATCGATGGTTAAATAGTAAGGCAGTCTGGGTTCTTTGGCCTGGGTTCTTTGGCCTGGGTGAAGAAACAATTCTAGGAAAAAGTAAACACTGAATCCAAACCAGTTTAAGTTTGGTTTGGTTTGGTTTTTTGGCATATCAACCATTGTAGGTTATTTAATGCCAGATCCATTTTTATGCATATGCACAGTTCCATTTCAAACAATTCAGTTTAACATAAGTACACAGTTCAAGTGTCAAAACAGTTCAAACAATTCAGTTTAGCATAAGTACATTGTTTAGTTCTATTTAACCCATTGATATCAGATAGGGGTGTAATGGTTAAAGCACTGGACTGCGGAATCTCAATACGCAAGTTCGAACTCCAGTCGCGCTATTAACGTTAACTTTCGGACAAATACCCTTATCCTCTCATCTATGGGTTAGATAGTACCACTACTAGTAGGTAAACTTGGCGATCTTAGTCGAGGGTGACTGATAGCTACTACACCGAGGCGTAGGAGAGGGCGCTATTCCATTCCAAGGATTGTTCCATTTCACCCTTGATCTCTACCTTATAATGCAGAGTGTTAAGCAAGGCGGCATCAAGAACCATTTTTTGAGTCTTTGGTACGACTTGACCTGGGATTGAACCCCAGTCTTCCGGACCATTGGCGAATACTGTCCTTCTAAAATATAGGGATGGATTTTGCATTAAATAACCCGAGAAGGTAGATATGCCATTAAATAACAAACAAATAAACGAACAAACAAACAAACAAACAAACAAACAAATCTATCAGGTGCTACCACTCCGGGCCAAAATGAACCTGTGAGCGATAGCAACAAACGGGTACTTCGCGCTCCGCAAAGCTCCTGCTTTACTGGAGCCTCACCATCAGATTGTTTTGTGTCATATCTAGGACACTCGTTGCAGGGAGTCTCGCCACTCTGCAGAGAAGTAGTCAGTGTATTCTGCAGCTGAAGCCCACTGATCCACCAAACTGCCTTTAATCCGTCTAAAAATTGAACATGTGTCGTACTCTGTACGTGGCGGAGGGCTTGGGTAAATACACGCAAGGCTAAAGGTATTTCCCTTGAATACCCTGTTGTTGAGGAAAGGAGTGGATTTATGCCTTTACTAAGGATATTAGAGCGGAGTGAACACAAACTGTCCCATCTGGGATTGAACCCAATTCGCCAATTCTGTTTTCTGTACGGACTGATCAAATACCTTTGTTTGTTGGTACAGATATATTCGCAAAAACACATTTAACTTTATTTCTCTGACTCACGCCTAACTCATTTCCTTTTTTAATGGATACCTCTTAGTCCACCCTGTCACTCTTCTCCTCTTCCACGTCGTATCTTCCGCGGAGTGGAACGATAGCCGGTGACCTTTTTGCGGGTATTATCTGTCGGCCATCGTCAGGCCACGTGGACACCGGTCAAACCAGCCGGTAGCTACCGAAATCATCCAAGCACTGAAATTCTTATTTCGTCGCTGGTGATGATCATAAATAGATTTGCGGAACCATCTACTGCTTACCCACAAACTCTCTCTAACCCCAACTCTCCGCTATGATACCCTATCACAAACATCAGACCCACCCCACAAATAAGTCTTACCACCACCATCTCTTGCTTTCTGGATGGCACCACCGCATCAACCCTCAACTTGCCTTCACCCATCATCGACATTATAGCCAAAAATACATTCTAGACGAGCGACCGCTAACCACCACTACCACCACCATCATCACCATTACTACCACTACACCTGACTGCGACTACAGCCATTAAAAACATTATTTTCCACTGCGACACCGTCATCATGTTGATAGCTTGACCTTCGACCTATCGCAGCTTTTATTAGACCACAAAGATGGCTGCCACAGTTCCAGCCCCGACCTTAACTTTAACCAAAAATATCACACCGTAAACGTTACTAGACTTCCTACCATCACTGGCTCTACTAATACTATTGTACAAACATTATCCCTAACACAACTGAAATAATAGTTAAAATACTATTTCTAACCAATTTGACTCAATATTGTAGTCATCCCCACCATAACCAGTATCGAAGATTGAAGTCATTATTTTTACCATCAAAATGAAAATCAAATCAAATTGAGAAAATATCCAGTAAAAATAAAGTCAAACTGATAATTTTCGTCACGTGTCTATTGAATTAAATTCTTCGGAATTAAAAAAAGAAGAAGAAGAAGAAGAAGAAGAAGAAGAGAGAGAGAGAGAGAGAGAGAGAGAGAGAGTGTGTAGACTTTTTCTGTGGGCAAAGCTGAGCAGTTGCGAGTAAGAGAGATTCATTTCTAAATATATTATAAGCATAACTATTTTGGCTTAATCAGCTGGGGCAACAGAATACACCTACTACATCTCTGAAAAGGGGTAATACTTCCTCAACGAGTGTCCTGGATGTAATACTAAATAATCTAATGGAGGTTTACGGAATGAGGAGTACCCCTTTATTGCCTTCTGTCCCAGGTCTACTCTGATAGGGTCCTATCTATGGGTCAAACAGAACTAAACTGTGTGCTTATGCAAAACTGAATTGTTTGAAATAAAACGTTTTTGACATTTAACAGTAGGTAAACAAAAACTGTACTTATGCAAAAGTGAATAGTTTGAAATAGATCTGTTTTTTTTGTATAAAAATGGATTCGGCATTAAATAACCTTCAATGATTGATATGCCAAAAAACCAAACCAAATCAAATCATATGTATTTAATATATATTTATAAAGAGGATTTGGCATTAAATAACACACAATGGTTGATATACCAAACCAAACCAAACCATAACTATTTTCAATATTCCATTGCATTTTTAAAAATTGCACTTTTTAAAATTGACTTTTTTTATTTATTTATACTGTCATATGATATCAAGTAGTCCTATTTAATTGAAATAGTAATTCGTAGGTTGGGTGGCTACCATGGTTAGCACATTAATCTTGCTATCCGTTGTAAGTTAAATGCTATAATAGTTTCTCAATTCCTAATTACTCAAAGACTAATAAATATCTGCCCCATTCAAGGATAAGGCAAAAGAAATTGAATCATTCTTACTCCCACATCTGCTCTGTCGGTGGGGCTTAGAATATGAGGATTTTATCCCCTGCAGAGAGGTAAGACCTCTCTAAAAGGGAGTTTTTTGGTATGCAACAAAACTGATGGTGAGGCTCTAGTTCTGGTGATCTTGGGAGTGTGTAAAGCTCTTTCATAGCTATTACCATTACGTACAGTTTAGTGTCATAGCCATGACACGCGTTGGGAGGGGTCTTACCCCTCTGTAAAGATGCAGTTGGCGTATTCTTCAGCCCCTGTCGAGTTGGTTCAATAATTTGCATAATCGAAGTCAAATAGCAACCTAACATTTCCGATCTGAGTGATTAAACCATGAAGCTGTCATTTACTAATCTAGTTAAGATTAAATTGTTTGGTTAGTTGATTTTACGGCATGTCAACTCTTGTTGGGTTACTTTATGCTGAAAAATCAGTTTTACAATTAGGTTCTCCAATTATATGCAGTATGAAGACGTATCTTCATAATAATTTTAATCAAGTAAACACTACATACTTTTTGTAATATGAATGTTTTAATCAATTTAAATATTATCTCATATAGATTTATTTGACATATAGATGGGACCTTACAACTCGAAAGCAAAGTGGACCTGAGAGTGATGATAATGAAGTGGTGATTCCACACTCCCCAGAGCCTGTGTATTAATGTAGTAAAAAATAATTTAAAGATATTTGCCTAATTGACAACTGAAAAAAATCTTTCATTGTACTAGAGTGTGATTTTGTGAATTAAATATAGAAACGTTAAATGAATAAATATCATTAAAGTGGTGAAAAAAATATTAGGCACATATATTATATATTTTTTAAATTCATATTTTTGTATGGAAGTCTATTGCGTAGAAATCCTTAAAGGGGTAATTAATCTTTTAGATTATAAACCCAATCAACTGATTGAGATGTGATCATCGTCTCTTGTACAAAAATGATTTATATGTTTCTTCAAGTATTTCTTTTTTGTGCGGGAGTTATAAATACTTTCTTGATTTGTTGTGGTAACAACAGTATCAGCAACAAAAAGAACGGGATTAATTTCGTTAACGATTGAAATTATTCAAAATATTTTTTTAGGCCACTGCTTTTTGGCTCTGACAGTTCTAATACCCACCCTCACACAACATATATAACAACTAGTTCGTAATACGACTTGGAAACTCTTTTGAAATCACTGATTAGCCAACTGAAGAAATTTTCATGACAAACTAGACCTCAAACTTCTACTCTTCTTAGAAGAGGTGCCATTGGCATAATGGTTATCGTCGTAGGAAATGGACACGGCGACACGAGTTCAAACCCTGGACGAGACTGACTGTATTTCACATTGCACTAATACCCTTAGGAAAGGTATGAATCCAATTATTCTCCCTCCAGCTATGGGTAAATAGGTGGGCAGACTAGGTTCTTCAGTCTTGGTGAGGCAACTAGTCTAGGAGAAGGAAAACTCTGAATTCAAACCTGTTAAACTCCGCTTAAAAATTGACCTTGTGTCATATCCTGACCGAGTGGAGGGGTTGGTAAATATGTACTCTTCATAGAAGGTGAACTTGATATAGTTCTAAAAACAATCAAAAACAGAAAAGCTGCTGGCATCGATGAAATACCTCCAGAAATATCGAAGACCAGGAAATTTGATAACATATTTCTTCGATTATACAACTCTATGTAAAAATAAAACAGATGAGAGAGATGGACCAAAGGCTCCATCCTCCCCTATCCGACAAAAGTTGACATCGGTACTACAGAGGTAGACCTCATACTTCCATAGTTGCTTAAGCTTATACTGCCTTCTTTGTAAATCGTATCCGACCCGATGTTGAGAAAGTTCTTAGAAAAAATCAGAACTGGTTTTTGCGAAATCGATCCATAATCTCTCAGATTCTGACTATTCGTCTAGACATCGAAGGAATACGCGCAAAACACCTTGAGGCCACACAATTTTTCGTATTTGATTCCATGCATTTGATTCCATGCACTATTGAAAGATGATGCAAATTCTTCTAGGATATGGTCTCTGCAAAGACTAATGCTCTACAAAGACTCAAAAGCAATGGGTCGCTCACCTGTTGGTAACACTGATTTCTTTGATAATGGCACTGGACTTTTGCAAGGTGATACATTAGCATTTTTTCTATTTATCATCAGTCTAGATTACATACAACAAACATAAATAGATCAAATGCAAGAAAATGGTTTCACACAAATAAGAAAAAAGACCCCCCAAAAACTGACGATATCACGCTGAAACTACTACGGATGAAGTGCTACGCAGATTATATAATGAAATTTCTGCTATATTTCCTGGAGCAGGCAGAGAAAAGCATTGACCGCTATGTGAACTCAGAGAAAACAGACTTCATGTGTTTTAAACTAGATGGATCCACCTCCACATTAAATGACAAGCCTCTGAAATATGTAAACAAGTTCACAAACATCGGCAGCAATATTTCATTTACAGAAAGTAATGTCAACACACGCATAGGAAAAATATGGATTGTTATTGACAGTTAATCGATCATAGGGAAATTTAATCTCTTTGATAAAGAGGAATTTTCCCTAGCTGTAGCCGTGTTCGTACTACTGTATAGACCACCCCTTTGGCTCTAACGAAACGCTTGGAGGAAAACCAAGCTAGGAACTACAGAAAGATACTGAGTGCTGTTTTGAATAAATCTTAGAAGCAGCACCCTGCGAAGAAGCAGCTGTACGGCCACAAACCTAGCATCTCAGAAATTATTCAAGACGATTAAGATACGTTGGGCACTGCTGCTGAAATAAAGACAAACTCATAAGCAACATTCTTCTTTAGACTCCTACACCAGTGTTGGCCAACTCGCAAAAACTTATATTCATTAGCTCTGTGTGAGCACGAGATGCCGTGTAGAGTACTTGCTAAGAACGATGGCCGATAGGGACGGGAGAGAGAGAGAGAGAGAGAGAGATATTTTGTGTTTTTAGCAGGATTTCTTGATGATGATTCATACATCAGTCTCGGAGATTCTCCAGAATGTATAACTACCTGATGATTCTGGAACGTCAAACTATCAGGAGTAATATGCAGTTTTAATTTCTGAAATCTACGACCTATATATATATATATATATATATGGTGTCTCAAAATAGACCCAACTTACTAATATGATAATGATTTATTACTGACAAGCATCATGGTGATCATTTGGAACACGTCCTGTAAAAAATGCACCCTTTGAGCAAGAGACATCAAATCAATGTTTTTTTTAATTGTTATTATATCAGCTTCCAGGACATGCAATCTTTTTTGAGTTTCTTGTCTCAGTAATAAATCATTATCATACTAATGTGTTGCATTTATTTTGAAACAGTTTTGAATGATTTTGTCACAAATAAATAGTGACGCAAAATATTTTTCCCTCTTGTCCAAAGCATCGTGATCGAGGATTAATTGTTGTTATAGTGCATTATTTTAAAATCTGAAACAACAAAGAATGCATCATTATTTGTAGAATTATTAGCCGTCACAAGGGTCCCATGTATATTGAGACACCATATACATATATATATATATATACATATATATATTGAGACACCTTATACATGTATAATCTAAATGCATTAGTATAAAATGTTGATGCTAAAAACCTAAGTGGGCTTAATACTTGAAAGTAGACTAGTATAAAATAGATAAAGATATCTAGACCCGTCTGAAGATATAAAATGTTTGTCAACAAATTATCGGAAGTCTCTGTCTCTTTCTGGAAATCTGATTTCTGCTAGAATAAAACGCGATTTCTCCCAAGTTTTGGTTGTATCAGTAATAATGTATGGATGCACCAGCCAGAATCTAACAAAACACATCGAGAAAAAGTTAGATGGAAATTATAGAACTCTGCGTGTTGTTTTGAATAAAACAGCAGTTGTACAATCAATTAGCTCTCATCTCACCGTCCATTCAACTAAGACAAACAAGGCATACGGGGAATTGCTCAAGAAGTAAGGACAAACTCATAAGTGACGTACTCTGGTAGACTCTTATACAAGGATGCAACAGGGTTGGCCGACCAGCAAGTAATTACATACGTAGATTCTGGGTATAGTCAAGAGGACTTGCCAAGAGCAATGAAACAGATGGTGTGTGTGTGTGTGTGTGTGTGTGTGTGTGTGTGTGTGAGAGAGAGAGAGAGAGAGAGAGAGAGAGAGAGAGAGAGAGAGAGCCAGGAAACTCTTCTATTAGCATGACTTAATGATATATATATATATATATATATACATATATATATATATATATATATATATACGAGGGTTATTCAAAATGTTCTAAGCCTCACCCGGAACGAAGAGGCATAGAATATTTTTGTTGTAACAATACACTACCGTTCTTTTAAAATTAGAAAAACTGATTCGAATTTCTGTCTTAATTTCTGTGCAGTTGAGGCTTATACAAAGGTGAGAATTATACGACAAATCTAAAATTTGAGTGAGGCTTAGATCTTTTTGAATGATCTTTATATATATATATATATATATATATATATATATATATATATGATAGAAATATGAGTAAAGTGAGAGAAAAATCAAACACTTAAAACCAGTCCAGAGGCCCAATATTTCGTTCTATTATTTCATTTTTAAGATCTTTCTCAAACTGAACAGTTTTCTTGAGTTTTTCTATTTAGAAGTAAATGAGAAACAAGATAAAATGGCGGAGAAAAACTAAAGAAAACGGTTCAGTTTGAGAAAAAAAGATGAAATAAAAAACGAAATATCGCACCTCTAAATCGGTTTTAAATGTTTGATTTATTCAACTTTCCACATATTTCTATCATATTGGCAGATTCAACGCTATCTATTATTTCAATATATATATATATATATATATATATATATATATATATATATATATATTCATCAACCTCTCCATGTGAGCAGGATATGATACTGAATCATTTTTTGAATCGGAGTTCAACAAGTTAGAATCCTTCTCCTAGGCCGGTAGCCATACCAAGGTTAAAGACCCTAGTCTGCCCCATTGTTCACACATAGTTACTTGGGAGAATAGCTGGATGCATACTTTTCCCAAAAGCTATTCGTGTTACGTGAAATGCAGTCTCGTCCAGGATTTGAATTCGGGTTGCAGTGTCCACTTTTTCGCGATGATAACTATTATACCACGACACCACACACACACACACACACACATATATATATATATGTGTGTGTGTGTGTGTGTGTGTGTGTGTACTCTTGTATGTCTTTGTGTATAGTTACATACATACAGTCAAGCATACACTTTTTACACAGACACATAATAACAGACATTGACACTAAAAAACAGACTCACAAATACGCACTTTTATACTAAATCCTGAAGAGACACTCCAGCTGTGATTAAAAATGACATATTCATTTTCAACTCTGTGTAGTTACACATAACCCAGACACAAGAACATTTATATAGCAACCTGATAAATATACAGACAGACGTTTATATATAGACACCCACTTCTTCTAAGGATATAACAGCGAACACTGGGCCTTATATACCTTTCTTTCATTAAAATCTCCTCGACACACAATACTAATAATAACATTGTCCGTGCTGTTAGTCGTATTATTACCAGTCGTAGTTAGATTGGCAGCAGAAGTAGTAGTAACAGTATTGAGCAGTAATAGACACCGGGCGCACTTAGACAATATACATGAAGGTAATTGCAGCCATAACTTATTTTATTGCTTCGAATGGTCAATAAAACCGCCACAACTCTCTTGCGCATCGCTTCCGGTGCCGACGTGATAAGTGCTTATTTGCATTCAGGCGATACTTCCTTTTTCTAACGTTGTAAGCAGCATGAAGACCACTGAGCGACCAGACCCTTTCCAGCCTCGGAGGTGGAGCAGTAACTAAACCTTTTGTCAATTACTTTTTGCATCACTTTTATTTATCTTATTTTTTTTTATTTTTTAGAGGAAAGCTGTCGTCTGCCGAAAAAGTCGATTGACATAGTAATGGCCTGTATTTACTTCTATCTTTACGACTTTTCTTTTCCTTTTTTTCTTTTCTTTCTATTCTTTCGTTTTGACGGTGGTAGATGTTTGCCAAAGAGAATTGGGTCAGAAGAACAAAGAATGCTTAAAGGCATTGTTTCCGCTTCATCAACAAAGTTAAGCAACGCTCTGACTAGTCTTTATTAAGAGGGTAATTTTTAGAGAATAATTGCCGAAAGCATGAGTTATACTGCTGGTAAGAGGGAGTTCAATCTCCACTAAGTGCCCCCTAAATATGCCTTTGTGCTTATTCGCAAACAACACGTGTTGTCAAGTGATTGACAAAAAAACCCAAACAAAAACAAAAACGAAAAACAAACAAATGTAAAAAGCAAAAACAAAACAAAACAAAAAACAAAACAAAACAATAAAAAAACCCAAACATATTCAAAAGCAAAATAAAACAAAAACAAAACAAAATAAGATAAAATAAACTAACAAAAGAAAAAAAAAAAATCAGAAATAGTGATTTTCATATTGTACTGAAAAAATTGTATTTTATTGGTGGTAATGATGGTGAACTAATGTTTAACGGTGCGGAAAATGAAATCGGCGAATCGCGTTCAAATTCTGGCTGGAACAGTCTACGTTCACTTTGCATCTTGAGAAAGGTATGAATCCACTTTGTACAAGTGATCTTGGCAAAGTATGAATCCACTTCTTCCTCTAACAGGCAAATCATCTCAGGTGTTACATAATTGGTTAAATCTGAAATTTTTCAATCTGTTGCATGTTACTCGGAGAGGAAATAGTCAACGTTAATCGTAATGAAATCGGAGAATCGAGTTGATGTCCATTTTGCACCTTGAAAGGGCATCAATACACTTTTCACTCTATCTATGGATAACTATATATGTAATCAAATAGTTTTAAAACGGTGATTAAAATCGTATTAAAACCCAGTTGTTTTAAGCAAGCTCTTGTTTTACTGACTCTTTTTGGAAATACAAACACTTGGGGAGATCTTTTTTTATCGAATTCTATTAAATTCATACTTCTAAGAACCAGCTATGAACACTACTGTCTCCATCCATAAGGCGGAGGTGGTGACCATCACAGTCACAGTTAGTACCCACAAAATACACATAAATATATATAGCTATTCTAAACCACACACACACACACACACACACACACACACACACACACACACACACACACACACACACACACACACACACACACTCATATATATATATATATATATATACCTTGGAAAGTTCAAATTGTTGTGAAAAAGTTCACAGACTTTTGTAGATAAATATGTTAAAATTTAAACGAGTGTCCCTTAAGAAATAAATTGATTAAGATATTATATATCGATGTGGAACTCACATTTCAACTCTTGGCACTTTTCAAAGCCTTTTCATTTTACGATAGACAGTCATATGGCTTATTTTGAAGTTCTCACCGAGTTCCCTAACTGCAGCGCTAGGGTTATCTTCAATAGTTGCATCCAGTGCATCAGAATCAATTCCTTTTGGGCGATTGCCTTGTCTATGGGGCTTAGAATAAGTTAGTTATATCCTCCTATAGACTGGTAGATTCCTGTCCCACAAAAAGAGAGGGGTTTTGCGTATGAGACTAATCAGTATCTGATACTGAGGCTTCAGTTCTGGAGATCAGAAGTGTGGAGTACTCCTTCATTGCCATTACTTCCATGTCTACTCTGACTAAGAGTGTTAGTATCTGTTAAAGTCCCATCTATGGGTCAAATAAATCTTTCGTATTTAAGTGGAACACTTGATGCCATATAACTTTAAATTATTTGTATTAGGAATAGTTACTTGAAGTTGTATATTTTTACTAAGGAGTATTATTGGTTGTTCGAAAACATACAACAGTGTGCAAGCAATGACTATTATCAAATAGAAATAATTACTCCAAACCAGAAAATTATTAGTATTAGATAGGAATACTTGAAACCTTACAACTGTGTGTGTATTATTTGTATTTGATAGGAATATTTGATATCGTATAAATGTGCGCAAAATCTCTTAAAGACAACTACGCAAAAAATGTAAATATAAATTTACAATGGACGCAATACCCTCAACTATTGGCATAAAATAACCCTAGACGGGTTGACATACCGTTAAAATCAATCACTCAATCAATATTTCAGGTGACCTTGTCTTTCTATATCATTTAAGCTGAAGTTCCCTTTTCTAAAATGGGGGAAACCATCTCTTCTTGTCTTTTCATACGCTACACAATCTTCAAATGTACTTTTGATAGATTTTGCTTCACTGTATACATTATTCCCCCCCCCCCGCGAAATTCGTAGAGAATGACATAAGTACTGACTGGTTTACTTGAAGCAAACATGGGGCTGATTTGATTTTAACGGCATGCAAACCAGTCAAGAGTGATTTTATGCCTAGTGGTTTGGAAATTGATTTATTCGACACATTGGTGGAACCCTAACAGGTAGTACCATTCCAGGTCCGAATGGGCTTTAGAGTAATAGCAGTGAAGAGATAGTTCACACTCTCTAGATCTTCAGAATTGGAGCGTAATCATCAGGTGCAGTTTTAAGTCGGAGAGAGACCACGTGGCGCTGTAGCTCCCTGCTGGACTGTGAGATAGGAGTAAGCGAGTTCGAATTCTATTCACGGTACTATATTTACTTTTGGGCTAATACTCTGGAAAATATATGAAGCTTCTTATTCCCGAAGCTATGGGTTAAATAGTACCATTACTGATCTTCTATAAGTATGGCTTTAGTATTAAATAACCTTCAAAGATTGATATGCCATTAAAAACAAAGAAACTAAGAGATAGTTCAGTGTCATATCTAGAATACCCCTTTTCTTTTGTTGGGCTCTGCGTAGAAGATACAGTCAGCGTCTTCTAAGCCCCACCGTCAGGGTGGTACTTTTCTGAAATTCGTTTTATGCCATTTTCCTTTTACTAAATACCAATATGGTTATCAAAGAATGATCAAAAAGTATCGAGACTGAATTTAATGTTTTGATTTTATTTTACACGTGTAACAGTTAAAGTTCACCAGGAAAAAATTCTTGTAACTTTGTTTTTGTGCTTTGAACTAATTAAACCCTCAAAGTCACCGCGATTTTTTTTTTGATTTTTTTCAAAAAAAAGTATTTTACATTTTATAAGTGGGTCACTTTCCCATTCTAATTTAATGCAGAATGATCACCTATTTTTGGAACAAGTATTAAAAAAAAAGACCCCCACCAAGTAAAATATAAATAAAAATAAAATGAAAATAAAAAAATGAATAAATAAATAAGATGGTTCGACCTGTATGGTTATTTGTCTTTTTCAATGCTAACTGTTCCAGAAATGGGTGATCAGTCTACATTGAATTAAAACATGTAAGTGAACCCCCTTTATAAAATGTAAAATAATAGTTATTTTTTTAAATTTTAAAACTAAATGTCCATGTACACTATAAAACATCTTGATTGAATGCACAAAACTAACCAACATTCGATGAAGGTTTTATAAGTAAAGTAAAGCTGGCGACCGTAGTCGAGGGCTACCCGAAAGCTCCCTTTTCAATAGCTACTACACCGAGGCGTAGGGGAGGGCGATACTCCTTTCCGTGGATTGCTCCACTTTACCCTTGATACGTAACCTATATTGCTGAGTGTTAAGCAAGGAGGTAACAAGTACCATTTTAAAAGTCTTTGGTATGACTCTACCTGGGATTGAACCCAGGTCTCCCGGACCATTGGCGAACACTAGGCCAATGAGCCGGTTCATAATGTTGACAATATGAACAAGCTATTTAGGATTATCGACCCTAAGCAGATATTGAACTTTCTGAAAAGAACCAGCCTCCAATCAAAAATGTAGACTGATGTATTTTCTATACTCGCAATCACTTAACACTGGAAACAAATTACTAACATTAGATAGAAGTACTGGTGTTAGTTAAAATAGCTCCAAGTATTACTGTGTGCAAACAAGTGAGTTTTAGTTTGTCTAAAAATGTTAAACTCCAAATTATGCGCTTACAATTCGTATACATTTGATATACATACATAAACAGAATTTGGTATAAAATATTCCATAAGAGGTTGATATGCCATAAAACTCAACAAACCAAACCAATTTTAAAACTTAAAAGTGGACATTAAGAACACTAAAAGAAATATGACGATACAGCTTCAGCCCAAATCTAAACAAGACAACACAAGAAAAGAGTTTTATTATTCATTTAGACATCGGCAAGACTTAAGTTAATTAATTAAAGATTTGATTTAATTAGATTTTTAAGTTTCTAGTTGGAGAATTTACTTTATAACCTGAAAGAATACGAAAATATCTTGTTTTGAAAAAAGTTTCTGCAAATGAGAGATTAGAGTGAGAGAAAAAAATCTTTGAACAACCAGAATTCGAAATGTGTACCTCGCTGTTCATTTCGCACGTTCAATTGTGAATTACTATAATCTATCCGACACCAGTATTGGAACCTACATCACCTTCATTTGTGAATAGGTGGTCATTCCAAAGGTGTCCAAACTTTCGCCCAATTTAATTATGCAATTAATTAAGAGAACTGTCACTTTGATAAATCTACCACATCAATGACTGATTGTCATGAAGTAGGGTTTGAATGGCGTTAAGAGGGAGGAGATCGAACGGAGAGACTAATTCAGATCTACGATGTAAATAATATCCTAGCGCTTTCCTCTTCCTCTTTTTGAACACAACGATGTAATTTATAAATTATCTTGCCCTTCACAACATCCGATTTAGTATCAAGTCGCTTTGCTTAAATCCGTCTCGATCTACGGATTAACCGCTAGAAACCCTGCCTGAATGACCGTTTAGACACTATTTTCGCTTCCTTCGACGGGAGATTTAATCACCTGCGTTTGTCGTTTAAGTATGTGAGTCCTTTGAAAATGGACGACCCATTTTTTGAAACTTTTCTAAAAGTTGATTAATTAATGAGTAATTATCTCATATCCGCAATAATTGTGTGACAGCCTTTGTTAGTAGGAACTTCTATTATGAGCGATTATAATGATTTTATTTCAATAGAAAGCTCAGGAAAAATTAGTTTTAGATAACTTTAATTTCGTAGAAATTACATTGATTAATGATATTTAGTAGTATTATAATACTTCCTAATCTATTCAATAAAAACAAAAGTTTATCTTAATCTATCGTAAATTTTGTCACTATACACTTATTTAGATTTCTTTCTGAATTGAAGGTCTTTTAAATTTAGAAATATGCTTTTACAATTTCGTAGTTATTTTTTATTATCCATATTTCATCAGTTCCATGACAAGCTCGTGGATTCTAGCAGCTTTTAACCGAATATTACTGAGGAAGTTAAAAACATCAAATAACTTTAAGAAATTGTTTTCGTATCATCAGACGTTTGTAGTAGGCTTTCATCTCAAAGGAACAAGGAAGACTAAAAACGAAGTATGATATGTTTTATGCGTTAAAAAGCAACTAACCCAAGCTTATATATATATATATAATCAAACTTATCATACAACCGAGTACAAATTATTTGTATTAGATTGGAATGCTTGATATTATACAACTGTGATATACACTCTTTTGGAACAATTACACAAAAAGGTAAATATAAACGTAAAATGTACGCTGGTCTCCCAGACTCTAGAATAAAATAACCTCATACAGGTTGATATTCCGTTAAAATTAATCAATCAGATTAATTAATTTTAGACATATTAGCAGCATTTCGTTACTTTCAGATTTTTCACTTGATTAAAAATTTCCCTACTTTTGGAACAGTACTTTTTAGTGAAAATGATAATTTTTTCTATTACAATGTCACATCAAAAATCATTTTTGAGTTGATATTTTTTCTAGGACTGACAATGTTTTTTTTTAAAGATGATCAAGCTTCCTTTCGTGTTTGTAAATTTCTCATTTCATGCAACAAACGTTTCTTTGATATTAAATTTGTTTCTGATTAAGTCAAAATTCCATTTGTGTTAGAGACATTTTCTATTATTTGGCTTGTATCTTTATTTTGACAAACAGATTTTTGAGTCGCTGAATTTGCAATTTAACTTGAGATCTTGTAATCATAAGACGGCAAACATGTCTGGCGTTAGATTCTTTACTTTAATTTATTTTTCATTTTTTATCGTTATTTAACGATATTAACTTTCTTTCTGATAGAATTCTTTTGAAAAGGTTTCTTTAGATAACGTAAAAATGTACTTTCATGGATATTTTTCACTTTAGTGTTTTCTTTACTTCTAAAAGAAGAATTTCATTATTAAATACTGATGTATTCAAACTGGTGTCCTTATATTGGTTATTATAATCACATCGTTTCAATCTTTGTACCAGCCGACCTCCTATAGGTGTCTGTGGAAGTAACCTTCTAGGAATTTGATGCCAAATTCTTTATTCAATCCACAAACATATATTGGTCATATTCCGTTAACCATGCTTAGATTACTTCTGATTTCAGTTGATTTTTCCTAATCAATTAGACGCCCTATCAGTGGGACTTGGAATATATTGACTGTATTTCCTACAAAAAGGGTAAGACCCCCCAAAAAAGAGGTGTCCTGTATATTGTTGCATAGGCATATACACGAATATGGCCAAGTGCGAAATAGACATGTAATGTTCATAACGATAGAACATATAAAGAACATAGGAATCTCAATATTCGAAAACACGTAACGACTTCTTGTTCAGGTACGAAACCTTTTTATTAACTTTGAGTTAAAGGTTTCGACGTAAGGAGGAGAGACACAATCTTCTATGCTGTCTTATTCATTTGGCCCCCAACTCGTGAGTCCCCCCATCGGGCGCAAGTTCGCCTCGTGCCTGCGAGCTCCAAAATCGATCCTTCTCGTTTGGGGTCTAAAACCCGACTCTTATTTTCTTCAAATTCTCACACAAACTTCCGTGTGCTTCCGGTGCGTGACGTCACCCGCACCTTGTCACCCAGTATCGTCTCGGACTGTTATGACATCTGAGTGACACCTTCATCCACCCGCGCGCACCCGCGTTAACATCTGCTTCAATCTTACACCCAACCAACCCATGTGCTGAGCCGAAAGGTTCTCAGTCTAACTAAACTCAAAGGCATGAACCGAAATCCCTCGGCTATTTCATAACAATATGACACTAATTTGCATCTGATGGTGGTGTTATGTTTTGACCTTCGACCCGGCCCAAAGAAATGCTATTCCAAGGTGATGCACCGGAAGGAAGTGACACATTCCAATGGCCAGTAATCGAAAGAGATCGCGTGGGCGGATTAAAGCTTATAATATGGGACAAGGTGAAGGTCCCAGTGTGCCAATACAAACTGATGCACTGAACTGCATGACAGTTATTTCCGCTTGATGACGATTAAACATTCGATTTCAAAGATCCAGTGGGCGATCATGTGGGCGTTGAATTATTATTTAACTCAGTTGAGTTAGAGTCCAAGAAGCAGTTGCCAGTAGAATTCCAGACAGCTAGAGACCAGATGTGGTAGGGAAAGCCACACCCGACCGAGGAGGCCCTCGGAAACCCCGATGGAGTTTGGGGTCCAGAGAAGATGCTGATAAGAGGCAATAAAGAAAGCCAGCATCCAGCAGTGGGCCCTAGGCCTCCGGTTGAACAGCACTAAAGAACAAGAAAGACACAACGTGACGGTCATAACAGTGGGGTCAAGAAATTACAGTTTATGTTCGGTCTCCAGCTCCCTCTCACATGCAACCCTTGAACAACCCTTTCGAATCCTTGCAATAAAGTGAGAGGTAAAATATTGTTAAAGAAGTCTTCCTGCGTCTTCCTTCCAGCGTCGTTTATTACTGCGTCTTTCTGCATGTGTCTGTTTATTTATTGTGTCGTTGTGATGCTGTAGATGAGCATACAACAGTGGGGCTACAGTACAGAAGATCTGGAGAATGTGGAGTAACCTTTCATAGCCATTACTCCCAGATCCATTTTAATTTGGAGGGGTAGTACCTGTTAAGGAGCCATTTATTGCACAAATAAATTTTTAAGGAAATTATTGGTATACGATAATGGGTCAGGTGGCCGAGGATGCAGAATACACCGACTGCTTCTCTGCAAAGGGGTTAGACTCATCCAACGAGTGTCCTGGATATAGCACTAAACAATCTGATGGTAAGGCTCTACTAATGCTGGAGCCTTGGAGGAATGCTGAGTGCCTCTTTATTGCCATCGCTCCCTGGTTCACTCAGGTCGGAGTGGAAGCACCTGATTGGGTCCTATCTATTGGTCAAATTGAACTAAATTGTGTACTTATGCTAAACTGAACCGTTTGAAATGGAACTGTTTTTTTACATTTAACTGTGCGTAAACAAAAAAATGTACTTATGCAAAACTGAATTGTTTGAAATAGAACTGTTTATATGCATAAAAGTGGATTTGGCTTTAGATAACTTACAATGGTTAATATGCCATAAAACCAAACCAAACATAACCAAAATGTCTTAATGCAGCGTTAAATGACCCTAAAAAGGTTAATACACCGTAAAACCAACCAACCAAACAACCAACCAACCAATCGTATGCGATAGGACAGTAAAAAAACCCTTCTCAAGAAACAAAAAATATAAAAATGTATGCACAATGAACTCGATTCCCTAAAATTTAGGAATAAAATAACTCTAGATGTGTTGAAAAGCCGTTAATATCAGTCAGTCAATCAATCTATTTAATTCATTATCCTTTGAATGTCACTGAATTAAAGTGTAAGACTTTTTTTTACACCAACCGACCCAGGGCTTGAAATCATGACAGACAGGTAACTAGATACACTTTAATTAACCCTTTTATAACCTCTGGCAAAAATGATGGTATTAGCATACTTAGAGTATGTTCTCTTGTTTTTTTTTATGAAGCAGTAAATAAACTAATCACAGATAAGAATAAAAAAATCTTTTCTTTTATAACTGAACGTTCTGACTTCGTTAAATATTTCTCATGTAAACAAAATAAATTATTTAAATTAAGCATATAATTTAAGCCATGCAGAAGAAAATATGGAATGACTCAATATTTAGGGGAAATTATGAAATGATCTTGCATTCCTAAAACAAATTCCAGTAGAAACCTAAATATGTATATAGGTCTACTGTTAAAAGCCAATTCTTGCAAACTTCCACAAGCAGTTGAGCATATTCGATTGAAAGGAAACAGCACCAATAAAAGAACTAATTGAAACGATGGAATTGAAAATTTCATTCAAGAAGGCAGTCCAGGATAGAGTGAGGCGAAAGACGTTGGTAGTTCCCAGTCAGTTTTGTTTAAAAATTGTTGTGAGTAAAAAAGAAAGGGAGTGCTTAAAAAAAGAAAACGTACTGGGAGACCATGAAAGACATCAAAGCGTCAGGATAAAAAACTTAAAGGAATATGTTTTGAAAATAGAATGTATTCAATAAAAGAAGTGGAAAACAAATGGGTCGATACAGGAGTCAATGTTTGGGACAGAACTGTTATAAACCGGCTAAATGAAATTGAATTTATGAACAGAAAAGACAAACGAAAACCAGCACTAACTCACAAACATAATAAAATGAGGCTAAAGTGGGCTAAAGAAAAACAATCATAGTATGTGAACTATTGGATGAAAGTGATATTCAGTGATGTATCAAGAATCTGTATTGGCCAAGGTGATGATACAATTTTGCATGAAGAGTGTTGTTCGGAGAATCTTAGGCACACTAGTACATTATTTTTCTGTAATCAGCTTACACAAAACGTGTGGCTGGTTTAATACATGCCTTCACCATTATTTGTAACAGCTCCCTCCAGCTGTAGGTAAATAGTTGTACAGACTGTGCTCTTTGGATTTGGCAGGCAACCAGTATAGGAGAAAGAAAACTTTTAATTTAAACCGACTCAACACGGCTTAAAAATCGACCTTGTATGACATCCTGACAGTGGCGAAATAATTGGTAAATATATACGCAGACACATACAAACACAGATAAGGACTTACACTCGCATATCCTTTGGTTTAATTTTGACGTAAGATTACATACATGCATTCACATATGTAGATATACGGAGGAGAATGTATGCACACAGATTCACACATGGTCCGCTCAAACACAAACGCACCCCCCTCACACATATGCATGATTGTTTACTAAGCTTCCCTTAGTTTTATCATAAATATACACGTGCATTAACACACACACGTATGTTGGTTTATCTGAAAGTGGGCTTTTATGATGCTATCATTGTATTCGGTCGATTCTCTTTTAAATCTTCCAGACTCATAATCCCGACACATAAACTGTTTATCAGAAACCTACTAATTATAGCAGTTTTTTGTAAGTACTGAATTATTAAAGTTAATTGGAAATCATTATTTTCTTCAGATTAAAATTCTAATGTCTCCGTGTTAGGATTGGAACTTATTGATTTCTTTCATATCTATCTATCTATCTATCTATCTATCTATGTGCTGTTTGTTTGCTATTATGTTCTTTCTTTCTTTCTTTATAACTGTATAACTGTTTAACTTCGTAAAGGAAAATATCTATCAATCTATCACACACATGCACGCGCGTACACACACACACACACACACACACACACACACACATATATATATATATGCGAGATATCACGTGCTTCTTGCTTTTCACAGATGCAGACTACGCAATTGATCTCGCGCTTCTCCCAAATACATTTACCTAAGCCGAATGTTTGCTGCATAGTGTGGAACAGGCATTGGTCTCTACGTGAATTCAGATAAAACAGAATTTATGTATTTTAAACAAGATGGAGCTATTGCCAAATTAAACGCTAAGATCCTAATATTAGAAGACCATTTCTTATACCTCGGTAGTAATATCTCATCTAATGAAAATGATGTAAACGTACGCATAGGAAAGGAATGAACTGCTATCGACAGATTATCAACCATATAGAAGACTGATCTCTAATAAAATGAAAAGGGAATTCTTTCAAGTTGTAGCCGTATCAGTACTATTGTATGACCGCACCACCTGGACTTTAATAAAGCGCTTGGAGAAAAAGCTTGATGGGAACTACACAAGGGCATTACGTACTATTTTGAACAAATAATGGAGGCAGTACCCCATAAAATAGTAATTGTACGGGCACCTGCCTCCCATGTCATAAACCATCAAAGTAGGACGAACAAGACATGCTGGGCGCTGCTGGGAAAGCAGACACGAGACGTTTTCCAATGGCCTCTTGTGCATGGACACAAGACTGTTTGTCTACCAGCAAAGAACTGTATACTGTTTGGAGGATCTGATGAGTGCGATGGATGATAGGCACGGACGAAGAGAGAGAGAGAGAGAGAGAGAGAGAGGGGGGGGAACCGTGCTACTACTACGACTTATAGATATATATATATACATATCATCAAGTAATGCTGACAGCATAGAATTTCCTGATTTCCTCTTACTATCCGGGTCTATCATCCATAGCTCTGCGTAAGTCTTCTAGACTGCACCCAGTGTCCACACACAGTTTATGTCTGTAAGTCTTTGCTAATTGGCCAACACTGGCATGTCCAGCTATTGGTGTCCGCAAGAAAATATTGCTCATGAGATCGTCCTTACTTCTTCAGCAGTGCATCGCATATCTTGTTCGTTATACTTCGATAGTTTGTGAGATAGGAAGTAAGTGGACACACAACTGCAATTTTGTGAGATGTTGTCGTTAAGATTTGTTCAAAACAGCACCTCGCGTTCTTGCGTAGTCCCTATCTAGATTTTTCTCCATGCATTTGATCAGTGTACAGGTGGTGCATTCATACTGCTGTACTCACACAGAGCTTGGAAGAAATTCAGTTTCATTTTATCAGAGATCAGATTTCAGGAGGTGCCCGTGGTGTAACTGTTATCGTCGCAGGATGTGGACACGACGACACGAGTTCAAATCCTGGACGAGCCTGAATGCATTTCACATAGCACTAATACCCTTGGGAAAGGTATGAATCCAAATATTCTCCCTCCAGCTATGGGTAAATAGTAGGGCAAACTAGGTTCTTCAGCCTTGGTGAGGCGACTAGTCTAGGAGAAGGAAAACTCTGAATTCAAACCTGTTAAACTCCGCTTAAAAATTGACCTTGCGTCATATCCTGCCCGAGCGGAGGGGTTGGTAAATATGATCAGAGATCAGATTTCCATACAGTCGATAACCAGTCATTAGCTATCCAGACCTCCGCTAGGTGTGTGTTGACATCATTTTCAATAGATGAGTTATAGCTGTCCAGTTATGTAAACTGGTCTACTAATTCTAGAAGGTTGCCATTTAGAGTAGAGATGACTCTATATTGTAATTTACGAAGCTCTTTACTTCGATGTGGCACAAGGCCGATTGAATGGGACACCCAATGAGACTCGAACTCACTCTTGCAGGTTTGCTTGTCAAGCTTGCCAACCATTACACTACCCGAGGTGCCCTAGAGATGACTCTATCTTGCTTAAAATACATTAACTATTTTATTAGCATTCATGTAAAGGCCAATGCCTCCTGCCGTTGTTCAAGGCAGTGTAGTAGAGATTCGGCTTTGGCTTGTGTATTTGCGAGAAGCACTAGATCATCTGGGTAGTCTGCAAATATTATAGTTTCTGCAGTTGTCCTATGCTTTTTGCCTCTTCTCGTGTGAAAACATTTTATTTGATTAGATCTATTAACCTCAGAAGTACGTATTCTAGGCAAATTATTAACAAATATGGCATAAATGTATCTTCGAAGAAGTCAGTGTCGCCATCAGGTGAGCGGATCATTGTTTTTGTGTGTTTGTAAAGAATCCTTATAACAGTAAGAGTTTCTTTTGGGAAAACCATACTCTACTTATATTTGCTCCATTTTCCACTTGTATATGGAATTGAATGCCTTAAATAAATCTACAAACAGCAGAGCTGCCTCCAGATTTTTGCACACACTCCTTCGATGATTCGACGGATAGTCAGAATTTATGAAGTTATTGATCAATTGCTCCGAAAGCCGTACTGATTTTTACAAAGATTTTTTTCGATTTCAGGTTTGGTTTGGTTTTAAGGCATATCAACCACTGTAGGTTATTTAATGCCAAATCCATTTTTATACAGATAAACAGTTATATTTCAACAATTCAGCTTAGTATGAGTATAGTTTTTTTGTTTACACTCAGTTAAATTTAAAAAACAGTTCTATTTCAAACAATTCAGTTTAGTATAAGTACACAATTTAGTTCTATTTGCTCCATAGATAGGACCCTATCAGGTGCTACTACTCCGGGCCAGGTGAACCCGGGGCGATGGCAATGAAGGGGTACTCAGCATTCCCCAAAGCTCCAGTATTATTGAAAACTTACAATCAGATTGTTTAGTGTCATATTCAGGACACTTGGTATATTCTACAGTCCCAGTTGAATTTGGATTGAATTTAGAAACTGGACATTGTAAACCTTAACCGCTATAGCAGTAAGAGTTATGGAGGTGCCCGTGGTGTAATGCTTATCGTCGCAGGATATGGACACGGCGACACGAGTTCAAATCCTGGACGCGGTTGATTGCATTTCACATCGCACTAATACCCTTGGGAAAGGTATGAATCCAATTATTCTCCCTTCAGCTATGGGTAAATAGTAGGGCAGACTAGGTTCTTCAGCCTTGGTAAGGCAACTAGTCTAGGAAAAGGAAAACTCTGAATTCAAATCTGTTAAACTCCGCTTAAAAATTGACCTTGTGTCATATCCTACCCGAGCGGAGGGGTTGGGTAAATATGATAGCAGTAAGAGTTATTCTTCTATAGTTCTTGGTGATTCCGAGGTCGCCTTTCTTCGGAAAGGGTATGATACAGCTTTTTGTCCACTTCTCTCTTGTTTTTTTATATACAGTGTTGCAGAATCGAAGGAGTATGCCGTCAAATTTTCTTAACTTTCATACTTCAGGAGGTATTTCGTGGAAGCCGGCAGCTTTTCTGTTTTTAGTTTTTTTTATGTGTGCTAGAACATATATATCACCAAAGTGATGGTGAGTTATTTTTCTCGATATCTGCTTGGAAAAATTCTGCCAATGCCGCCATAGGAGGAGTAGGAATGTTTCTCAGTCCTCCTTTCTTAAAATCACAACACAGCGTAGAAAGAATCAAACGGAGAATTGTGAGCGCTCCATTTAATGGTAACCTTGGGTCATAGTCGTTTTTTGCGACAGTCCCACTAATGTCTGTGATGAAACAGATATCACCACCTTTTATAACCAGCTATCTTTCTTCGCTTGATATATTCCCAAACGTAATGTTCAAATAATAGATGGAGACTAAAAGTGGATAAATAGCACTTTAGTACTTTTTTCAAAAAAGTATCTTCCGATCACAGTATCGTCTCGGCAAAAATACTCCAAAATCTACAGAGGAATAAGAAACAAAATGTTAAATCTTCACGTTCTGACTGGTCCTCACTTACCCATAGTGATATAAACAGTAAATATATGGTAATAGTAAGAAACAAGTTTGATACATACTGCAAATGGCGAATATGAAATTGTTGCTACCGCCTATATAGAAGCTGCAGCAAAGTGCATACCAACCAAACTA
This sequence comes from Sepioteuthis lessoniana, assembly GCA_963585895.1. Classification (NCBI taxonomy): domain Eukaryota; kingdom Metazoa; phylum Mollusca; class Cephalopoda; order Myopsida; family Loliginidae; genus Sepioteuthis; species Sepioteuthis lessoniana. Next base: position 52,619,605 of record OY757913.1, read on the forward strand.
AGAGCCAAGTACAGAGTTCCATATGAGTCAATAGTTGTTTGGGAAAAAACGAGTTAGCGTGAAAAAAGTATCCTTGAGTAATAAAAGAAACCCAACAAATGCCACCCAGCAGAAACTTAAAAAAATCAAGAGAACTAGCACATACTAAAACGAACACTTAGAATACATTTAAGACCAAATCAATCAAATCTGAAATTTGGTCAAAAGTAGACAATCACAATTTTTATGGTAGTAAATGAAGTAAGCGGAAGGAAGAGCGCCTGGAGAGTTGTCAGCCCAAAAGAAAGACATCAGAAGCGGCAAGAACATAAAAAATCTTCACGAAAACTCTCATAAAATCACTGACAAACTATAAAAAATTCTTATCAGTCAACGAGAAATCAAACTAAGATATATATATATATATATATATATATATATATTGGTTTCTTTGTTTAATGGCATATCCAACTTCATAGGCTATTTAATGCCGAAGCTATCCTTCTAAAAGAACAGTAGTGGTACTATTTAACTCATAGCGAAGGAATAAGGGGTTCATATGTTTCCAAAAGTTATTACTCCGAAAGTGAATCTAAAAGCTCTTACAACGTTGTCGAAGTCCAGTACGTTAGCCCCAACGACACGGTGACTCCCTATATATATATATATATATATAGGTAAATACAACGTATATACACCTATTTGTACAGCTGGTGGTCGTTTTGGACTTACTGTGCCAATGGAGTGTAATGAAGTACTGGTAAGGGCCTGCACAACCCCTACAATATTTCTCTCATTGATATCGATAGATGAACTTCATGGAGACTCCCTGTGGCGTAGTGGCTAACGTGCTTGGATTGCCATATCGTCGTAAACGAGAGGGAAATCTAGGCCCACTATTACGTTCACATTCGGACTAATACTCTTGGGAAAGGTACGAAGCCCTTTATCTCCCTCTCAGCAATTGTTATGTTTTGACCTTTTGACCCGGCCAAAAATGCCATTCAAGGTGATGCACCGGAAGGAAGTGACACATTCTAATGGCAGTTATGAGAGGAAATCGCGTGGGCGGAAATTGGCTGATGAAATGGGACGAGCTAAAAAAATTCCCATGGTACACTACAGAGTGATGCACCGGAAGAGAGTGACCTCTGAACTGCATGACAGTTATTTCCGCTTGATGACGATTAAACATTCGATTTCAAAGATCGAGTGGGCGTCGAACGATTATATAACTCAGTTGAGTTCGACGAGCCAGTTGAATTGAGTTCCGGTTCCAGTTGAGTTCGACGCCCAGGGTGCCAGTGGAGTTCCAGCCAGTTGGAGACGAGATGTGATAGGGAAAGTCACACCCGACCGAGGGGGCCCTCGGGAACCCCGATGGAGTTTGGGGTCCTGAGAAGATGATAAGATGCAGTAAAGGAAGCCATCACCCAGCCGAGTGGACCCCAGGGCTCCGGTTGAGCAGCCCTAGAGAACAAGAAAGACACAATCTGACGGTCATAACAGTGGGGTCAAAATATTACAGTTTATATTCGGTTTCCAGCTCCAGAAACCAACCAACCAACCAGCCAAATCGACTGCACACATGCACGTATGCGCGTGCGTACATATCTATTCATCTATCTATGAACACTGCTTAGGAACACCAGATACTATAATCAACTAGGACAAAGCAAAGATGAGTAAATAGCTCTTTTAGTTAGATAGATAGATAGATAGAGAGAGAGAGTGTGAGTGAGGGTATGAGCGAGAGAGAGAGAGAGAGAGAGAGAGAGAGAGAGAGAGAGAGGGAGAGAAAGAATGACGCAGAAGTCATTTAGTATTTAAGAAAGGAATAACTTTTTAAAAAATTTAAAACGGGGGCCATTTGAAAGATATCAATTAGTTTAAAGTAATTTACAAGAGTCAAAATGAATATAATTAAAAGAAAAATTTCTTTACTTTTTTAATTCAATTTTCAAACAGGTAATTGACGTGACTTTTGTGCCACGCACACACAAAAATCTTTAAATATATATATATATATATATATATATATATATATATATATATATATATATATATGCGGTTAAAATTTACTTTAACTGAAGCATAGATCTTAAACTAAGTCCTCAGCCGTTTCATCGCTGTTTAACTTGGAAATGGCATTCTAAGTATGGCCAATCTTTGGGTTGACTTGTATTCATTCACCTTAAGAATAAACATATGAAACATAGAGTTTATCTCGTGTTTTATTCTACAGTTGAACATAATGTGATATCGCTCTTAATTATTCTGTATAGAGCACTAAATTTTACTGATTTCCCGGTTTTGGTGGTAAATTTTAATACTTCAATTAAACCCGATTAAGTCCAAGAAAAAAAAAAACAACACACAATTTACTAATCCTTCCTGATAATCTTTTTTTTCTCCCCGCCCCCGTTGTTGTTTTTTTCTTACTTTTCTCTTAGTCGTCAACTATCTTTCGACTAATTCCTCTCCATTGTTTGATTATGTCACGAAATTTCCTGACAAGACACGACAGAAAAAAAGGTACTCTTTTAGAAAATATGATGTATGCTCTACAAAAAACTATTCTAAAATTTTGTACGTGTAATATAATTGCGCAGGGATTTCGTTTTGTATATCTTGCCTTTCGGTTTAATTAGTATGAGAATCTTTCGCTTAGCGCATGGGTCAGTTAGGTGCAACATTAACGCAGGTGTTCACGCGCGCGCAGAGAGGATGTGTCATTCAGAGATGTCAAAATAAAAATCCCAGATAGTAACTGGGACCATGGGATGTGGGTGACGTCACGCACCGGAAGCATGGGCTGAGATTTGTGAAAAAACAGAGTTGAGTTCTTGCCTCGGAGGAAGAAGGTTGACTTTCGCGGCCCGCCGAGACCAGACCAGTAGTTTGAGGCTAGGTGCCGCACGTGGTGCGGTGGGGTAGTCAGATGATAAAGTCAGCATAGAAAGATTGTGCCTCTCTCTCCTCATGTCGAATAACCTTTAACTCAAAGGTAACAAAGTTTCGTACCTGAACCAATTTCGTGAATGTCGTGCATTTCGGATTCCCTATGTCTATTTCACACATCCGTATATCTGGCTATGTAACATACGTACCATAGGATATATATATGTATATATATATATATATATATATATATATAAAATTGCATTGTAATTAAAAATAAAAAGTACTCAATTTTCTTTATGCGAAGAGTATGTAATTAATATCAAATGATAAAACAGCACATATTAATGATTTCAATGCACATTCTATCCATTTTTCTGTCTATCAGAAGGACAAATACTTGAAAATCAAGTCATAAGAAATTTTATATTGTTGTATCGTAGTAAGGAAGAGATACACAGTGAAATAAAGTTAACTATTTATAAACTAACCGGGACATTGGCCCAGCGGTTAGAGTGTTCGCCAATGGCACGGGAGACCTGGGTTCAATCCCAGGTCGAGTCATACAAAAGACTTTAAAAATGGAACTTGATACCACCTTGCTTAACACTCAGCATTATAAGGTACGGTTCAAGGGTAAAGTGGAGCAATCCAGGGAATGGAATAGCGCCCTCCCCTACACCTTGGTGTAGTAGCTATCGAAAAGGGAGCCTTCGGGTCACCCTCGACTATGGTCGCTAACTTTACTTATTTATAAACTCAAGTGGTACAGTCCAACAAATATTATAAGTCACGCGCTGTGGGTTTTACGTCCGAAGTTGGTCTTACTCATCATCATCATCATGTCGTGCCGCCAGGACGGATATCCCTGACCCTCTCTCGCCACTTCTCCCTATCATTCATCACTTTTGGCAGGTCTTCTGGGTTACATCCCGTACCCTCACATAGCTGCTGTATGTATGTTCGAGCTGGTCGTCCTGCTTTTGCTTAGCCATAGGCGGGGGTCCATAGGAGTACATCACTTATGAGTTCGTCCTTGCTTCTCCAGCAGTGTTCTGCGTGTCTGGTTTGTCTAACTTATTTAGTTTTCGTGATGGGAGGCAAGTGGCTGTATAGTTGGTGTCTTGTTGGGTGTTGTCGCCAGGACTTATTCAATATTGCTCTCAACATTCTTGTGTAATTGCCGTCTAGTTTCTTCTTCAGCCGTTTAGTTAGCGTCCAAGTAGTGCATCCATATAGTAGTATCGATACAACCGCTGCCTGGAAGAAACTGCGTTTCATTTTATCGGTCAGGTCTGATTTCCATATGATCGAGAGCCAATTGATAGCTGTCCATGCTTTCGTTAGTCGTGTGTCGATGTCTTTTTCGGTTGATGAGACGCTACTTCCGAGGTAGGTGAATTTGTCAACTAGTTTCAGAGAGGCTCCGTCTAGTGTCGTAATGTCGCCTGTTTGGTTGTAACACATATACTTAGTTTTGTGTGCATTGACATGGAGGCCAATGCCTGCGGCGGCTCATTCCAAACTATGCAGTAGTGTCTCGGCTTGGTTAGGCGTATTCGCCAGTAACGCTATGTCATCGGCGTAGTCGGCGTCGGTAATTGTTTTTGCGGGGAACTTTCTGCTTCTTTTCTTCGTCAGCTCGAAGCCATTTTCTCTGATTTTGTCGATCGAAGCTCTAAGCACGTAGTCTAGACAGATGATAAAGAGGTATTGGGCTAGGGTGTCTCCTTGTAGTACTCCTGCAACAATTTCGAAGTATTCTGTGTCTCCATCTGGTTACCGTACTTTCACTTTGGTGTTTCTGTAGAGAATCGTTATTGCTGATACGGTTTCTTTTGGCAGGCCGTATGCTAGTAGGATTTGTTCCATCTTCCCTCTGTGGATGGAATCGAAGGCCTTGGTAAAGTCGATAAATAGTTATGTCGCCAGTAGGTTTTTTGCCCTCACGTCTTCAAGGATTCTACGGATGGTTAATATTTGTGAGGTGGTGGATCTATTTCTCCGGAAGCCATTTTGGTTTTTCCTAAGGATGTTGTCTATTTTGGGTTTTATGCGGTTTCGTAGTAGGGCATTGTAGATTTTGGCTGCTATGGATTAAGTGTTATCCCTCGGTAGTTCTTGGCTAATCCGAGGTCGCCCTTTTTAGGGAAAGGAAGGATGCATCCCTTCGTCCATCTTTCTATCCAATTTTGATTACAGACTGCGTTGCATTGTCGGAGCAGTATGTCGTCGAATTGTCTGACCGAGATTTTGAAGAACATTCGTCCTTTTATACCTCTACGATACCGGAAGTCACGTATTACGAGCCACTATACAATATATATATATATATATATATATATATATATATATACAATGGTCAAAAAACTTCTGAGTCTTCACCCAGAAAGAAGATCGATAGCTGAACAGTTTTTATATGGAAATACGCTACAGCATCTCATAAATCAATAAACTAATCAAGATTTATTACTTAATTTTTTTCTTAATTTCTCTCTTGCTGAGGTCCATACAAATTTCTCTTGTTGAAGCCCCTACAAAGATGAGAGGTGTGCGACTAATCTAAAAGTTAGGTGAGGTTTAGAACTTTTTGGAAGACTTTAGTAAATTTATATATATTTATATATGTAAATCTAGTGGTATCTATACATATGTGTAAGTTTACTAGTAAATTTACATATATATATATTTTTTTCTTATCTAACTTAACACCTATATATATATATATATATATATATATTGAGAGAGAGAGAGAGAGAGAGAGAGAGAGAGAGAGATAGAAATTTTTCAACGACTCTAGTATATATATGAATATATAAATACTCATGTCGTTCAAAAAGATCTCTCTCTCTCTCTCTATATATATATATATATATATATATATATATGTATATATATATGTATGTATGTATGGTGTTAAGTTAGATATGAAATATGAATATTTTTTCAAACATATGGGATCGAATCTGAAGGAATCTGTTTAAATTGGAAAGATAAATGAATAAATAAAAGATTATTTTTTATTTTTTGCCCTATCAAAAATATCAAGACGACCATAGCGATGTTTCTGATTTAAAAAAGAAAAAGATTAAAATACTTAAGATTTTTTTAATTATTCGAATTCGGTTTGATCCTGTTTCAAAAACTTGTTTTCTTTTTTGTCTTCGAAAAGTGACGCCAATCGCTATACAATTGTAACTGATTCCTTTCAAGTATGTCCGCAAATTATATCGCATGGTGTTGTCGAATATACTGACTACGCATCTGTTGGGTGGTAAGACCCACCCAAAAACGAGGGTCCAGGGTATGATATAAAACTGCATCGAATGGTGAAGCTCCAGTTCTGAAGTTTGGGGAATGTGGAGTACCCCTTTATTGCCATTTCTCCTCTGTCCATCCCGGCCCAGATTGGTAGTATCTATTAGGGTTCCGTCTATTGATCAAATAGAACAGTTCAATCATTTACGAAGGATTTCATTATTAGATATTTGAAACCATACAGTTGTTGTGTCCGCGGGGCCTAATGGCAAAAGGGCTGAATTGCTGTCACGAAATAATCAAATCCCAACTCCAATCTCGCTACTGTTCTCGGTTTGGCATTAAGTAATCCATGAAGGTTGATATGTCATTAAAAAAAAAAAAAAACTCAAACAAACCCTGGAGATGTGGGCAAATTATTTGTATTATATAGGAATACTTGATAAATATAATTATTAATGTTAAATAGCAATATTTGAAACTATTTAATTGGGTGCAACAAATAAATTAATATTGAATAGAACTATTAGCATTTGATAGGAATACTTGATACAATTTAATTATGTGCGAACAAATGAACCCTAAAACACGTTTAAAATAAATTTACCAACTAACTATTCACTAACAAATTACACATCCACACATACCACAACCACCCACCCACCCACAACCACACACTTATATGTACATATATATATATACATATATGTATATATATATGTATACCGGACCCTGCGACACAAGGTCAATTTTTAAGCTAAGTTTAACTGGTTTTACTTCAGAGTTTTCGTTCTCCTAGACTGCTTGCCACACCTAGGTTAAAGAGCTCAGTCTTCTCTATTATTTACTCATAGATATAGAGGAGTGACAATAGTTGTATTTATGCCTTTCCCAGACGTACAGGATTTGAACTTGATTCGCAGTGTCCATTACCAACGACGATAACCATTACATCACAATTTCGCATTAAATAACCCACAAGTTTTGATATGCCATAAAACTCCAACCAACCTAAATATAAGTTACATCTACACATCACGTTATGCTGCACTAAATACTTTTCCGATCAAAGACGAAAATAGTCAAGATTGAGTCGACAATAAAGATTAATCAAGTTCAAAGTGAACCAATTGTACTCATTTACTGAATCATACTCATGATCACACACACACACACACGCACATACACCCACACACACAGTTATACACAAAAACACACACAAACACACATACACTTATACGTTTACACAAACACATACACTTAACACACACGGTTACACACTCACACGTACACACACACACTTGCCAAAATACATACTCACACTAACACAATGATACACGTACACACGCACACACGCATACAGATATGTGTGAATATGAGAGTATACAGGTATATACATATATATGATATATGTAAACATTTATATTTGACCACACCACACACGCGTATATATATAAATAGAGTCACAAATACACACGCATATATATATATATATATATATATATATATATATATATATATATATATATATATATATATTGATTCATATATATATATCTATGCGTAAGCGTGTCAGGGCGTATGTGTTCATCTTGTCCACAAATGTCCAGATACTCACGATATATATATACACACACACACACACACACAGAGAGAGAGAGAGAGAGAGAGAGAGAGAGAGAGAGAGAGAGAGAGAGAGAGAGAGAGAGACTCACCGCCTACATATATATATATATATATATATACATGCGTAAAAGAGCTTTTGTGTGTATGTGTGTGTGTGTGTGTGTGCGTGCATACATTTTATTCAAAGATGTTTATTCGCAATAGATTTGCACGCACAACCACAGGCACAGATACATAGATAGACACAAAGATACAAAGACACAACCACAGACACAGATACATAGATAGACACAAAGATACACACATATAAGCCCTCATACTCTTACACACATGTGTATATATATATATATATATATATATATATATATGTGTGTGTGTGTGTGTGTGTGTGTGGGTGTGCTATTTGTGTGAGTCTATGTGCATATATATGGGTATTAAAAAGTTATACGAATATATACATTTGCATATATAGATGCAGAATCGGGTGTACAAGCGTTTGTGGATATGTTGAGCAATTCACTTCTTTTGCGATCAGCACCATTTTCTTTAAGCGAGACGTTTGATGTTGTTATTAAAAATGCGTTTTGAAGAAGAAAGAGGAAAAACAGGAAAAAGCGGGTCTCATTACTAAAAGAAAACTATTCAATCCGATTTGCAAACAGCTGAAATGTTTTGAGACTTGGTTTTGAAGTATTGCAGTCTATTTTCATTGGCATCGAGACACACACACTCACGCGCATCCACGCGCGACTGCGCACATACCTAGGTTCCCGGTTCCACACACGCATATACCTTTCTCGAAAATTCATGTTTCGGTACTTCTTTGATGGGAAAGAATAACATGGTTCACACGTACGCTGGAGACTTTACATCTGCGCAAAACCTACGTTATAAATGAGAAATATATATATATATATATATATATATATATATATATATACTATCTATCTATCTATCTGGGTATTGTTATATTTTTATTAATTACTGTACACCTTGTACTAAATTAGTAGAGACCAACATCTATTTCTTTATTTTTTTCGATCACTCTATCTTCCTATGTTTCTATCAATCTACTGCTTTTCTCTCTCTCTCTCTCTATATATATATATATATATCTAGAGAGAGAGAGAGAGAGAGAGAGAGAGAGAGAGAGAGAGAGAGAGAGAGAGGGAAAGAGGCAGAGACAGACAGACAGAAAAAAAAAAGAAATTGAGAAATAAGTGTTGGTTTCAACCAATTTAGCAGAAGGAGTACATTCAATGATAGAAATGAAACAATCTCTCAAGTATATTCGATGGTTAGTTGGTTTTACGGCAGGTCAATCTTTGCTGTGTTATTTAATGCCAAAATCATTTTGTTATAGTTACAATCAATTATATAATTTCAAGTAACTTATGAAACTAAAAGAAAGCAATTATTGAGAGGAATTAGGATTAACTTCTTTACCAGAAAGAAGAAAGAAAGATGATCTAATCGAAACTTTCAAAATAATTAATGGAATTTCTAATTGTGATAGACATTTTTTCAATATTTCTGTTCGAACTGGAAATTTACTGTCAAGATAGATTTCAAAAAATAAGTCTACTAACTAAATGAGTTTTTTTTGCTAATAGAGAAATATATTTTTGGAACAAATTGCCTCATCAGATCAAAAGCAACGATAGTGTAGAAAATTTTAAGATTAAATTGAATGATTTCAGAAAAAAATGTTAAGGAAAAGAATTTAAGAGGGTATTTTTAGAAACTATCGGATGGACTACTTGAAGAAAAATTGATCAGTATGTAGATATTGTATTAATAGTGTGTATGTTCTGTGCTAAGATTTTTAAAAATTTACTTAAGGTATATGTGGGAAGATAATAAAAATCAGATATATCCTAGAAAATAACGCACATAAACTCCTATTGGACTTTAACATACAAACTGATCACCTAATCTCGGCCAGAAGACCAGACTTAATAATAATCAAAAAAAAAAAAAAAAAGAAAAAAAAAAAAAGAGAACTTACAAAATAATCGATATTGCTGTCCCGGCTGGTCACAGAATAAAACTGAAAGAATATGAAAAGAAGGATCAGTACCTCGACCCTGCTAGGGAATTGAAAAAACTATGGAACATGCAGAAGACAATTATACCAATTGTAATTGGTGCGTTTGGAACAGTAACTAAAGGATTACTAAATGGACTGGAGGACTTGGAAGTTGGCGGACGAGTGGAGACCATCCAAACGACAGCATTATTGAGAACGGCCAGAATACTGAGAAACGTCCTGGAGACTTGAGGAAACTTGCTGTCACTCAGACTCCAGTGAAAAACCATCGGCTAACGCTGATGTGTAAAGCTCTAATGAGTGAATAATAATAATAATAATACTTAAGGAGAATAAAACGAGACGAACAAAATGTAGCTATAGCATGGATTGACTACAAAAAGGCTTACGACATGTTGAAGATATCCGACAAAGTCATAAAGTTTATTGCGAAAACACCGAGAGTGGAATTGACAGCAGGAGGAAAAAGCTCAGCTGAGATAAAGATCCAGTAAGGTATATTCCAAGGAGATGCCCTGTCGCCATTACTATTTGTAATAGCGATGATGCCACTCAACCAAATACTCAGGAAATGCACAGTTTGTACACAGTTATATGGTTTCAAGTATTCCTATCTAATGGCAATAATTATATGGTTTTGAATTATTTTTCTATTACATAATAATCTTCATAAATTTTATTGCTATTCAATAATAATCTTTTGTTTGAACACAGTTATATAGTTTCAAGAAACTAAAAAATGAATTAAGAATTAATTATAGCTTCAAGTAATTATTCTTAATACAAATAATTTACAGTTGTATGATATCAATTATTCCGATCGAATACAAATTTTACACAGATTTATTTGACCCATCAATGAGACCCTAACATGTACTAACACTCTGGCTTAGAATGGACCTGGGAGTAATGGTAAAGAAAGAGTACTCAACACTCCCCAGATATCCAGAACTGAAGACTCATCATCAGATGCAGTTTATTGTCATACCCAAGAAACCTCTTTTTGAGGGGCGGATTTTAGCCGTCTGCACGGGATACAGTCAGCATAGTCTAAGCTCTTTCAACAGGGCGGACAGTGTAATCTATCCATAATTTTACTTTATGACGACACTCGTTCTTTTGTAAATGTTATACAGCAATCATAAATGGAACTATATGAAAGAAACTTTGTAAGGGAAGAGTTCTATTATGTTGAAGATTTTGAAATATTCCTCGCAAAATTCTTAAAATCAAAGTAAGTCTTTTATGATAGAATACACAATTGGTGAGTAGTTACAGAATACCAGGAAATGACAGAATAAAGATTCTATAGATTTATATAGTTGTAGTGAAATCGAACATAGTGGTCTCCCACCTCCCAGATCAGTTCACTCTAAATACTAAATAGTCTTCGCCCTTACTGGAGCACAGTTAAGTTATATTGAATAAAGCAATAAAGTAAAGCAATTATCTTGTTCGTCTTTTATTACAATGACCAAAAACCGTTTATCAAAAAAAATAAAAAAAGAAAAAAAAAAAGAAAATCAAAGACTTAAAAAAAAATAATCATTTTCTTTTTGGTTGAGCCAATAACTTTTCAGCTCCTCTAGTAAACATGAGGTATTCGGGAAATTGCAATGCGCAGTCTTGATGTAACTTGGCAACCAATCAGAGAGCACGTTACTGCGCATGCGTAAACAGACCCTCTCCCACTATCAAAACATTGAATACTTTTTTTTCTGTTTGCAAATCAAATGTAGATAGTGCTGAAAATTGCCTTAAAAATGAGATAAAATATTTCTACCCGTGTAAGTTTGTCTACCCAGGGTATCGGCTTAGCGCCATCTGACTCTTTTGATACTCAAATTTCAATTTTCTGTTCTGATCTCCAGTCTCTCCTGATTCCGATTTGATCAACACCCGATTACACAGATTCTGTGTGAGTATCAGTAATTATGGTCGTTAGATGCTAACAATGAAATTTAGTTCAGACTTATGTAAATAAATAAATAAAAAAAAACAAACCCGAACCCCTGCTCTATGTATATGTATGTGTGTGTGTGTGTGTGTGTGTGTGTGTGCGTGTGTGAGAGAGAGAGAGAGGTGGGGATTAAAATTGCAATGCTAAAAGAAATTTTCTGCTCAAATCATTTTTTCTTTATGTCTTAGGGATCAATGAAAACATTTTTCAACAAAAATAATATATTCTTGCATACTTTAGTAGTTAACAGTAGTAGTTATTTATAGAAATTATTTCTAATTATTGGGGGTGGAGTTACCGTTGTGTTGTGGCCAACGTGGTGAACTGTGACATCGTATTAAGCGAGTTCGAACTCTAGTCCCGCTATTTCATTCCCTTTTGGACTAATACCCTTGGATAGGTATGAATCTCCTCATCCCCTCATTTGTTAAATAGTTTCACTACTGTTCTACTACAGTGATGGCTTTGGTTTTAAATAACCCACGACGGTTGATAACAAACTCTAACCTTGTAGTTATGAGTAGAAATTCAGTTTGTTAACTATGAAATACTCTGATCACTCTGTAGGAGATGCAGGCGTCAAATTCAACGAAATGGTGGTTACGCGTATTCAATAATAATATAAAATTATTTGTTTAATTGTCATACAGGGCCAGATTTACGGGACATTCGTGAGAGTCGAACTCACTTCTAATAGTCTGCTAGTCTGGCTTGCAAAGTATGGCACCACCCAAATTTAGTCAATCCTATAGTAAACGTACACACACATTTACACAACACACACACACACACACACACACACACACACACACACATACATATATATATATATATATATATATATATATATATATATATATATATATATATATATCGAATTCTTATTTTTAGTCTGTATAAGATAATGAATAGGGTTAGCTTAGTTGTAGCACAAGGTCAGATTTACGGGACACCCCGTGAGAATCGAACTCATTAGTAATAGTCTGCTAGCCTGGTTCGCTGACGATTATACCACTCAAATTTAGTAAATCCTTTTATAAATGCACACACACACACACACACACACACATACACACACACACTGAGACACACACACATCTATATCTATATATAAATCTTTTTCTATATATAAATCTATCTAATACATATTTCTTTCATATTTTTAGTGTATATAAGATAATGAATTTGTTGATGACTACCATAATGGGGTTTTATAAATATAATTTACAAAGCAATTCAATTTTATTATTATATTGCATCTTTTCGCTTCGGACACCGGCCCTTATCTCTTAATCTCAATTGTAAAGCAACTAACATACAAAATAAGGATATAATAAGGTTTCTTTCTTTCTTTCTCCCTCCCTATCTCTCTCTCTCTCTCACACACACACACACACACACTCACACACACACACACACACACACACACATGTCTCTTTCTCTTTCTCTTCAATGCCGTGACATTAAATTTTCGAAAACTTTCCCCAACCAACCAAAGCAATAAGTTTATCATTACGTGCTGTCAGGGCAATGGTCGTGATTTTGACACCAATTTTGACTTCATTGATGCTCTTATGGCAATCTTATTAGAAATGTGACCATATTTTCGACAGAGTCATGATCATAGAGTCTAAACATAATGAGACTTGTCTATGCCCAATCGTTCCATCCATCGTCTTAAGTTGTCTGTGAAGGGAGACGCTAACATTAGAGTTGGAAATCTGAACGGTAAAGAGATCGTCTGTCATTGTTCTTAAACAGTAATTCCTTTGATTAATTAGATCAATTAATCAATGGGGAGGAGGAAATGGCTGCCTTTTTCATTGGATTTGATTTAGTTCTGTTATGGGAGGACTGTTAAGACGAATTTGGTAAGAGTGTTAAATTATATTTGGTTAGTGTGTATGTTAGTGAGGATTATTTTTAAGCCTCCTTCTCATTAACTTTGTGTTTCCTAGTTGGCCATCTTTATTCCAGTGACTAAATTTTCCTTACATTTTTCTCAAGATTTCTATTTTATTTGTCATTAAAATATGCCATGATTTTTTTTCTTGTGTTTTTTCCCTAATTTAATTTCCCGCAATTTTTATTAGGTAGATGCAAAAGTTCCCAGTTTTAATGATAAAATCCAGCCTTGTCTGCTGGGTTTTTTGAATACGGCAACTTCCACTTCTGTAGAGAGGTAAACCACCCCACCATCAACCAGTATCTTGGCTATGACACAAATCTGCATCTTATGAGGAGGTTCTAGTTCTGGTGCATTGGAGAATGTACTCCCTTATTGTCATTACTCCTAGGCCCACTTTGACCCGGAGTAGTAATACCTGTTAGGTTCCCATCTATAGGCCAAACAGAACTATTTAATCATTTACTATACTTGAAACCATTTAACTGTACGAACAAAGGATTAATATTAAGTTGAAGTATTAATATTGCATTGCAATATTTGAAACCATATAACTGTGTGCATACGAAATGTTGAATAGGAAACCATTTAACTTTGAGCGAACAATAAATAGCAATACCTGAAACGATTTTACTGTGTGCAAACGAATGAACTCTGGCTCTTTTAGAAATAATGTTACCAACAAAGTAAGGGTTGGTATGCTATAAAACACAGCCAACCAACTAATGATTAAATCTTTTATTCATATCAATAGCTATTTAATTTTCAAAGTATTTTCCGTTGTATTCCATAAACTTGCATTATCCTTTAGCTAAATTGTGTATTCTGTCATAAAAGAACGATTCCAGTTCGGATTCGATGAAGTTTTTGTTCATCTTTTTTATACTAAAAGTCACACGAAGTAAGCCCATTTGACCACTATATGTAAATAATTATAGAATAACAAGATTCGTTTCAGTGTCCCAGTAGATGTACACAATAAAATTTATGGTGATTATTTTAAAGACTTTCTGTAAGATCGAAGAAACGACCTTATAGTTTTTTTTAATAGCTGGAGACCGCTCTGAAGACAACTGGAACAATTTTGACGTTAAAGACGTTCTAGTCTGTACTAGCGCCGGGTATTTGGTGGTGCCATCGACCATTGGCTATATTGTTGAATATATCGGCCATCTTCTCGTTCAGGAACTACAAATATGAGTAATAAACATCTGTAGTAACAAATGATGAAAAATAAAGTTTCAACAAGAAACGGACCTGTTTAATCGAAAAACGATTTCGGTTCTAATCAGAAGCACTTCTACTGTCAAATAGTGGTTGAGTCACACTGTAAAGAGAACCAAAGCATCACATCTCTGATTCTTTTCGCATTAAAAAAAACTTAGTGTATTATGAAGAGATAACAAAGCAGAAATATAGGGTAAGGAACTTTTAAACTTTAGACTTGAAATGTCCAAGGTTGTTGCTGGGAAGAGAACATTCATAACGAAACTTGATCAACAGTGCAGATTTTCTAGTAACGAAGCAATTAGAATTAAAAGTTAAAGAAAGATACCCCCGCCAAAAAACAAAAACAAAAACAAATATGAATCCTATTCCTTAAAGACAGCAATACGAGTTCTTACTGAAACATTTCAAATAGATGAAACCAATAAATGCAGCTTATTTGAACATCTGTAACTGGAAATAGAACATAGCGATAGATGAGAAATAAATTGGCGATGTTCTGGTGATATGAAAGGGGCTAGACTGACGAGAAGGTATCCTTTCTTACAAGGCCACGCAACCAAGTGGTACCTTATCAAAATAGACATAAATAACTGGGAAGAGTTCTCGTGTTATGGTAGCTAACATGAAAAATTAGTGGTTTTATTTCATTAGGTCACAGTGTTGTCGGTGTACCGACAAGTATATATATATATATATATATATATATATATATATATATGCTAAAAAATGCTAGAAAAATGCTCTTAAGATACACTCATCAAATAAACCAAATAAAACCAACCCCACTATCTCCATCACCCATAGACCGATCTCTCAACCCACAAACACACATAACATAACATAACATAACATTCGACGACAAACTAACCACGTTAGGAATACCAATCATACAAACCATATCACAAAAGATTAAAAACCACACAAACATCACAAAACGGACCAACAATGAAACCACCTCTCACGCAGGCATATACTCCACCCCATGCAAAGATTGCAACAAGCATTACGTCAGCGAAACCCAACATAGTCTAGAGAAAAGAATTTATGAACACAAACGGGCAATTAAAACAAATGACGATCGAAACGCCCTTTTCTCCCACAAGTTATTGCTCAAACACGCATTCCATTTTTCCCAATCCACCCTAATCAAACCCATACACTGTATAATAACACGATGACTAGTAAAATTTGCGGTCATCTCAAAAGCAAACCATATAAAATGACGTCCAGGATCTTATCAAATCTCATCACACCTGGCGAACATCATACTGAACGAAAACAAAATCAAAATAGAAAACGGATAGGAGAAAAATAAATCATTTTTTCACACTGTGCCACCATACTTTAGAAAATCCTTCTTGCTTTTCCTGATCATTTACCTCTTAGCCCTTCCTCACTCCAATTACAACTCAGACACCACAATATAGACCATTTTCTGCGACATCACATTATAGTCAATATCTTTTCCATGAAACAAGTCATGCCAAAAACCCCTTTCACAAAACCCTTCTCTACTCTACTTCTTTCATATCAACTCCCAAAAATCTATATCCACTTTCAAAATAAAAAATCTTTAATGAAACCTGATACATTTGACTTTAAATTCCTCTCAACTTTTCCTGCTACACCTATACCTCCTCCACTCGTCTCACAAAACTCAGAAAACAGTCTGTCTTGAAGAAGTTCGTGAAGATGAAATAAAGCCCGAACAAAATATCACACATCTAAATTTGAGTTAGTTGTTTGATTTATTCAACTTTCCACATATTTCTATCACACACATATATATATATATATAACTCCGACGGACGATTGTGGGCTTCTCTTGTGACTTCAAGTAACAGACTTCAAGAGTTCTTAATTCTTATCTTTAATTTTATATTTGCTCAGCTATAATAGCATCGAACACTCTTTTACGAAATATATATATATATATATATATATATATATATATATATATATATATATATATCATGCACTAAAAGAACCTGGCGTCGAACGGGAGAAAAATATATTATATACAAATTTTGTCCAACATAAATTCATTCTATTTGGTTTCTGTACTTTTTCAAAAAAATTCCTCGAGTCTTCAGATGACAATTTTATTTGCTTTCTAAATGAATTAAACCTTCTTAGTTTATTTATGTCTAAAATGTTCCTGGAAACTCAAAGAGAGAGAGAGAGAGAGAGAGAGTACACAACTGCATCACTAGTGTACCTTCTTTCGGAGATATCTTAAAAAAACTTCTTGAGATTGTTACAAGGGTAGAGTCTAATATATACATATATATTGTCATCCACAGACAGACTGTTTCGTTGTATCACAACTCTTCCGTGTGGCTAGACACGTAGGACACTTGGAGCTGGGATCGAAACCTGCCCAACTTTATGTTAGACTTAGTAACACATCGCTCGATCAACAAGAGTACCACGTCAGCTAGGGAATTATAAGGTATTAAGCAGCAGCAGCAGCGTTCGTTTGTTTACATTTGATACCTTACCGGATACCAGAGTGCTCAATTCGTTCGAAGAGCTTTGCATTATGCGAGCGGCAGCCATAAATTCCTTCGCCAGAGTGCTCTACCCCCATGGGGTGGCGTATATATTGTCATCCACAGACAGACTGTTTTGTTGTATCACAACTCTTCAGTGTGGCTAGACACGTAGGACGCTTGAAGCTGGGATCGAAAT
>OY757913.1:52642205-52709705 GCA_963585895.1 Sepioteuthis lessoniana
AAAAAAAAAGATGAAAATTTATTACTAATTTGGTCAGCATAGTACCCAATATGAAAAAAAAAAAATGTAAATCAATGTGTAAAACCTCAAACCAAGAGGAGTATTACGTATATACAAATATACATGCATACATATGTGTGTGTGTGTACGTGTGTGTGAGTGAGAGTATGCATGTGTTTACCAAGCCCTCCGCATGAGATGGATGTGACATAAGGTCAATTTTTGAGAAGAGTTTATAATAGTGACGGAAATTTCTTAGAAAAGATGAAGATTTATTTCTAAATTGATTAGAATTGGTTTTAGAATAATAAGAAAATATATGCAAATTAATGTATAAAGCCTCAAAACAAGAGAAGCACACACGCACACACACACACGCACACACACACACACATATATATGTATGTTTGTGTGTGTGTGTGAGTGTATTGATGTACATAAGTACGCGTGTGTATATTTACCAATCCCTCAGTACGAGATAGATGTGACACAAGGTCAATTTCTAAGAAGAGTTTAGCCGGTTTAAATTCAAAGTTTTTCTTCTCCTAGACCTGTAACCATATCAAGGTTAAAGAACACAGTCTGCTTTATTTTACCCATATATATAACTATATATATATATATATATATATAGGAAATGAAAAGAAAACCCAAATATTCAAAGGATGTTTTAATGTTACGTTTTGTATTTCTTTTTTTTTTTTATATATAGCATATATAGCGTATATAGCAGGTTCTTCGGTCGAAAATTATTTTTAAATAAAAAAAATTAAATGAAAAAATGAAACGAAATGAATTAATTTTTTAAATGAAAAAATTAAACGAAAAAAATCCTCTAGATATTTTGTTTTTTATAGATATATTTTTTTACGTAACGTCAGATTTATTTCTATTTTTTCTTTTTCATATATGTATATATATATATATATATATATATATATATATATATATATATATATATATCGGTCCATTGGCTTAATGATAAGAGTGTTCGCCAATGCTCCGGGAATCAATTTCCAGGACAAGTCATATCAAAGATCCAAAAATTAGTACTTGATGCTTCCTCGCTTAACACTCAGCATTATAAGATACGGATTAAGAGTAAGTGGAGCTGTCCAGGGAAAGGAGTAGCGCTCTTCCCAACTCCTATTGAAAAAAGACCCTTCGGGTCGCTTTCGACTAAGGTCGGCCAAATTTGTTTACGTATGGAACGCTTAGCTCCATATTCTGTAAGTATTCATTTGTTTGTTTTCTATATATACTCAATCAAGTTCTTTTTTACCTTCATCATCATCATGTCGCGCCATCAGTACGGATATCCCTGACCCTTTCTCGTCACCCGGTAAAAAATACATTTTTTATTTTCGAAAGCCATGGGAAGCAGCATGGTGGTCGTAAAGGCAAGCGGATAAACCCGATGACGGCTCAACGCAATGCCTAACCAGGTCCTGGGCGTATGAATCCTACGGTTCAACGGTTAGGATCAAATTGTTCGATCGGGGAACTACT
Organism: Sepioteuthis lessoniana; assembly: GCA_963585895.1. NCBI lineage: Eukaryota > Metazoa > Mollusca > Cephalopoda > Myopsida > Loliginidae > Sepioteuthis > Sepioteuthis lessoniana. Next base: position 52,643,715 of record OY757913.1, read on the forward strand.
GCTGCTCATTTATAAAGGTGGCTTCTGAAGATGAGAATAAAAACAGCCATCGAAAGATTACCATGACCCACACCCAAACCGCCTGTCCAAATCGCATCCCTCTTTTTTACCTTAAGAATATACAAAATCGGTTATTTTCTATTCCTCTATTTGAACAATGCAAATGATGATGATGTGAGACGATCGATCTCGAACTTGATCCAACTGGAAGTGCACGTTGGTTCCGAAACAGAAGCATTATTTTACATGAGAGAGTTCTCGTCAAAGGCACTCACCGAGCAAGATTCGGCCATTTTTCAGACAAGCTTCCATCTTCTTGAAAGAAAAGAAGAGAAAGTCAATTTGAAACGTAGCCCAGACGCCAACTGGTGACCCACACTCCAAGAGTTTTGTTTTGCTTTTTGTATATCGCCTCTTCTTTTAAGTAACTTTCTTTCCATTTTATTTTTCATATATCACTTATTCCAGATCGGTAGGCAGACGATACCCCACCTTCCCGTAAATAGACAGGGACTGTATCTATAAATACTTACTGTTTATTTTACAGCACTGGACAGACAGACGTCTTTGTCCACAGATGTCAAAGTTGATAAATTGCAATATCAATAATCAATTGAACTGTTTGTTTGTGCTTTGCGTATCTTTGTGGTTTGTGCTTGATTGTGTATAGATGTAGACTTCCTTCTGCATCTTCGCCAAGCTTGTCTGCAGCTTATGATTTTTAAGGTTTTTTTTCGATTCACCAACATTCGCTTTTTACTATCACTGTTGTTGTGAAGAGTTAAGATTTAAGTTTCATAGAGGGCACACGCATACACACCAGTATATATATATATATATATATATATATATACCGGTGTGTATGCGTGTGCCCTCTATGAAACTTAAATCTTATATATATATATATATATATATCATTACTGTAATAAATGTTGCAATATCTATAATAAGAATATTCGATATCTGGGTCATCTGTCATTGAGACTCAGAGTACATTGATTGTATCCTCTGCAAAGAGTTAACTGTCCCTTCCTCCGGAGAGGTATCTTTGGTATGATACTAGACTGTACCTGATGATGAGGCTCCAGTTCTGGATCTCAGGGAATTGTGGAGTATATCTTCATTACCATTACTCCCGAGTCTACTCTGACCCGGAGTGGTAGTACCTAAAAGATTCCTATCTATGGGTCGAATTGTTTGTATTAGATAGGAATACTTGATATCATATAACCGTGTAAAAAATCCATGAAGAAACTACACAAAAAATGTAAATATAAAATGTACACAATTCTCAAACCAAGAGTATGAAATAACCTGACACGAGTTGCTATGCCGTTAAAATCAATCAATCAAACTCAGAGATCAAGCATATTTAGGTAGTGTAACACAGAAATCAAATAGTTTCACGTTTTCACAGTCACCAATCCTCACATACCTGCTGAATGTATGTTCGTGCTGGTCGTCCTGCCATGTGTGGGGGTCCATAAGAGTACATCTCTTATGAGTTCGTCCCTGCTTCACCAGCAGTGTCCTGCATGTCTGGTTCGTCTAACTTGAATAGTTTTCGTGATAGGGGGCAGGTGGCCGTACAGTTGGTGTCTTGTTGGGTGTTGCCGCCAGGACTTGTTCAAGATTGCACGCAGCATTCTTGTGTAATTGCCGTCTAGCTTCTTCTCCAGTCGTTTTGTTAGCGTCCATGTAGTGCACCAATATAGCAGTATCGATGTGACCGCTGCCTGGAAGAAACTGCGTTTCATTTTATTGGTTAGGTCTGATTTCCATATAATCGATAGCCTATTGATAGCTGTCCATGCTTTCGTTAACCTCGTTTCGATGTCATTTTCGGTTGATTCGACGCTGCTTCCTAGGTAAGTGAATTTGTCTACTAGTCTAAGAGGAGTTCCTTCTAGAGTGGAAATGTCCCCCGTTTGATTATAGCAGATATATTCCGTTTTGTGTGCATTAACATAGAGGCCTATGCCTGCGGCTGCTCGTTCCAAACTATGCAGTAGTGTTTCAGCTTGGTCGGGTGTATTTGCCAAGATAGATACTGAAAAATTCAATACAATTTACAAAATCGTTTAAGGTTAAACATTAAGTTTTTAAGCACATAGCGTGATACTTATTTTCATACCCGTCATCCAATAAAATATAAAACCCTAAGAAAATATGCTAAAAACCTGTATTTAACGAATTATCGTGAAACTACCTGCCTCCCTACTCGATATATATATATATATTGGCGTAGTGGGTAGAGTATTCGCCAATGGTTCGGGAGACCGCGGTTCAATCCCTGCTCGAGTCACACCAGAGACTCAAAAAATTGTACTTGATGCCTCCTTGCTTAACAGCATTATAAGGTGCAGATCTTGGGTAAGTGGAGCAATCCAAGGAAGGAAAGGAATAATAGCTATTGAAAAGGGAGCCTTCGTGTCGCCCAAATTACTTAAATATAGGGAGGTATTTAGGTTCATTATAATTAGGTATCATTAATTTAATTTTTGATTATGTATAACCGCTACCTCACGCTCCCCATAATCATTCAATGTCATATAAGATTGTTATCAGTTTGAATAATTATGCTGAACGTGAAAGAGTAGACATGAACAGTAAAAAACAAAAACAAAAAAAAAAAAACAGAATGTTATTTTATTCTTTCTGAGTTTTCCCCATCAGTCTTTATTGGTGGTGACAATCTGTCTCCCATCTTTGTAGAGAGGTAATACTCTCCCAAACGAGTGTCCTATATATGACACTAAACAGTCTGATGGCGTGGCTCCAATAATGTCGGAGCTTTAGAGGAATGCGGAGTACCCCTTTATTAACATCGCTCCAAGGTCCACTCTGGCTCGGAGTGGTAGCACCTGATAGGGTCCTATCTAAGAGTCAATTAGAACTAAATGGTGTACTTATGCTAAACTGAATTGTTTGAAAGAGAACTTTTTTGACATTTAAACTGTGTACTTGTGCTATACTGAATTGTTTGAAATAGAATTGTTTTTGACTTTTAACTGTGTGTAAACAAAAAAAAACTGTACTTATGCCAAACTGAATTTTAAAAAATAGAACTGTTTATATGTATAATGATAGATTTAGCATTAAATAACCTAGAATTATTGATATGCCATAAAACCTAATCAAAATAAGTCTCCTCAGGTCTCCATGACTCTTATAAGTATTTTAGCTGAGTTTAACTGTGCTGTGGTCTGAATGGTCTCGATTCTTCATTTGATATCCAGTTCTGTCTGTCTCTTTTCTAGGTCTTTGGGGACCATTCGAAAAGCACTCGTTACAATTAGTATCACTGTCACTTTCAGCTTTTTCAGCTGTCTGGCAAGATCCATGTATTTGTTTGTCTTTTCGGTATTTTTTCTTTCTATGTTATACCTGTTGGTAATTAATACCAGGTGTGTTCTCCTGGTCGGAGTTTGGCAGTCTGTTTGTGTCTCAAAGCCCCAGAGAATTTCATGCATCTCATTTTCTTGGAGAGATTCTGGTTTGTGCATATACCATTTGTCTGCATGGTCAAATTTTAATCTCCTGTTAAATTTCCTGCGGATTACCTTTCTCACCCAGTCGAGACTAGTTTTATATTCTTTTTGAGCCAGTTCATTGCATTTTCTTATTATATGATTAAGTGTTGCTTCTATGTCTCTCTATTACCACATAACCCACCCTTGCTCTTCTTCAACTTATTACCAATTTTTGCTTAAATAAAAAAGAATATATATATATATATATATATATATATATATATATGTGTGTGTGTGTGTGTGTGTGTGTGTGCGTTGTAGTTGTAGGGCCTTGTTAATTTTTGCAAATAGGTACACGCCACTTACAAATGACGAAACTGGTGAATAATGCCATCGAAGTATACCCCCAAATTTTCCCGGTAAATCGACACTATTCTAAAAACTTTACGGCTTCTCTTTAACAGATGAGATTTGTCTGCAACACCAATTTATATATATATATATATATATATATATATATATGTGTGTGTGTGTGTGTGTGTGTGTGTAAGCTTACTTATACGTTCATATCTGTCAGGTTTTATTAGTACTTGAACCAAATTTTATATTTGTCTCTTTTTCGATACAATCTAATCCCATCGATAATGCTTTAGCTGATAATCTGTTACTTCTTAAAATCTCCTTATTTTCGATAAGACCTAGTAAAAGAAAAAATTTGGAATAATCTCCTAATCCATCCATCAAACAAACAGAATTATAGTCTCAAAAATCAATAAAATAAAATAAAACAAAAGCATGAAAAAAAAATGGTTGTACTATGAGATTAAATGCAAATATTATAGTTTCGTCAATTTCTTCAATCTTTCTCGCTTAACCTTTTGATATTCTTTACTTATTTTTTTCTTCCTTTGTAATCCACCCGTTTCGGAAGTGCCGACTGGCATATCGGTCACTGATTCAGTCCAGGGAATTCTTTTCTAACGTATATCATCACAGACCTATAGTTATTTACGAAGCTTTGCTTAGATGTAGCACACAGGTCTCATCACAGACGTATATGTTCTTCATTTTTTAACCTTTTTTATATTAACTTGTACATTTTTGACAAGGCAAATGTTACAAGAAGGAAGCAAACATAGCATAAGAGCTATATTCGTACAAAATAGACCCGATGAGCTGAGTTCGAATATCCTAGATAAAACTACTTGCGTTTAACTTCGCTCAGATGGTTCTGACAAAAGCATGAATTATTTTCACCCTCCCAGCAATGGCTCAATTGTTGGAAGGACTAAGATATTTAATCTTGCCAAGATGTTAGAGGATTGAGCACATTATACGCTTATATGTTAATTTTTTTGTATAATTTCTTAACTGTTTTTAGTAGTTATATGATATCAAGATTGATTAGATTTCTTTGTTTAATGACATATCAATTGTTGCGGGTTATTAAATGCCGAAGCCATCCTCGTAGAAGAGCAGTAGTGATACAATTTAATACATAGCTGGAAGGATGAGCGGGTTCACGCCTTTCCCAAAGATATAACTACAATGTCACAGTTCAGTACGTTAGCCACTACGCCACGGGTACTTATATAATATCAAAAATTTTCATCTAATTCAAATAATTGGCACATAGTTGTATAAGTTGTTAGTGACTGTAGTCGAGGGTGACCCGAAGGCAACCTTTTCGATATCTACTATACCAAAGTGTAGGGGAGGGCGCTACTCCTTTCCCAGGATTGCTCCACTTTACCCTTGATCCGTCCTATATAAGGCTGAGTGTTAAGCAAGGAGGCATCAAGTACAATTTTTTGAGTCTTTGGTATAACTCGACGTGGGATTGAACCCAGGTCTCCCGGGCCATTCGCGAACACTCTAGCTATCCTGCTAATGTCCGGTACAAATAGTTGTATAATTACAAGTATTCCTATCTAAAAGGGTGTAATTGTTAAAGCTTTGGACGCGGGATTGTTGTTCGCGAGTTTGAACTCCAGTCACACAATTACGTTCACTTTCGGACAAATATCCTTGGGAAAATTATGAACCTCCTTATCCTCTCATCTATGGGTTGAATAGTACTCCTACTGTCCTTGTAAAAAAAAAACTGGATGAATTTGGGATTAAATAGCCTGAGAAGGTTGATATGCCATTAAATAACAAACGAACTCTCTATTACTAATGATTATATAGTTTCAAATAATTATTTCTATTTAATTTGAGTCATTTGTTTGTACACAGTTATATGGTTTGAAGTAATTAATGATAATCCTTTGGTTCAATCAAATAATTCACAGTTATATAGCCTCAAGTATTCCTCTGGGATACAAATAATTTTCAAACCGATCTATATCAACCATAGATGGAATCCTAATAGGTAATACCATTCAGGATCATAATGGACCGGAAAGTAATGGCAATAAAAGGTTACTTCACACATCCAAGAGCTCCGGAACAAGAGCCTTATCATAAGATGCAGTTTAGTGTCATACCCAAGACATGCTTTTTTTTTTATTGAGTGGGCTGAGTCTATCAGTAAGCGTATTCAAACTCACACTGACCGAATCAACCGGTCTTGTAAAAAGAAAAAAATAAATTCAAAACCAGATGAGCAACTCCACCGCATAAGAAAAAAACAAAACCTGTAAACTACTGAAAGCGCTGTACCATCACAAATATCATGTGACTGCGGACGTATACTCCATAAGGTTTTTTCAGGGTGTTGTAATATTACATTAGAGTAGTTAGAAAGTAATCTATCTCAGCGACCGCTTCAACAGGTCTTTCTTAAAGCTTATAAAACATTTAAGAGTAATAAACCTTACTCTGCCACACTGGCCCATTAAGTATTGTTAAGTTTGAAATCAGAATTGTTCTTCTACATTGGTTGTTTCCAGCCCAGTCGACACCGACATCATCTCTGCTGAGAGATAAAACCCGGCTTCTAACGAGTGTCCTACATATGACACTAAACAATCTGAGAGTGAGCCTCCAGTAATGTTAGAGCTTTGGGGAATGTGGAGTACCCCTTCATTGTCATTGCTCCAAGGTTCACTCTCGTCCTGACTGGTAGCACCTGATAAGGTTCTATTTATTGATAAAATAGAACTGTTTGACATTTAAACTGAGTGAAAACAAATGACTAATGCAAAATTGAATTGTTTGAAATAGAACTTTTTGATTCTTTAAGTGTTTGTAAAGAAATGACTGATGTTTAATTGAACTGTTGATGATACATAGCAATACTTGGAACCATTTAACCTTGTTGACTCATGCTAAATCGAATTGTTTGAAATAGAACAATTTAATCCTTTAACTGTATCTAAAAATGTGTTCACAAATCATTTATCTAAAGTCTCTTTAAAAACAGGATTTGGCATTAAATAACCTACAATGGTTTATATGCCATAAAACCAAACCAAACTGGTTGTCTCATTAGGCTAGATGGCTTAGTTTGTATTCCTATTTGCTAACCGAAGAAAATATACATTCATGTTTTTACAAAGGATAAGAATCTGAAATTAACGGAAACAGCCACTATGGGAATTTAAACACGGTGTTCCTGATTCGATTTTCTGTACTAATAACCGTTACGCCACAACCACATACATGAAGTAAATTAGTACAAATTCCTTTAACGTAAGTAGGAATATACTCTCATTCTTTAATGGAAAATACTTCAACAGCCTAATCCAGGAGTTGAACAAGTGTGGACGAGTAACTATTATTAAAGATAATTTACAGCTATAGGGTATCAAATATTCCTATCTAAAACGAATAATTTTAAACAGGTCTAGCTGGAACATCTATTAGACAATAATGGGCACAACCATTCAGAGTCAGAGTGGACCTGGGAGTAATGGCAACAAAGAGGTACTCCACTCTCCTCAGGAATGAAACCTCACCAACAGATGCAGTTTAGTGTCATACATAGGACACTTTTTTTTGGAGGAGTCTTACTCGCGTTTTAAGCCCCAACGATAAGGCTAGAACAAATTAGACTATATATGAATAGATAGAGCAATACTCACCTGGTATTTGGTTTGCAAGCGAGACTAGAAGTGAGTTCGATATTCATTGGTTGGTATCATATTTTTGGCCTTATGCCACAACTAAGCTAAGCTTTGTAAATAATTATTTATTGAGCTCACAGGATTCATGTCACTTATGGTCACTACTGTTTGCAAGGGGAAAACCTAGATACTGAGCTGGTTCATCGCTGCTTAACTTTGGTAATATGGCAGAGACTTCAGTGTCATTGATAAAGCAGCACTAGTAAAATAATTTCGGGTATAATTGACTTATGTTATAAAGATAGAGCTTAACCACACACACACACACACACACACACACACGCACACAGAGGCGCCTTTGGTAGTGTAATGGTTAGCAAGCTCGACAAGATACCTACACGAGTGAGTTCGAGTCTCATTGGGTGCCCCTTTCATATGGCCTTGTGCCACATCTAAGCAAAAGGCTTAGTAAATTACCACACACACACACACACACACACGCACACACACATATATGTGTGTGTATGTATGTTTGTTCATGATATATCTGTGATATAATCCATAATATCAGTGCCATTTAATGTCATTAAGATAGAGCTTAACCAAACACACACGCACACACACAACACACAGACACACACACATTCACACACACACACACACACACACATATATATATATATATATATATATGTGTGTGTGTGTGTGTGTGTGTGTGTGTTCAGATATAGCTGAGATATAATCCTTAATATCAGTGCCATTTAATTCTCTCCCTCTTTCTTTTGGTATCTCTCCCTGTCTCTCCTCACATTTTCTCTCCCTCACAATTCTTGATCCCCGCCTTTCCATCAACAACTGTCACGTAGAGACGGATTCGACACATTTGAGCTTGGAATAAATTCACCATTTTCAACTTGAGCCTCTTTTGAACCGAACAAATCTCGACTCACTCCAGCTGTAGACATGACACGTAGTCGTCAACCTTGGGCAAAATATCGATACGTTATTATTTGAATGTTAAACGTAGCAGTCTTCACTCTGTTCCAGTTATTACTGCCAAACATTGATGCGACCAGAATTTCGAGGACGAACCAAAAGCTGACATTTGGCACCGGTTGCTGACATCCCAACAAAGACAACGTCCCTGTCGAAACCCACCGTTGGTACACAAGCTAGACACATAGAAAAACTTAAGCACACACATACACACACACACACATATATATATATATATACAAATTGCGTTGCCTGTTAGCTAATATATTATATAGATCAACCAGTCAAACCACGTAGTTGCATCAATAAGTCTGTGGGAAGTGCGTTTAACGTAACGGTTATCGTCTTAAGAAATGGAATTGGTGATCCGAGTTCAAATCCTATACCAGGTTGTTAGCGTTTCATTTTGTGCTGATGCTCTTATGAAAAGCAGGTATCCATCAATAATGGCCCGGGAGACCTGGGTTCAATCCCAGGTCGAGTCATACCAAAGATTTTAAAAATGGAACTTGATACCACCTTGCTTAACACTCAGCATTATAAGGTACGGTTCAAGGGTAAAGTGGAGCAATCCAGGGAATGGAGTAGCGCCCTCCCCTACACCTTGGTGTAGTAGCTATCGAAAAGGGAGCCTTCGGGTCACCCTCGACTATGGTCGCTAACTTACTTACTTACTACATCAGATATGGGTAAATAATATAGCAGACTGGCTTCTTTTGTCTTAATTAGGTAACCAGTCAAAAAGAACTAGCCTAACTCTGCCAAAAAATTGACCTTGTGTCACATCCTGCAGCAAGGTTTGGGTAAATACATATGTTAATAAATCCCTAGCCAATTAGAATACATATTTGAATGATCTGATTTCGTCGGTAAAGCGGTAAAAAAAAGCAACTAACATTAATAGACATTTATTTCCCACAATTAATTTCGTTATTTTTGCTTAAAATAAATTTTTCAACATAATTTCATTCTCCACCACCACACGCAATGCATACTAATTACGCTTCGAATATACGAGGGTAGGCTGAAAAGTTCATTGGCTGATCAAGATAATCTCATAGAATGTGGCCAAATGAGGTTTATTTTTCAACATAGCCCCACTTGCGGTACACACACTTCTTCCATCGATGTTGCAGTGCTTCGATCCCGCTGATATAAAATCATCAACGGCATGTGATGGAGAGCTTCCAGTTATGGCGATCTGTGGAGTGTGGGGAATCCCTTCATAGCGATTATTCCCAGGTCCACTTTGATTCGGAGTAGTATTACGTGTAAAGGTCCCTTACCCACATCAAACTGACAATGCAACACATTCTACATCTATTCTATATTCTTTGCCTGTGAGACATTTTCCGAATGAGACCTAACCCTCAGCTTTCCTTTGGGACTTTGATGATCACCCAATTGACTCTCCTCTTTCAGTCCTCCGGAGTGACCTCGGTTGTTCGAATTCTTCAGATTGTGGCCTAACCTTTTGTCGCAATGTCCTCTCGGTCTGCCCTTTTTCTAATTTACCGATTTATATATATATATATATATATATATATATATATATATATATATATATATATATATAGTTACGCTTATGATTAGAATTTAACACTAAAAGTGTTTTTAAGCAGTAAAATCGTCATAGTGCAGAGCAATATTTTCAACTATAAAGTAGAAAAAAACAAAAAATTAAAAACAACGAAAACAAACATAAAAAAACAAGATAAAATCTCACGAATTTGCCGATCATCAGGTAAGGCAATATTGACACTTGCTGATATGCTGACAGGTATTGATTGATATAGTTATAAGATATCAAGGTTTAGTCTATTTATTTAAAGGCATATCAACTCTTTGTGAGTTACTTAATGCCAAAATATGATTTATTTCTTAATGTTTGATAACTATTTTCAGTATTCCATGACATTTTTTGATTACCCGTTTTTATAATCATTTATTTGCACATAGTTATATATCAAATATTCCTATCGAATAGAAATAATTTTCACACAGTTATATGTTTGAGATCTTTTCTATCTTATGCTAATAATTTATACACCATTATATGGTTTCAATTAATTTTTCTATTTAATGATAATCATTAGTTTGTCCACAGTTATATGGTTTCAATTAACTAATAATAATAGTAATAATATATGAAACATGAAGGTGACTGTGGTAGCAATAGTAATTGGTGCGCTCGGAACGATCCCCAAAGGCTTGGTAAAAGAATCGGAAGACTTAGAATCAGAGGACAAGTGGAGACCATCCAAACTACATCATTATTAAGATCGCCTAGAGTACCGAGAAGAGTCCTGGACACTTGAGGAGACTTGCTGCTACTCGGACTCAAGTGAAAGACGACCAGTTAAAGTTGGTGTAAAAAACTTGTATCTTAAGTTGACAATTATTGATGCAAGTAACTATTCTTAATATAGATAATTTACAGACTGTAAAATGTTATCAAGAATTCTTATCGAAGGCAAATTATTCTTAAACATATCTATTTGACCCATTGATGGAACCCTAACAAGTACGATCACTACATGTCAGAGTGGATCTGGGAATAATGGCAATAAAGGGAAGACGTTATACTCCCCAGATCCCCAGAAGTGTAGACTCACCACTGTATGCAGTTTAGTCTCGTACCCATGACACCACTTATTTGGAATGGGGTCTTTACTCTTTGCTGCATTCTAAGCCTCACCGACCGGTGGTTACTGAGTCCTGCTCATAGAAATGATCATGTCTGAGGCAAAAGAACATGTACTACACTCTAATCCTAACCGCAATGTCGGATAGATGAAGTCTTACCTTTGGTCTTACTTTCTGTATCAATGGAACGTATTTTCTACCCACTTCTCCATTCTGACCCATTTCCCCATTTTGAAGCACCTTTGTGTATCTAATAACGATTTAATCTATTATGGTGTCTGTAAAATTATGATAGTGTGAACATCCCAACAAAGTTTAGTTAACTAATCTATAAACTTGTTGACTTACCTAACAGGTAAACGATTAACCTATTTATCATAGCGGCTTGAATTTCGCTTCCGGTCATGAAATCACTGTTGGTGGTTAGCAGCCCATAATCATTCAGCAACTTCAACAGCCACACGAACGATAAGACACTCAAGAGGTTAGACAACCATTAAAGCAGCGAAGAAGAGAGGAAACTGAGAAAGCATTTCGATGCCAATCGGCAGTTTTTCGTCCCACTTTAGCGTGGGAAGACCGCCATATGTACACGGTTCTATTTGTCTTCGACCTCCTTGTCTGCGACATTGGTAAAGTCTTAGGCGCAGAATAAATCTTTAACTAATTTAATGTTCTTTCCGAAGCAGACGTTATAAAGAGGTTGAATAATAACATGGGAGGCTTTTCCTTACAAGACGAAGAGAATATATATATATATATATATATATATATATATATATATATACAAACGCACTGATATACGTTTTTGTAGCAAATCCGGCTAGGTGGGCGGTTGGATAAATATCAGACGCACTGATATACGTTTAGAAGCATATGAAATCTAACTTCGAGTTTATTTGAAGAGTCTGATTATATATATATATTGAGAGAGAGAGAGAGAGAGAGAGAGAGAGAGAGAGAGAGAGAGAGAGAGAGTGATCATTGCGTAGTATAGAATTTAGGATATTACAAGGTGTGATATATTACCGAACTTAACAGCACTGAAACTGTTATTAAAAGTAAAAAGTTTTAGACTCTTGAAAATTCAGTATGTTATTGCTATACATCTTATGAGATGACTGACCAACTTTTATGATTTCAGTTTCAAATGAACAGCTACAGCAGGAATTGAAATACATCCTACTAAAGCCTGATTGTCACTGCTGGTGAATTTCAAAAATGCAATCTGGACGTGAGGACACTTTAGAAGAACAATATGCAATAGAATTCTGTTTTAAACTTCGGAAAAATGCTACAGAAACGTATAAAATGCTTCAGACTGCTTTTGGAGCATCTTGCATGAATCGAGCATCAGTTTTTGAGTGGCATAAGAGATTCAAGGAAAGCAGGGAGTCTGTGAGGGATGATGAGAGGTGTGGGAGGAGTAAGGAAGTCAGAACACCAGAGTTGATTGGCCAGATAAAGAATTTCATCGATAAGGACCGTCGTGCGTCTATCGAGACAATAAGTGCACAGTTTGATGTCAGTGTGGGAACTGTACACACAATTATTCGCAAGGAACTGAAGATGCAGAAGATTTGCGCGAAGTTTGTCCCAAGGATGCTAAGAGAAGATCAGAAAGAAAGACGTTGTCATGACAGTAGTGAGATGCTCGAGCTGATCAACTCAGATCCCGCAGTTCTTGATGCTCTGGTGACCTGCGATGGAAGCTGGATCTACTGCTATAACCCAGAGACTAAGAGACAGAGTTCCCAATGGAAGCATGCAGGCTCTCCCAGACCCAAGAAGGCCAGACAGAGCAAATCCACCCACAAACTTTTGACGATCCCTTTTTTTGACAGCACTGGCATGATCTACATGCACTGGGTTCCCACTGGACAGACAGTCAACAAGGAATACTATGTTGAGGCTTTAAGGGAGTTCAGGAAGAGATTCCGTCGGAAGAGGCCAGCACTCTTCAAATCGGGTCAGTGGCATTTCCACTAGGACAATGCACCAGTCCACAACTCCATCCTTGTCACAGACTATTTCACCAAGATGGGCATCAAGACAGTTCCTCAGCTTCACTATAGTCTAGACATTGCTCCCTGTGACTTTTGGTTATTCCCTAAGCTCAGAGGCTCTCGTTATGAGACAATTTAGGGGACTTGAGTTTCATGTGTGTACTATCAATAAAAGTGCCCATTCGAAAAAAGTCTGGAAACTTATTGAAGGCACATCGTATCTGCTTTCTTTTCTCTTCATATCTATTTTTCTTTTCTATTTTTATTCATATCTATGCCTCCTTTGTTCGCGATAATATTCTTTCTTTAAAATCTCCACATCTGCTTTTGTTTAACTTTGCAAAAGAAAATAATGTTATAGCAGCCAAGCAATGAAATGTTCGCTTTTGGAGTTACGATTTTAGATATAAGATGCTTATGATCCAGATGTCAATATCTTCATCATTTAAAAAGAATTTTTAAAAAATGAGGTGCGACAAGCCGATCGTAATTAAACTAAGACTGATCTCTTGGTAATTGCCCCAGTTCGATATTGGGAATAGGAAATTTATGCAATATATATATATATATGTTCGAAAATGTCGGCATAGAGACAGTGTCTGATACACGATAGTTTTATTTTATTTCATTTTTTAATCTGATTAGCGATTCTTTGTCTGTAGGGCAGCTATTTTTTTTTTCGAAGATGATCACCGGACTTGAACAATAAACAAGTGAGGTTAAAGGTCATGAGAAATCTTTTATTTCTGGGGGAAGTAAAACTGAAATAGCAAAAAAGTTTAGTGCTTTTCTTAAGTTCAAGGAAATCTTTAACAAACCATGAAAAAAGTAGAAACCGCCTATTTACAAAATGTCCCTATATGTTAGTCCCCTCCGGTAAAATTCTTTCTTTCTTTTTTTTTCTTTTATCTCATTTTCATTTTTTTCAATAACTATTTCTTTTTTCCTTTTTGTTCGTATCTATCTATCTATCTATCTATCTATCTCACTTACTTGCTGTGCTCTTCGTAATTCTAATTCATCAATTGAAAGTTTTCCAGTAATTCTAAATGATTCACTTTTTAAATTTTAGCCATACATTTTGCGATAACTCAAATTTCGCCGCAACAATAACTAGCCTGATTATAAACGATAACTGAATTTATATCCTTTTCGTAGTTGACAAACACAAAGATAATTTCAGTGAACGCCCCCCCCAACGAACATCTTTGCAGAATTTATTTTTTGCGTGTTCTCTTAATTCCTCATACAACACTCCATTGATTTTAATTTGGAACTTATCATTCGAAATTAGGACAAACTCACAGATTATATCTGACGGATAACACACAAGCAGGCAAAACGCAATAGATTCTTTTCGATTTTATATTATCTTGAATTTACTTTGAGATGAACCATTGTCGATTTATTACCAGTGCTTGACTAGTATTTCTTTCATCTTAATTTCAGTGGCTTTTTATCCCACCTATTCCTATACTTAACAAGTTTTTTTTTAAATTTCTGATATGTGCTGTTTACAACAATAAATAGTAATATTTTCCATCTTTCATCAACTAATAGAATCCAAGATAATATTACTACTAATACTACTAATTAATATGAACAAACATCAAAGATGTCGGCCTTTATTGTTCAAGAAAAATAAGGAATAAAGTTTTCTGGTGAGATTTGATTTTTTGCATCTTAAATTTTAGTTTGGTTTAGTTTGCTTTCGGTTTCATAGAAACTTTCGTTGGTTGTTTAGTTTGAGTTTGAGTTTGAGTTTTGTTTAACGGCATATCAACCCCTGTGGGTCATTTAATGCCAAAAAGATGGGTTGCTTAATGACCAAGCCATCCTTGTTGAAGAACAGTAGTGGTGCTCTTTAACCCATAGCTAAAGACGGGTATAAAGGGTTAATAGATTTCTCAAAGTTTTTGTCTGAAAGTGAACGTAATAGCACGTCAGGAGTTCGACCTCGATTACTACGATGTCGCAGTCTAGTACGTTAGCCACTACGTCACGGAGACTCTCTCCCTTCAAATTTCAGAGTAGCTGTTACGGTTAGATAGGTTCTCCGGGGATAAAAGGATGCTATTTAAAACTTATCTTTTATTTCAACTTTTATTTTATTTAACTTAAAAAAGAAAGATTTTTTCACCTGCACTGTTCGCTGGCAGTGACGATCTGGAGAGTTGAATTAAAGGAAGCTAAAATTAAGATGAAAAAATCAACGTCATCATCATCATCAACTGTAGCGGCAAGTCATGTTAATGGTATGGATTCCATCGACTATCTCTCTCACCATCTGTCTCTATGGGCCATCGCTCTTGGTTAGTCTTCTAGACGGCATTCAGGGTCAGCAAAGAGCAGATTTATTAAAGTTTTTGCTAGTCGGCTAACACTGGCGTGTCCATGAGTAGGAGTCCACCAGAGATATCGCTTATGAGTTCGTCACAAATTCGCCAGCAATGTCCAGAATGTCTTGTTCATCTTACTTGGATTATTTGTGAGATAGGGAGTAAGTGACCGTACAACTGCTGTTTTGTAGGGTGCTGTCGTCAGAATTTGATCAAAACAGCTCGCAGCATTCTTGAGTAGTTTCCATCTAGTTTTTTTCCTGCTAGCCTTTCTTAAGAATGTAAGTGGTGTGACGATATAGTAGTACGGACACGACCACCGATTGGAAGAATTTCTGCTTTATTCTATCTGAGAGACTAGATTTCCTGTCAACAGCAGTATATGGCTTTCCCATGCGGGAAGTTGAGAATTAATTTTCGGTTTAATATATTTGATATAGATTTAATAAAATATGGATTTGTTAAAATAAGATTAATGAATTTCCTACAGCTTCCTCTATTTGTTCATTGGTCTGTGCCTGGATCCCTGTATAGACTTGTGCAGTGTTGCATCTGTAAAATGAATTACTACGATCGTTCTTGGGAGATATAAAAGAGAATGGTTTCTTGTTGCCTACTTCACAGTGTTTTTTTTTAATCTTGGCACCATCCCTAGTCAGTTATCCCTCATCCTTGGAGTTCACCTGTCTTTGTTACACTATTACTCATAAATAAATACACCTCTAATAATCTTAATAAATAATTGATAATCTTTTAGACAAAAGATACTAGAATCTTTTGAATTGAAGTGGAACATTATCCAATCTCTACAACACTAAAACCGTAACCAAAAGAATGAATATGTAGCAGTTAAAAATAATCAAACCTCCTATATATATATATATATATAAAATTCATTTTAGGTTACAGAGTTTCAATGTTGTAGAGTTTGGTAATAAATAACGGCTAATTTGCTAATTTTGATTGTATAATGTCCCACAAGAAATAATTAAATCTGGGCATCTTAAAAGAACATTCACATTTTATAAAAAAAATGTTCGGAATGTAGATATCTATAGTCGATACTATAGTTTTTATTTCTATTTTTTTTATATGTTTTTACTGTATGGCTGACCTCTCAAATATGGGATATTTGTTTTATTTCGCCGACCATACGACTCCTATTTAAAAGAAATTTAGGGTTACTTTTTTTAATTTCTTGCTCAGCTTTTGGATTACTAAATGAGTATAACTGCCCTGTTATTTACCTGTAACTATGATGGGTTGCTTAGAGATGGATTCAAGCCTTTTTCCAAGGACATTAGTGCAATGTGAACGCAATGGACCCGACCGGAATTCGAACCCAGTACTTCTAAATAGCAAATGAAAAACCAAAATAGATTTCAAAACGTGATCTTTGATATACATGATGAAGAAAGCAAGCAAGCAAGAAAGCAAGAAAAAAAAAACTCACTTGCAAAAAATGACTAAGAAACAATGAAGCCATTTCTTTGAAGATGTTTGACCATCTTAACAAATTATTAATTAGGAGTTAATAAGTTTCGAATAGGTCAGTTAGTCTGTCAATCCGTCAGTCAGATTGTTTTAGTACGTATGTGGCCAGTTATATTCAGAGAGAGAGAGAGAGAGAGAGAGAGAGAGAGAGAGAGAGAGAGAGAGAGATTTATTCATATTAGAATATGATTATTTGAAAGAGCAAGTATGCAGCCAGTAACAAGTAATGGTTTTTCAAATGAGAAAAAAACAACAACAAAAAAAACTAATAAAACACACTCAGCTATAAGAACAGAAACTACCTTATATACTATGGGATTCCGTACAAATTCACACACACACACACACACACACACACACACACACACACACACACACACACACACACACACACACACACACACACACACACACACTCTTGAAGTTTATTTGTATTTGATAGGAATACTTGATACCATATGATTACATGAAAATTATTTGTATTAAGACTAGTTATCTGAAGTTATAATTGTTGACTAAGGATTATCTTTATTAGTTACTTTTAAACCATATAACTGTTTGCAAATAAATAATTACTACTAAATAGAAATAATTGCTTGAATCCATGCAATTGTGTATAAAATATTAGTACTAGTTACGAATATTTGGTATCATATAACTGTATGCAACTCTAAAAACCCTCATATAAAACAACTAAATAAAAATGTAAATACAAACAATGTACGCGATTCCCTAAACTTAAGGCATGAAATAACCCAAGACGAGTTGACATGGTGTTAAAATCAATCAATCAATCAACCAACCAATCAGGCAGCCATTAATGGTTAAAGCAGCGAAAGAAGCTGGCCAAAGATGAGAAACAAGCAGTTAAAAAGGTGGGGGGAACTTAAGAGAATCCTATAAGCTGTAATATATTTTATCGATTTTCTCACTGAAATCTTCGTCTATAAAAATGAAAATAAGAATAAAAAGAAAATAGATAAAACTAATAAAATAATCCGAGATAAATCCAGGGAAGCAATTCCTTTACCACTAAACCATATAACATAATTAAGCCAAAGCAAAGTAAGCCTTTTCTAGAAATCTTTTGCGCTGTCTAGTTTCTTTTATTTTGTCATTCTTCCAAAAGACGGACACTGGCAGTGACATCTTAAATATTATTCATGAAAAGTCAAAATGGCGTCAGGTTTGAGCAATTCAATTCTGGTTATCCAAACCTGTCACCACACCCTTATAAATTCGGCTGGATACGCTCGTTGATGCTTGTGTAGTAGAAGAGAAAGGCCCAAGGATAGAAATATATGTAGAACCCACTCAAAAGCCTGAAAGATCGGACAGAGATATTCACGTAATTGTTACCCACAATGCATTGCACCGATGTGACAGTTTGCTTCCGTACAGACATCCGGAACAATCCGCCCAATCCGGGTTGCCAAATCTCGGTGTCATAGCTAGACATCAATGGGTGACGTTCACAATGTGGCAATGTCAACAACCAGTGCCAGAAGTCGGCGTTGGACCCATCTTTAAAATTCTGGTCACATAAGCGTTTGGCTAAGATTATTGAGAAGGAGTAGAAGATTCTTAGATTTGATATTTAAATAATAGATTATATATGATTAGTAAGTGAGGGAAGAGGTTGAAAATGGCGGGTGAAGTCACTGGTATAACTTTTCAATAATGAAATATGCGAAGTCGAAAATTGTTAACTTGGATCTGTCAAGTTGTCATTTTGTTTCTTAACGGCATTGATGATTGGCTGATGGTCTGAAGGGAAAAACTGATGGGAAAATGTTCGAAAGGCATAAATATATTTGAATAACTGTCTCCTCCTATATCTGTCTGTCTATCTATCTATCTATCTATCTTTGTAAGTATCCCCCCTCTCTCTCTTTCTATATATCTAACCACATACATGCAGTCACACACTCTCATATACAAACATATATATACCTATATAAATCTATCTATCTATCTATCTATCTATCTATCTATCTATCTAATTTTTATGATAGATTTTAGTCGGTATATTTTCATTTTTGAAGTTGGCAATTACTAAGTTTAGCTTAGTTTAGCGCAAGATCAGAAATAAGAATCGAACTCAGTCTACTACCCAAACTATATCCAAAACCTGAAAGATTACAAATTCCCGAACTCTGACACGGAATGATACAAAATTTCCGCGTTTGTAAAAACTCGGGGGTTTACTAAAGGGTTCGGACATGCAAATGCAGGATCATTCAGGGTCCCGATATGGGAATTTAAGGTTTAAATAATTGAAATTAAACTTCAGAAAAAGTCAAAATCTGTTCGCAAAATTTGAAATTAAAATTATGTGATAAAATTCTTTACAGCAACTACTGGATATTCATTTTTCGAATATCTTTTAAACTTCTAAATTAATTTGATTGTTTATTTCGTTGACGTATCATGAAAACCCTGCTCTTTTGAATTTGTCTTACAAAAAAAACATTCCTTGGTCATATGAATTTTTTTTTATTGAAAACAAAACAAAACAAAAAAACAAAAAAAAAAAATGAAAAACAAAATAAAAAACAAAAACCCCTTCAAAAAAAAAAGAAAAAAGAAAAAAGAAAAGAAACCAAAAGAAAAGAATACTTAAGAAGAAAGTAACGATAAACTTCTTATTTCTATCTGTAGCATTTCAGTGATATTTTCTATGGAAAAAAAACGTAAATTTTCTCATATTACATTTTTTTACTTACTTCGCGTGTAAAAGCGTAAAAATATAGGAGTGATTTTTTTATGTAATCTCAAGGATTGTTAAAAAACAAAACATGAGCAACAAATAAATGAATAAATAAATAAAACAGCTAAAAACAAAACTAAACAAACCAAAAAAGAAACAAGCTATTGTTAAAAAACAAATTTAAGCCGTTTTGTTTCTTGTTTTCAAAGATTTGAGTTGTTTTTATTTTTACACTGGATCACGTGTACCTACTACTTCTAAGTATTTCTTTATTTAACAATTGACTGATTGTTTTAAATAATGAAACAAAAATCTTATTAACATTTATGTTACAAAAATTCTTAATTTTAATTTTTGCTAAATATTAACTGAATTTATTTTGTAAAAAATTACACAAACAAAAACAAGACATTTGCACGAAAAAATCTCTTTTCATTAACAAAGAACAAGAACAAAGACCAGAGGTAAATACACAATTAATTTAATGTAAAAAAACTTCTTTACAACAGAACGCTTTTCATTAATTTAGCTGTGTAAAATTTTACAAAATAAACTGAGTTTATATGAAGGCCATTTAATAGATTAGGTGAATTTTCTCTATGGAGTTGACAATAGGAAGCATTGTTTATAGCTTTTTCAAGAAAATCAAGAGATGAATCATCTCATGTCTCAGAAGACTGTCAGTATGACCTTCTTTACTGACCGCTGTATGTGTAATAGGTTCCTCTACAATTAAAAAGATCCCCTTTATTCGTTAAATGACCCACGTATATGTAATAGGTCCCTTTTCAGTCTAAATGATTCCTATTATTTATTAAATAACCCTAGAATATGTAATAGGTCTCTTCTCAGTCTAAGAGATTCTTCTTATTCATTAAATGACCCTATACATGAAATAGATCCCTCCTCGGTCTAAAAGATTCTTCTTATTCATTAAATGACCCTATACATGAAATAGATCCCTCCTCGGTCTAAAAGATTCCTCTTATTCATTAAACGACCTTCGTATATGTAATAGGTCCCTCCTCAGTCTAAAAGATACCTATTTTTCAAGAAAATCAAGAGATGAATCATCTCATGTCTCAGAAGACTGTCAGTATGACCTTCTTTACTGACCGCTGTATGTGTGTAATAGGTCCCTCTACAATTAAAAAGATCCCCTTCATTCATTAAATGACCCATGTATATGTAATAGGTCCCTTTTCAGTCTAAATGATTCCTGTTATTTATTAAATAACCCTAGAATATGTAATAGGTCCCTTCTCAGTCTAAGAGATTCTTCTTATTCATTAAATGACCCTATACATGAAATAGATCCCTCTTCGGTCTAAAAGATTCCTCTTATTCATTAAACGACCTTCGTATATGTAATAGGTCCCTCCTCACTCTAAAAGATACCTATTATTCTTTAAATTACCCTCGTATATGTAATAGGTCCCTCCTCCCTCTAAAAGATTCCTCTTGTTAATTAAATGACCCCCGTATATGTAATAAGTCCCTCTTCAGTCAAAAACATTCCCATGATTCATTAAATAAACCTAGCATATGTTAGAGATTCCCCCACTCAGTCCAAACATTGTCTTTTTCATTGAATGTTCCTCGACGAAAAGATTTCCCTTACCTATTAAATAACCCTCGTATATGTAATAGGTGCAACCACCTCAGTCAAAAAAAGAATTCATTTATCTATTGAATGACTCTCGTAGATAAAGAAAGAGATTCCTCTAATTCACTGAATGACACTCGTATTTATGAAATAAATATTTATTTTTTCATGCTTGTTTGGGCTTTGTTAAGTGCACATGTTTGTTTTACATCATGTAATATTTTATAGCAGTTTTGTTTTTCCTTTTGTAAACCTGAATAGATAACATCAGTTGCCATCATGAAAGGTTTTCTTTTGGCAAACTTCAAGGAATTAATATTTGTGATGCCAGTTTTGTTAATAAGACTATATGCTTATTTCTAATTCCTTGTTTTAATTATTATCTTATCGTATTAAAAATCAGTTAAGACTGAAGGTTTTCAAATAACATGTATGAT
Source organism: Sepioteuthis lessoniana (assembly GCA_963585895.1). Lineage (NCBI taxonomy): Eukaryota > Metazoa > Mollusca > Cephalopoda > Myopsida > Loliginidae > Sepioteuthis > Sepioteuthis lessoniana. The sequence goes on from OY757913.1 coordinate 52,665,432, forward strand.
TATTATCATTATTTACTCCTTGAGAGTTTTTCACATCAGCGTTAGCTGATGGTCTTTCACTGGAGTTTGAGTGACAGCAAGTCTCCTCAAATCTCCAGGACTCTTCTCAGAATTCTGTCCGTTCTCAACAATGCTGTAGTTTGGATGGTCTCCTCTTGTCCTCCAATTTCCAAGTCCTCCAGTCACTTAAATAATCCTTTAGTTACTGTACCGAAAGCACCAATCACGATTGGTATAATCGTCAACTTCATGTTCCATAGTTTTTTCAATTCCCTAGCAAGGTCCAAGTACTAATCCTTCTTCTAGATTTCTTTCAGTTTTACTCTGTTATCAGCCGGTACAGCAAAGTCCACAATTCTGCAAGTTCTTTTTTTTTTGTTGATTACTATAAGGTCTGGTCTTCTAGCCGAGATTCAGTGATCCATTTGTATGTCAAACTCCCATAGGAGTTTGTATATGTCATTTCCCAAGACAGTATTATTCCTTGAGAGTTTTTCACATCAGTTTTAGCTGATGGTTTTTCACTGGAGTTTGAGCGACAGCAAGTCTCCTCAAGTCACCAGGGCTCTTCTCAGTATTCTGTCTGATCTCAGTAATGCCGTAGTTTGGATTGTCTCCACTCGTTCTCTTACTTCCAAGTCCTACAGTCCCTTTATTAATCCTTTGGTGACTGTACAAAAAGCACCAATTACAATTGGTATACCTTCACTTTCATGTTCCACAATTTTTTCAATTCCCTAGCAAGGTCCAAGTACTAATCATTCTTCTAGATTTCAATTCTGCAAGTTCTCTTTTTTTTTTGTAGATTATTACAAGGTCTAGTCTTCTGTCCAAGATTAGGTGATCTGTTTGCATCTCAATATCCAATAGGAGTTTGTGCATCTCATTCCATAGGACAGATGCTGGGTTGTACATATGCTATTTGTTTGTATGGTCAAATTTCAATTTCTTGCACAGTTCCCAGTTGATTACCTCACCCACCCAGCCATGTCCAGTTTTATACAATTTCTGTGCTAATTTGCTGCATTCGTTTATTATGTGATTGATGATTTCGTCTCTATCGCCACATAACCTACATCTGCTGCTTTGTTGCGTCTTATCTATTCTTGCTTTGATATGGTTGGTCCTTATGGCGTTGTTTTGTGCTGCTATTAGGAGAGAATCTGTTTCTCTTTTAAATTTTCCTTTTCTTAGCCCCGTTTAAGTTTTCTCGTGTGAGATGTTGTTTATTAGTCGTTTAAAGCGCCCGTAGAGTTGTTTTTCTTCCCATTTCTGTTTCATTATTATTATTATTATCATTATTATTCACAGGATTTAGCACCGATTTTAAAAAAATGAAATTCCATAACAAAAGATATACCTATTATACTTAGGGATCGCCCTGGTGGCAGGGTTCACAATATGCAGACTTTACTCGCCCCTGTGGAGGAGATAAGAGGCCTCCTCCGAAAAAGTGGTATCTTTAATATGACACTAAATTGCATCTGATAATGAAGTTTTAGTTTTGGAGATCTGGGGAATGTGGAGTACCTATCTATTATCATTACTCCCAGGTCTATTCTGACCAGGATAAGTAGAACCTGTTAGGTCTCATCTATGATTACTTGAAATCATACAATTGTGTGTAAATTGGTTTCGTCAAGTTGGAATTTTTGACATTACATAACTCTGTTAAAAAATAAACTGAAAGGAAAAACAAAAAAAAATTGTACATATAAATGTACAATGAACGCGATTCCATAACCTCTAGGGATATAAAATCAAGACGTTAAAATCAATTAGTCTATCAATCTATCGTTAAATCTATTAAAAATTTTATGATAAAAATCTTGCATACTCAAAACACTTGAGCACTTGTCAGACTAAGAAAAACCTGATTATATCAAAATATATTAGCAGGAAAAAAATGACATCTTGATTGGAATGCCTATTTTCCTTATCAGTCAACAGGACAATGATTAAAACTCTTTAATTATGAAATTGGTTACTGGAATCGATTTAATTAATTAAAATTACATGGTTCGCATATCCGATTTCACGAGTCAGCAAATAACACTCTTTGAAAAGACAAATCAAATATTTTAATTCTTAAATTAATTACTTGAAACGATATAATTTTGTAAAATTATTCTATGGGAATACTTGAAATCCTGCAACTGTGCTTGATAGCATATAACTATGTATAAAAAAAATTCTTGAGAAATAGTGACGTGAAATATGTAGATACAAACGAACAATGAACGCAATTCTCGAACGAATTGCGTTCATTGTTCGTTTGTATCTACATTATATACTGGGCATAAAATAACCCTGGACGTATTGACATACCGCTAAAGTCAATGAATTAATCAACGTCAGCGATTAGTTTCTTTACATCATAAGATCGTTTTACTTCTCACAAACTATTCGAGTAAGACGAACAAGACATGCAAGGCACTAAAGGTGAAGAAAAGTGAAACTCATTAGCGACGTTGTCTTGTAGACTCCGATACGAGAACGCTCCAGTGTTGACTGACCAGTAAAAACTTCCATTAATCAGATTTGTGCGGATACTGGATGTCATCAAGTAGACTGTTCAAGAGCGATGGCCAAAAGGGACGAATGGCTAGAGAGAGAGAGAGAGAGAGAGAGAGAGAGAGAGAGAGAGAGAGAGAGAGAGAATCCGTGCTGTCAGCACGCTTCGATGATGATGATGATAACTTGGTCACGCAACTCAAACACATAAGAACGCTACGTGAAGGCACAATGTTTAAACAATAAATCGAAGCAACAAACAAACAAACAAACACAAAAACGGTTCATATAATTTTTGTGTGTGTTGTGATTCAGGTGAATTTGAAATGTCACAACTTTTCTTAAAGGACAAATTATTCTTTTATTTCATTTTATATTCTATTTTCTATTATATTTTATTTCTAAAAATTATTTCAGCCAGACATTTAATGCTTGCAATTATTAAAAATAAAACAATAAAATAAAAAAACAAAAACAAAAACAAAACAAAAAAACAAACAAAACAAAACAAAACAAACAAACAAACTCTGTGCTTGGTCAGTACTATTCTATTTCGTATTTGTTAAAAGTATTGAATAAAAGGTTACATTTCTTGTAAAGAATATGCTGGTCACTGGGTAGACGTGATTATTTGAGTTATGTCCCTTGATTCATTTATTTTGGGCTGAGTCAAGTATTAGCTAAAGAAAAAAGAATTACAATTTCGAGAATATAAATGAACGGAAATTATTTTAAATAGAAAGGTCATCCAGCTATGAATGAAATTAAAGACAAAATTATTTGAATGAAACGTTTGTATGTCTAATAAAAGGAGACAGACGTTGTATGAAATTGTCTGAATAATAATAATAATAATAATAATAATAATAATAATAATAATAATAATAATAATAAAGAACAGAAGAAAAACGAAAAAGAAAAAACACCAGTCAACTTTTAGTCCGAGCGAAGGGCTGTATTATATAGAATATCTGTTTAAATCTTAGTTTAAAAATACTTCTTAAACTAGATTCATTAAAAAAATGGTTGGATAAGTTTGTCAAAATTCTTTAGATTTGATCTTTCTGAAAAAAAAATTTATTCTGGTCATCAACGGATATTACAAAAAAAAATCACTGTACATGAACTTCAATAAGCTTGATCACGAAATTTAAGAAAATATACATGTTCTTTATTGATTGATTTATTGATTTTGAGAACATGCAGAGGTTTGGGAATCGTGTTCATTGTACATTTATATTTTCATTTTTTCTTCAGTTGATTCTTAAGAGTTTTTTTCTCAGTGTTATATCATAACAAATATGTATATATGTGTTTTACAGTGTTATATACATATATTTCTATGTAATACAAATATTATTTATTTTTTTTTGTTTGTATTTTTCCGAGTATTCTTATCTAATACGACTTATTAAATTGTTTCAATTAAGTATTTCTGTTTAAAGACAGTTTGAACACAGTGAAATCGTTTCAAATAACTAATTATAATCCTAAAGAAACATAGCCCAATCGGCTGGTGCAATAGAATACACCGACTGCATCTCTGCCGAGGGGTAATACCTCCCAACAAGTGTCCTAGATATGACACTAAACAATCTGATGACGAGATTCTAGTAATGCTGGAGCTTTAGGGAATGCGGAGTAACTCTTCACTGCCTTTGCTCCTAGTTCCACTTTGGCCCGGAGTGGTAGCATCTGATAGGATTCTATCTACGGGTCAAATAGAACTGCTTGACATTTAAACTAAGTGCAAACAAATGACTCATGTTAAATTGAATTGTTTTAAATAGAACTGTTTGATCCTTTAACTGAGTGCAAACAAATGACTCATGTTAAATTGAATTGTTTTAAATAGAACTGTTTGATCCTTTAACTGTGTATTAACAAATAACTGATGTTTAATTGATTGTTAGTTACACATTGCAATACTTGGAACCGTTTAACTTTGTTGACTTATGCTAAATTAAATTATTTGATATAGAATAATTTAATCCTTTAACTGTGTGTATCTAAAAATGTGTTTACAAACCATAAAACCGGCCTATTAGCCTCAAAACCGGCCTATCGGTCAAGTGGGTAGAGTGTTCACCAATGGTCAGGAATATCGGGGTTCAATCCCAGGTCGAGTCATACCAAAGACTAAAAATAGGGTACTTGATGCTGCCTCATTTAACACTCAGCATTATAAGGTACGGATTAAGGGTAAATTGGAACAATCTAAGGAAAGGAGTGGCATCCTCACCTACAACACCGTGTTGTAGCTAAATCAAAAGGGAGCTTTCGGGTCGCCTTTAACTATGGTCGCGAATTTTACTTATATCACCCGATAAAAAGAAACAAAGTCATTTGATAAGTTTAGGTTTGTTTGATACAAATTCAGATGCACTAGACTGACAGCGAGTATCTCACTCCCTAACAATGGTCGGTTACCCTGGCTCGTTAGCCATTAGACAAATCACGTGCTCCAAGAGACTAAAATGTATGAAGGAAAAAATATTGAAGTGGAAATACTATTGATTTTTTTAACAACATGTCAATCCGTCTTGGGTTATTTTGTGACAATGGTATATGGACTTGCTTTCATTGTACGCCCATATTTACATTTTTTTGGTGTAGTTGTTTCGTTAGAGTTTATTCTCTCACTTTCCTATAAAATGCACGTAGTTTTTATATATTACATAATGAATAGGTCACCTATTGAGTTTGTAAAGTAAGCGTAGAATTTAAAATATATAAATTCAAAAGTTAACGAGTTAATTCATTAGAAGAGTCAGGGAAAACAACCAGTGATAGACAAGACTTGAGCCCTAGCTGACCTTTTTAACTGCTCTCTGATTGGTTGGTCCAGTCGTGAGAACGGATCAGTTAGGTAGAGTGATGTGTACCGCAACAAACGGATGCCTAAAATTGCTATTCTCCTGCCGTACGGTTGACTTGGGAAATTGGGTGAATAAAGGTGTCAAAAATCCAACAGTCTTTTTGTCCATTTATAAGAACAGAAGCGGACATAGAGACCAATATAAATCCAAGACAACCCGACCAAGTGCCAGACAGAAGACCAGAGAATCCGGCCAAATAGATAGTATAAGAAAAAGAATAAGGTGTAAATCTTAGCGGTTACCTATCTATCCTGACTTTCTTCACGCAACTATTTCACCAACTAATTTCGTACCTTTTGTGATAGGCAAAAAGAAGGCATGACGTTTTTATTTACATTTGTAATTTTATTTCCTTTCTTTCCTCGCTATAAAACATATACAGATCTATTTGATTCATAGAGGGAACCCTAACACGTTCTACTTCTCCAGTTCAGAGTGGATCTGGGAGTAATGGCAACGAAGAGATACTCCAAATTCCACATACCCCTAGCACTGGGGCCCTATGATTAGATGCTGTTTGATGTCATAACCAAGACCCCCCTTTTTGGTGGTGTTTTACCCCTCTGTAGGGGATACAGTCGGCTTAATCTAATCCACACTAACAGGGCGGTAAAGGGAGAACAATTTCCCATTCTTTCTTGGCGGCAAATTTCATGCACTTTTTCTTAATGATATGACTTTCTGGTTCATCTAATTCTGCAATTACTGATTAAAAATATTCACCAACAAGCTACGTCCGATTATCAGTGCATTGTTCGGGCGAGTAAAACCCTTGTGAGTCGGAATCTTCACAGTTGAAATCGTTTTGCCTGTATAGAGATTTGTCTCTTTCGGGTGATTAAGTTTCGATAAGGGCATCTATCAGGCGTGGAATTACTCACTTCTTGCCAGGATAAAATGTCGCAAGGACGCTTTTGTTTTGGGAACGATAATCACGGCGTCATGCCACGGCATTAAAAGAGGTAAAATGTCTTCGGTTGGCAATGTGAAACGCTTTAATGCGCACATGAATTTTATTGGTTGATAGTGATTACAAGTCAAAAGTATTTAATGGTCTGCTTTTCTTACGTACAATTTACTATATAGAGAAGACAGGTGAACAAATCTACAAAAAAAAAAAAAAAATTACGATAAAAAAACAAACAAATAAAACACAACTGAAAAAATAACACAACTAAAGAAAAAAAAGGTAAAAAATAAAAAAAAACAAAGCATACATATTAATTCTCGTCAAGATTACCAATCGAACTAACAGCTTTTTGTTACTATATAATCTAAACGGTTGAGGTATTAGGATGTATAAAAAGTAATATTTTTTTTTTGCCGATATTTACTTAAAGGTTTATTTCCTGTAGAATTCTAAAGAATATTAATAGATCCACTATTATTATTATTTTACTCCTTTGAGAGTTTTTCACATCAGCATTAGCTCGTGCTTTCTTCTCTGGTGTTTAAGTGACAGCAAGTCTCCTGGTCTCCAGGACTCTTTTAAGTATTCTGGTCTATTTTTTAATGCTGTAGTTTGGAGGATCTCTCTTTGTCCTCTGATTTCTAAGTCTTCCAGTCCCTTTACTTTGGGAGATCGTTTCAAGTGCACCGATTACAATTGGTATAACTGTCACCTTCATTATTATTATTATTATTATTATTAGAGTATATCAAAAGCAACTTCTTTCTTACAGATCTTCAAAGGTTATTTCATTGTACCATTGTTAAGACAATATACGAATCCACTTTTCATTATTATTGTTATATTAGAGCGTATCAAAAGTCAGTTTCTTTTTACAGACCTCTAGTTTAAAGCTAATAGTATTATACATTTCTAAAGACTATCTATGAATCCATTTAGTTATTATTAAACATATTACAGTGAATAAAAATATGTCCCTTTTTTATAGACTTTTACTTCAAAGATTATTTCTTGTACAATTCTGACGATTATTTATGGATCCACTATATTATTATTATTATTATTATTATTATTATAGTTCTTGCGAGTTTTTCACACTACTGTTAGCTGATGGTCTTTCACTGAAGACTGAGTGACAGCAAGTCTCCTCGGGTCTCCAGGACTCTTCAAAGTATTCTGGGGGATCTTAAATATGCTGGATGATCTCGGCTCGTCCTCCGAATTTCAACTATTCTAGCCCTCTCTTCATGCCTTTGGGGGCCGTTGCAAATGCACCAATTACAATTGGTATCACCGTCATTCTCAAGTTCCACAGTTCTCTGGCAAGAGACAAGTATTTGCCTCTCTTTTCACTTTCTTTGATTTTACTCTGTGGTTCACCTGGACGGCAAAGTCCACTATACGGTAGTTTTCTTTTATTCTGTTAATTATCACTAGGTCTGGTCTTCTAGCCGAGATTAGGTGATCTATTTGTTTCCTAAATCCCTGAGAATTCAATGCGTCTCAATCTCCAGGACGGATTCTGGTCGCATGTACCATTTGGCAGTATGGTTAAATTTCAGTTTATTGCATAATTCCCAGTGGATCATCTTCCCCTCCCAGTTGTGTTTACTCATGTACTCTTGTTTGCCGCATTCACTTATTATGTGATTAATCGTTTCATCTTAAACACCACATAACCTACACTTGCTATTCTGTTGAGTCTTATCTATTTTCGTATTAACATAGTTGTTTCTTACAGCGCTATTATCATTATTATCATATTTACCCAACCCCTCCGCTCGGGCAGGATGAGACAGTCAATTTTTAAGCGAAGTTTAACAGGTTTTGAATTCAGAGTTTTCCTTCTCCTAGACTAGTTGCCTTACCAAGACTGAAGAACCTTGTCTGCCCTACTATTTACCCATAGCTGGAGGGAGAATAATTAGATTCATACCTTTCCCAAGGGTATTAGTGCTATGTGAAATGCAATTAGTCTCGTCCAGGATTTGAACTCGTGTCGCCGTGTCGTAACCATTACACCACGGGCACCACCAAAATTATCATTATTATAATATATAAAGTGTAATTTCTGTTTTTTACAGACCCTTATGCCAAAGGTTATTTGTACAATTTAAAAAGGGGATTTCCGGTGGTGTAGTAGCTAACGTGCTGGACGGTGACATTGTAGTAAGCGTGTTTGAACTCCAGTCGCGCCATTGCGTTCACTTTCAGACTAATATCCTTAGGAAAGGTATAAACTCCATTATCCCCACCCTCAGTTTTGGGTTAAATAGTACAACTACTACTCTGTTAGAATGATAGCTTCGGCATCCAAAAGGATTGATATGCCCTTAAAGAAACCAAACCAAATCAAACCAAACCAAATCAAACCAAACTAAATCAAACCAAACCAAAATTCTTAAGTTTATCTATGAATTAACAATATCATTGATATATACATAAGATGAACAAAAGTGATAAAACAACTACGAATTATATTTCTTTAGGATTAATAACTTTTGATCGTATTGCCTATAAATGAGTACACCCGTAATTTCTTTATCATATTAACCAACCCCTCCGCTCGGGCAGGATATAACACAAGGTCAATTTTTAAAGCGGGGTTTAACAGGTTTGAATTCAGAGTTTTCCTTCTCCTAGACTAGTTGCCTCACCAAGGCTGAAGAACCTAGTTTGCCCTACTATTTACCTATAGCTGGTAGGGAGAATAATTGGATTCATACCTTTCCCAAGGGTATTAGTGCTATGTGAAATGCAATCAGTCTCGTCCAGGATTTGAACTCGTGTCGCCGGAGTTTCCTGCGACGATAACCATTACACCACGGGCATGAATGTTCATTTTCTTCTGAATGAACAGTGGCTTGTTGAACATACTTTTAATGATTGGTGTTTTCTTTTCATTCGTGTATACTTGTATGTTTTAATTTAAGAGTCGGCTTAATGAATTCTACCGCTGGAGACATTTCCTTCATGGTTATTCTATTGATTTACTGAAAAGACCATATATCTGTCTTAATTTGTACGTAATTTACCATATGTTTTTCCTTCTTTATATCATTAAATATCTGTATACAACGAGATAGGCTAATGACTTCATGTCTGCCGAGGGATAAGACTCTTCTCACAAGTGTCCTGGATATGTCACTAAAAATCAAATGTTGAGACTCCAGTACTGCTGGAGCTTTGGGGAATGCGGAATACTCCTTCATTGCCATCGCTCCCCGGTCTACGCTGGCCCTGAGTGGTAGCATCTGAAAAGCTCCTATGGGTCAAATATATCTAAATGAAGAAATAAAAAGCTGGTATGCTTGATTTACGAAAAAATCAAGCATACCAGCATTTTATTTCTTGTAGAACACTATATATACAGTGAAAACGGATGTTATTAGACATTATTTATTGCAAAAATCTACAGTACTGAAATTCTGTCACAAAAACAGGAATATTCAGTCTTCCAAAAATGAGTATATCTATCAACACTACTGTATAGATGCACGTAGACTCTAACAAAACGGTGGGAGAAAAAGATAGATGGGAACTACAAAAGAATGCTACGTACTCTTTTGATTAAATCTTGGAACCAGTATCCCTCAAAACAGCCGCTGTTCGGACATTTACCTCTCATCTCTCAAACCATTCAAGTTAGACGAACAAGACATGATAGACATAGCTTGAAAAGTAAAGACAAACTCATAAGCGATGTTCTCTTATGGACTCCTACTCAGGGACACATCAGTGTTGGTTGATCTGCAAAGACTTACATGCGTCAGCTTTGTGTGGACACCGGATACAGCCTATACCTTTTCCAGTTCAAAATGGGAGTAGTTCAGTTCAAAATCGGAATAGTTCAGTTCAAAATTCCCATTTTGATCTGAAGTACTCCCATTTTGAACTGGAAATGGTATAGATGACCGGTCAGGAGCGATGGACAATAGGGACGAATGGTAAGAGAAAAAGAAAGAGAGACTTGGTGACTATAAAAAAAGTAAAGTTGGCGACTGTAGTCGAGGGCGATCAGAAGGCTCCCTTTTCAATTGCTACTACACCGATGTATAGGGAGCGCAACTCCTTTCTATGGATTGCTCCACTTTACCCTTGATACGTACCTTATATTGCTGTGTTAAGCAAGAAGGTATCAAGTACCATTTTTAAAGTCTTTGGTATGACTCGACCTGGGATTGAACCCAGGTCTCCCGGACCATTGGCGAACACCCTACCCACTGGCTACAGAGATGTTGCAGTTTTTGGGTTGGAAACGGTGTAATAAGATTTATGACAGCTTGAGCATTACATATATTGTTATATAGCAGAGATATACTGTTGTATAGTCATCTACAGCATCACAACGACACAATAACAAAGACAGACGCAGGAATAAACGACGCAGGAAGGACGCAGGAAGACTTCTTTACAAAAATATATACCTCCCACTTTATTTGTAGGATTTCGAAAGGGTTGTTCAAGGGTTGCATGTGAGAGGGAGCTGGAGACCGAACATAAACTGTAATATCTTGACCCCACTGTTATGACAGTCACGTTGTGTCTTTCTTGTTCTCCTGATGCTGAGGTCCACTCCATCGGGGTCGGGTGTGGATTTCCCTACCACATCTGGTCTCTAGCTGTCTGGAATTCTACTGGCAACTGCTTCTTGGACTCGAACTCAACTGAGTTAAATAATAATTCAACGCCCACACGATCGCCCACTGGATCTTTGAAATCGAATGTTTAATCGTCATCAAGCGGAAATAACTGTCATGCAGTTCAGAGGTCACTCTCTTCCGGTGCATCAGTCTGTATTGGCACAGTGGGACCTTCACCTTGTCCCATATTATAAGCCTTAATCCGCCCACGCGATCTCTTTCGATTACTGGCCATTGGAATGTGTCACTTCCTTCCGGTGCATCACCTTGGAATAGCATTTTTTGGGGCCGGGTCGAAGGTCAAAACATAACAATACAACACTGATATACAAAAATATTATCAGCTTCTTTTCTTTTCTTTTTATTGCCCAGAGTGTACGAACGGGTAAAGTAAGAGAGAGTCGAAGATAGCACCTCTTCTTTCTTTTCTCTGGTCGGGTCGAAATGTACCTGGTTATAAAATATCCCGGACGCCCACCCCTTGAACGTGGACACGACTCCAACTCGCATGCCACCTACACAAAGCATGTGATCATGCTTCATTCTAGCATATCACTTGCTCAATTTATGCAGCATTTCCACCGAGGATACATGCGTTCTATTTACTTTAGGAACCGGGTGCATTTTTTGTTATTTTTGTTCACAGCGTCCGACTTCTGCACCTGCATCGAGAGATGTCAAAAGAGGCCTTCATGTCAATATCCAACAATATTATTTATTATGTATGATTATGCAATGTTTCGATAAGCTGGGATAGACATATTCTTATTCTTAGAATCTTTCGTGATAACGTCTGTACTGTTGGCATTTCTATTTCTGTCAGAAATCACAGAGGATCGTAACATCTTTTATATCTCTGAGAAATTCAGGTCAGTGTTCGTATCAGTTATTTACATATGGGGCATTTGAGTATTTGCAGATGGTCCACCATAGGTATTGTTAAATTTTGTCATGTCCCAATTTGCATTTATTTTCTACGAGGACTGAGTATCCTGTTAATATATGGTCATTTATTTCAGTTTTATAATCAGTTGGTCCACAGGGAAGTCTTTATGGCGTAATGGATTGCGTGCTCAATTGCAACACCATAGTAAGCGAGTTCGAACTACGTTCACTTTCAGACTAATACACTTGGGAAAGGTAAAAACCTCCTTATCCTCTCAGCTATGGTTTAAATATTGCTACTAAACTCTTGAGACAAATACGGCTTTGGTATGAAATAATCCCCGTTGATTGATGTGACATTACATAAAAAAGCGTAGCGTATATTTTCTTTTGTATGTTTGATTTGTTTTTTGTTTTGTTGTTAAATGGTATATCCACCTTCTTGGGTTATTTAGAACAGTAGTGGTACTATTTAAACCAAAGCTGGGAGAATCGGGGGTTTATACCTTTTCCAAGGGTATTTTTCCGAAAGTGAACAAAAATAGCGCGACTGGAGTTCGAACTCGCTTAAAACATTTTTGTAGTCTAGCGCTTTAACCATTAAACCACGAGGACACTTCCTTTGATTTGGGGCTGATATTATGAAACTTTCTGTTTTGACCTTTTGCCTCGTACTTCGTAAATACTGATGTGTTTTTTGGTCTACTTCAGCTATTCGGGTACGAGCTTCACCCTGTTGGCGAGGCTTCGAAGATGCTATTCTTAGTTGAGGAATAAGACCTCCACCACAAAAAAAAAAAAAAAAAGAAAAAAGAAAAAAGAAAAAGAAAGGGTGCCCTTTGTATGACATTAACTTGAATTGATGGTGCTGTTTTAGATTTGAAGGTCTGAGAAATGCGGAGTAACCCTTCATAACCTTTACCCCCAAGTTTGCTTTGATTCAGAGAGGCAGTACCTGTTAGGCTACCATTTATTCATTAAAGAGATCAGTTTAAGTTATTTGTATTCGATAGAACTGTAGGCAAAATAAATAATAATAAAGAGACATAAATAAAAAAACTCCATAAAAAATGTAAATAAGAACATTCTATGAAAGTGATTCAGCAACCTCTAGGCATAAAATAACCCTAGACGGGTTGACATATCGTTAAAATCTATCAATCAGTCTGATTCGAAGGGGTAGCAGAGTCCCATATATTGGGTAGATGTTGCTTATGTGCTGGTTTGTGATATTGTAGTAAGCTAGTCCCTCATTTTTTTGTATAAAGCCTGAAATCATCCATGTAATAAAGTTTGGAAATCGTTTTATCATATATTTCTCCTTCATGTTGTATTATTTTTCTCTCATTTTCGCGTAGATATTTATAGTTCCCTTCTTGTTCTACCTCTTTGATTGTTGTGTCTACATTCAAAGTGATGGATGATAAAGCTGTTAGTTTTCCTCGCTTGAAAGTTACTTTCTCACACTTATCAAGACCAAATTCTATTCCTATATCATTACAATGGTTCTTAACAGTCTTGAGCAATCCTTCCAGTTTTTTTGCATAAAGCCTGAAATTATCTACAGTATATAGATTGGTAACAGTTTTATCATAGATTTTGAGCCAAAAGACGGCGTTATTAAATTGATTTGAGGGAAGTATGAGATATACACAAAAGAAAAGGGGAGACACGAAGTTACCAAGAAAAATTCTGCAATTTTTATTTTTCCAGATGCATTTACACAATGACAAAACAGAAAGTTTTGTATTTCGAAGTGTCGTATTTTGTTACAGTTTACCTATATTCATTTGTCGAGTTTAATGCTTTGGGCATTGTTATTAATTTTCTCGTTTTGTGATCCAAATTTCCCAGTTTCTCTCTTGTCGAGTTTAAGTTGGGCCCAGATTAGCTTACCAGGGTAACAGCACAAGTTTTTTTTTCTTTTCCATTTGATTAAAAATTCAGATGAATAGTTTCCTTGTCCTTTCGAGGTATTCCTTTATTTTTTTTCTTTCTTCGTTTCTGTTTGTATGATGTTATCTATTTCTAATATTGATACGAATTTGCAGCTTTATTTTTCTCTGCATTTTGATACATTTCCCGATTGGGTAATTCTATTTCTTCTCTTCTTTTGTTTCATTTTTACTCTTTGATCTTAATAAGATCAGTGCGCGCCTTTCAATTCTGATTTCTTAATTCCATTTCTATGTCTCAACTGAAGATTCTGATTGTTGGTATTAGAGTACCGATTAATAGTTTAAAACTTATTTTATGTATACATATGATGACTTTGTGAATCACTATATCATTAATAACATGAATAGAGTGTTCGCCAATGGTCCGGAGACCAGAGTTCAATCTCAGGTCGAGTCATACCAAAGACTCCAAAATAGTACTTGATGCCGCCTTGCTTAACCCTCAACAAATAGGGTAAAGTGGAGCAATCCTGGGAATAGAGTAGCGCCCTCTCCTTCACCTCGGTGTAGTAGCTGTTGAAAAGGGAGCCTTCGAGTCATCCTCGTCTATAATCACTAACTTTACTTTTATATATCGAAGAGTGTATATTTAGGTAGCAAGTTATTATTCAAGCAAGTTTTTTTTTAACGATGGAACACTTTATTATTTTTTATTTTATTTTTTCAAGACTCCTTGTGTCGGGATCAAGATGGTTAAGGAATTGTCCCATATCTTCTGTCCAAACACTTTCGACCATACTTTTGGTCGTTATCAACCAACAACTTCAAAATAAAACGCTACAAATAATTAAAACAGTAAAAACACAACAGTGCACTCAAAACAACACTACTCTTGATGACGACCAAAAGTGTGGTCGAAAGCGCTTGGGCCGAAGATATGAAACAAATTCCTTCATCATCTAGATCCTGACACTAGACAAATAACAAGTAGTTTTGAAAAAATAAAATTAAAAATAATAAACAGTGTATCATCTTCTTCAACAAAACTTGCTTGAATACATATATATATATATATATATATATATATATATATATATGTGTGTGTGTGTGTGTGTGTGTCTGTCTGTCTGTCTGTGTTCTAAGTATTCTCTCTATAGTAGTTAATAAAACAATTCTAAACTCAGTGTTTTGTTTCGAGAAATAACATTCCAAAAATTAAAAAGGGTGTTCTCGTGGCGTAATGGCTGAAGTGCTGGATTGTGGCCTTGACATAGGTGAGTTCGAATACCTTTGGGAAAGGTATGAATATCTTTATTCCCTTTTCCAGCTATGGGCTAAATGGCACCACTACTGTTCTTTATGAAAGATGGCTTGCTCGCGGAGGCCTTGGGCAGGTGTCGCACGAGATGGGGGGCAGATGAAAATGCCAGAATAGAAAGATTGTGCCTCCCTCTCCTTATGTCGAAAAGCCTTTAAACTCAAAGGTAATAAAAAGTTTCGTACCTGAACCAAGAATTCGTTAGTGTTTTTCGTGTTTCGAGATTCCTATGTTCTATGCATATATATATGAACATTATATGTTCATTTCGCATGGCCGTATCTGGCTATGGTACATATAGTCATGATATATGATTTGTAAGTGAATATTTTGTAGGTAATCTTATTTTTTAATGAGTTTGAGCTAATTTGTTTGTACGCAAGTATAGCTATTGTTTGCACACAGTTAAATGGTTTCAGATATTGCTATTAAACACTAATAATTCTATTTAATATTTATCATTTGTTTGTAAACTGCGAAGTGGTTACAAGTATTAATATTTAATACTAATAATTCTATTCAATACCATTCATTTGTACACACTGTCAAATGGTTCCAAGTATTGCTATGTAATATCAATAATTCAATTTTTGCACACAGTTAAATGATTTTAATTCTTATAATTCAACTTCTATAATTCTATTCAATATTACTCATTCGTTTGCTCACAGTTTTACAGTATTACTATGTAACACTAATAATTCAGTTTAACATCAATCATTTGCTTGCATACAGTTCTAATTTGACCTATACATTGGACCGTATCAGGTATTTATATCTTGACACTGGGTGGACCTGGGAGTATTGGCAGTGAAGGGGTACTCATTATTCCCTGACGTCCCAGGTCCGGAGCCTCACCATCAGATGCAGTTTTGTGTCATATCCAGAAATTCGTTGGTAGGGGTCTGATACCTCTGTAGAGATGCATTCGGTTAAATTTATAGCTCCAGCCGACTGGGCTGGCAGTGAGAAAAGGAAGAGAGAGAGAAGTGACAAAAAGTAAACAGAAAGAGAGAAGAGATGAGAGATAGAGAGAAGAGATAAAGAGAGGAAAGAGTGGAGGAAGAGAGGGAAAATGGGAAGAATGGGAAAAGGAAAGTAAAGGTATTTGAAAGGCTGAAATCCAGAAATCACAAGGCTTAGAAAAAGGAAGAGAGAGAGAGAGAGAGAGAGAGAGAGAGAGAGAGAGAGAGAGAGAGAGAGAGAGAGATGAGTGGCGGGGAGAGTGAGTAGAGATAATGGAAAAGAAAGACAAGTGGGATGGAAGAAGGAAATAGAAAAGGAAGAGGACAGAAAAATGGAATAGATAGATAGTATCTCTCGATCTATCTATCAGAGAGAGAGGGAGAGAGAGAGGGAGAGGGAGAGGGAGAGGAGAGGGTGGAAGAGAGAAATGAGTGAGTAGGAGAGGGGAGAGTGGGAGAAGGAAATTAGGGGGTACTCGAAAGGATGAAATAGAGATAGAAGACAGAGAAAAAAGGAAGAGAGAGAAATGATAGAAAGTGAAGTGAGAGGAGAGACGGGGCGAAGAGAGAGAGGATAAGGAGAGAGACAGAGGGAGGGGTCAGAGAGGGAAAGGATAAAAAAAGAAGAAGAAAGAAGGCAGAAGAAGAGGAAGAAAGTGAAGTGTGTAGCTGTACGCAAATAATTGGGCGTCGACTTTGAAGAGAAGCAGACGGACAATATCATATGTCTAAACTTTGAAGTTCTTTGTTGAAGTGAGATTGATGAATATCAACCAAAATCCTTGTAAGGCTTCGATCATCAGTCATGCTCGAGAGAAATAATTAAAACTCGTGTCACTTTAATGAAATATTGACGGATTTGGGACGGAATTCTGATTATACACACACTTTATATATCTACATACACATACTAACATAAATTCACATAGCTACATGTATTTAGGTTAGTCTATCTATCTATCTATCGCTTTAAAAGTAAATATAGAGATAGGTACCCACTATTAATTATTTTATCTCTACATTTACGACGTTTCATTCTTTTCGTACTAAGGTACCGACAATTAATTATTCTAAGTACGAAAAAAATGAAACATATCGTGTTTATTATCTTTTAAGATGAAAAAAAACATTTAGCGAAAAAGAACGATATATCAATAGAAATTATGAGGAAAAGCCATCAGTTTATAATCATGAGTACACATACACACATATATATATATATATTAAAGAATATATATATTATATATATACTCTTATAGTTTGCTGTATTTATAAAGAAAGAGTGCTCGATATCGGTGATAGAGTATAACTTTAAATTGAGTCAATGACGCAGTTTCTTGCATAGTCATATAGGCAAGAAACAGACAGACACTAAACACTGTTGACAGTTCAAAATCACACACACATATACACACACACGTACGCGCGTGCGAGAGAGAGGAGAGTTCCAAAGTAATGATTCCGATTTACGATGTGTGTTCAAAAGATCATGAGATAGAAACTGTATTTACCAAGAGATAAATGGATAAAATATGAAAAGAGGCAAGTACTAATAGACATATGCAAAATTAGGAGATTCCAACATGTGGAATTTATTGAAATCTCAAGGGCCCTTTCATCTGACATGTGTCAACCGACAGCTATCAGAAGTCGTTTAAAAAACAATGTAAATAAGATTAAATAAAAGTGGGGTGAAAATGAGAATAATAGCAAGACCAGGGTGGGGGAGAAAAAAAATTACCCCCCCCCGTGTCAAGCGAGAAGTATCTCCCAGTAAGTTCAAGGAGTGCTTGGGACTTTGCTTGTATAGAGTTGGCCTATAAAATAACATATAAAGGGCTTTCAGGCGTTATAATCAAACGCACAACTATTTAAAGCCTTCAAATGCTCACAGATGTCAGAATCGAGCAATTTTGAATGCCCGGATGTTGTGCAGTTACGAATACCTCCAGGAACATGCTGTTTGACTCTCACCTCAAGACGTTGGAAAATGCGCTCTATATATGTGGCATTACAGAAACATTGAAATTTATTAATTAAATTGCTTTGTTGAAAGATAGGGAGCACATCCTTATGAATATATTGAGTGAAATGCAACTCGAGTTGTAAAAATGGTTCAAACCATAGCTGCATTATAACAGCGTGTAACGGAGGAAGAAACCTTATCGGCATTCAACTGGCTAGGAGATCCAATCCAGGGAAGTCTAACATAAACTGGGCTTTTAGAGGGAGCAAATGGCCAGATGTTATTCCTAAACTTATAAACAGTTTTGTTAATGGGGTCAACAATGACTTCCTCTGGATACCCGTTGCCCCAAAATATTTTTTTTATCTGTTCAAAATCACCTTGGTCTTGCTATCATTTTTATCCCCCACTTTTTAATTAATCTTATTTACATTGTTTTTTTTAAACGACTTCTGATGGCTGTTGCTTGACAAATGTCAAATGAAAGGGCCCTTGCGATTTCAATAAATTCCACATATTGTAATCTCCTAATTTTGCATTTGTCTCTTCGTATTTGCCTCTTTAAATTCGCATGTACCAATAATTCATTTAAAATATGAAAAGTTGATTTTTTTCGAAATATTTCCCTTGGCGTTCAGCACAATAACTCCATCGAGTTTTCAATTGTTAAAAGCGCATCTAAAACTCCTTTTTTTTGCTATGGTGGGAAGTTGTGTTGAATTATTCTAATGTCCTCCATGTTCTCATTTCTTATCCTTGCGATGAATTTTCAGTTTTGGAAACAAGAAAAAGTTGCACATAGATTGATATGGTGAGTATAAAGAGTGCTTCACTTGCACCAATCTGTGCTTCACCAAAAATTTCGATGAAAATGTATTGGGATAGGTTAAATTTTTTTTCAAATTGGCACTGATTCACCGAGACTTTTTCTCATCTTACTTTTTCTACAGCAGTATTGGAATTACAGATAACAATTGTTTTACATATTTTAACTCCATAGAGTTTAACTATTCTTAAAAAGCTAAGAAGCATACATCAGATTTCTAAGAATGATATCATATCTGTTTAAAAATATCATATCACATCCGTTAAAAGATATCATATCTTATCTGATCTTAAAAATGTTCCATGATATAAATACTTAAATAACAAGATTTTCTACTGTTTTGATTTTAAGCAGCGCAGTTGAGATTGGCTAGAATACTGAGAAGAGTTCTGGAGAACTAAGGGGATTTTCTGTCACTTGCTCTCCAGTGAAGAACGTCAGCTAGTAGTGGTGGAAACACTCGCAATCTAATTAAAATTCCTGCTTCGCACACTTAAAGAAATGAATCTATTTCTCTTAATGATCGATTATCTGATTGAAATTAACTCATCTGGGGTGATATTATACCCAGAGAATAGCGTTCACTGTGCATTTGTAACTACAGTTCTTGCATAGTTTCATTTGGGTTTTTATAGACTGCTATGTATCAGTTATTCCTATCTAATAGAAATAATTTGCGAGCAGATCGTAGATGAGTCCCTAACAGGTACTACCTCTACGAGTTTAATGTCGATGAACGAGTATTTTATACTCCCCAGATCTCTTTAACTGGAGCTGTGCCACATGACCCAGTTTAGTGTCACACCCAGGATAGCCTCTTTTGAGCAGCCAGAGTTGTGTATTGGTAATTTTATTTTATTACAGCACCAGCCAACATATTTCTTTCGACGTTTTTTGACAAAATGTCTGATCACTGGTATGCCCCATTGGTTAACGAAATGAGTGAGTGAGCAATTTACAAAATAAGTCTTTTGTTCATTATTTACTCGGTTAGTGCCATAAAAAGTGATTAACATCATGGATGAATAGTAGGACTGACTGGTTTACCTTGGTTAGCAATCGGTGTAGAAGAAGGAAACAATGAATACAAACCAGGTTTAATTCGCTTAAAAATTGACCTTGTGTCACACCATACCCGGGGCAGAGGAGTTAGGTAAATGCATACTTGTTCCGTTAGTATCAGCAAAAAAAGTGGTTTGCATTATGAGTAGATAGTAAGGTTTGCTTTTGTTTGGTTTATGGCATATCAACCATTGTGGGTTATTTAATGCCAAATCCTCTTCATACATATATTTCAAATATTTATGATTTGGTTTGGCTTGGTTTTATGGCATATCGACTACTGTAAGACATTTAATGCCAAATTCTTTTTATACATACGAGGTGCATACGATAAGTTTCCAGACATTTTTCGTACAGGCATTTAAAATTGTCGAAGACTCTTGAAAATTCAGTATATTATTGCTATATATCTTATGAGATGACTGATCAATTTTTATGATTTCAGCTTCAAATGAACAGCTACAGCAGCAATTGGAATACACCCTACTAAAGCCTGATTGTCACAGCTGGGGAATTTCAAAAATGCAATCTGACACTTCAGAAGAACGATATGCAATAAAATTCTGTTTTAAACTTAGAAAAAATGCCACAGAAACGTATGGAATACTTCAGACTGCTTTTGGAGCATCTTGCATGAATCGAGCATCAGTTTTTGAGTGGCATAAGAGATTCAAGGAAGGCAGGGAGTCTGTGAGGAATGATGAGAGGAAGTCAATACACCACAGTTGATTGGCCAAAGGGTTAGGGTTAGGGTTACTATGTTGAGGTTTTAAGTGAGTTCAGGAAGAGATTCCGTCGGAAGAGGCCTGTACTCTTCAAATCGGGTCAGTGGCATTTCCAGCAGGACAATACGCCAGTCCACAACTCCATCCTTGTCACAGACTATTTCACCAAGATGGGCATCAAGACAGTTCCTCACCCTCCCTATAGTCGAGACCTGGGTCCCTGTGACTTTTGTTTATTCCCTAAACTCAGAGGCTCTCGTTATGAGACAATTGAGGAGATGAAAGAAGCTGTGACGAAGGTCATTGACACGCTCACACAAGAGGACGTCCCTGGGACCTTCCAGAAGTTGTTTGAACTGTACAACAACTGCATTGCAACCGGAGGAGATTACTTTGAAGGGGACTAGAGTTTCATGTGTTTACTATCAATAAAAGTGCCCATACGAAAAAAGTCTCGAAACGTATAGTATGCACCTCGTATATATTAAATATATAGTTTGGTTTGGTTTTATGGCATATCAACCCTTTTAGATTATTTAATGCCAAATCCTGTGTAAATACAAAGGCAAACTCGATACTTTAATCTTAGGCAATCAGTCTAACAGAATAGAAACTCTGAATTCAAAACAGTTTTTACTTCACTAAAACATTGGAAATTTACTAAGCTTTTTGCTTAGATGTGGCACAAGGCCATATGAAAGGGGCACCCAATGAGACTCGAACTCACTTGTGTATGTTTGCTAGTCGAGCTTGCTAACCATTACACCATCAGAGGCGCCTTACTTCACTAAAACATTGACCTTGTGTCACATCCTACCTGTGGTGGAGGGGTTGGGTAAATGTTTACTTGGTTGGTTAATATCAGCAAAAAACAAAAAAGTGGTTACCATCATTGTTAAGCTTTTGCAGAAATCAATGGGCATATGAATTCGATGATAAGTATCTTCGGTATCTTTTTCTATGTGCCTATTTGATTGCTTGCTCTTTGACTCGAAAAAGACGGAGGCTCAAAAGTCGTCTGCAAACTCTTGTAACCTGTTATAAATTGGTCGACACTCAGGAAATTGCTTTAAATCTTTGACTTCGCCTGGAATTATTCTCACTCTCCCGATTGCATCAAAGATCAAAGAAAAGAGAGAAAAAAAATCCTGAAAATGAAAAAAAAAAGAGAAAAAGAAAAAAAAAACACCTTCCTTCAAAAAAAAAAAAAAAGAAAAGAAAAGAAAAAATGAATAAAGAACAAACTAAATAAATCAAATAAATAAATTTATAAAAACACCTTTTCATATACATAAATAAATAAATAGTATATTTCTTTTCAGAACTGCTTACTTCAGAAACTAGAAGACGACAGTCTGGTCACATTTAACACTGTTCAAAGCCGCCCGCCAATTCCCTGATTCTGATTTACCGCGCATTCACCCGTTCTTTGATTTAGTCTTCGGCTTTTGAGAGACAGAAATTCCGCTTCGATAGCCGATGTCCTTGTTCCTCTCCTAAACATCCAAAACATCAAGTTCAGCATTGATCACCAACCACCCACTTCAATGCATTCAGCTTTCAAAGTAGAAGAATATTACGAGCACAAAAAATGAATAGACAGCGTTCTGAATTGGTTTGAAAGCCCAAAAACATTGAATAAATTAAATTGTCTGTCCCGTTTCCCAATTATAATAGTGTACTGCGTATGACTCTAAAATGCATCTGATGGTGAGGTTCCAGTTCTTGGCTTTTAAGAGAGTATCATATTTAACCAACCCCTCCGCTCGGGCAGGATATGACACAAGGTCAATTTTTAAGCGGAGTTTCACAGGTTTCAATTCAGAGTTTTCCTTCTCCTAGACTAGTTGCCTCACCAAGGCTGAAGAACCTAGTCTGCCCTACTATTTACCCATAGCTGGAGGGAGAATAATTGGATTCATACCTTTCCCAAGGATATTAGTGCTATGTGAAATGCAATCAACCGCATCCAGGATTTGAACTCATATCGCCGTGTCCATATCCTGCGACGATAAGCATTACACCACGGGCACCTCCAAAAGGGAGTATGGGGTACCTCTTTAATACCATTGCTCCCAGGTTCTATCTATGAGTCAAATACATCTGTTTTATTTCGTAAAACAGGAATATTCAATAACCCACGATTGTGTGCCAATTATCATGCTGGTTAGTATTTTACGGTATATTAAACTTTGCGGTTATTTAATGCCAAATCCTGTTATATATATAGTTTGTGAAGGCGATCATGGTGTTGTAATCAGAGACATGAGAAACAGACACAGTAACCTGAGTTCAAATCTTGGACTAAGCTGTTTGTATTTCACATTGTGCTAATGCTCTTGGGAAAGGTATGTATCCAACTCTCTAGCTATGGGTAAATTGTGGGGCAGGGTGGGCACTTTAATCTTGGCATCGCAACCAATATAGGAGAAGGAAAACTCTGAATTCAAACCTGTTAAACTCTGTCAAAGAATTGAACTTTTCTCACATTCTGATCGTGCGAAGTTTAAAGGTAACTTTATTTTAAGACAATATATAAGAGCGTCTTTGCTTACAGTTAAATAGTTTTAAGTATTCCTATATAATACTTATAATTTTTAAAAATATTAATCTTTTGCTTGGTCAGTTAAATGATTTCAAGTATTGCTATTTGATATTATTAATTCAATTCATGAAGTAATCGAATTCGCAATAACAACAATCCAATACCCTAAGACCGTAATCCAATAGGCATAGGCAGTAATGCAATACACTAACAGTAATCCAATCTATAAAATAGTGGGGGTGTCCTCGTGGTGTAATGGTTAAAACGATGGAATGTGGAATCGTAGTAGGCGAGTTCGCACTCCAGTCGCGCTATTACGTTCACTTTCGGGCAAATACCCTTGGGAAAGGTATGAATCCCCTTATCCTCCCAGCTATGGGTTAAATAGAACCACTACTGTTCCTGTAGGAGAATAGCTTTGGCATTAAATAACCTACAAAGGTTAATATGTCATTAAACAAAGAAACCAAACCAAACCAAACCAAACCAAAACTATAAAAATAGTGCTCCAATACACTGACAGTACCCAAAGACAGTACTCCAATATTCAAAGACCATACAAAAAGACAATAACCCAATGTACAAAAACAGTAATCGAATACACAAAGACAATAATCCAAGATACTATAGTAGTGTTGCCATCAGCGTATTCTACAGCACCTTCAGCCGACTGGGCGGAAAATATTTTATATTAAGAAAAAAATACTTGATACCGTGCAACGAGCAAATCGTTTATATTAGGTAAGAATATCTGATATATAACTGTGTGAAAAACTCTTAAACAGCTGCACCCTGTTGGCAGGGCTTAGACTACGCTCACTGTATATCCTGCTGTGGATAAGACTCCCGAAAACCAAGGGGCGTCTTGAGAATGTCACTAAACTGAATCTGGTGGTGAGTGTCCTGTTCTGAACATCTGAAGAGTGTAGAGGACCTTTTAATTGCTATTAGTCCCAGGTTCACTTTGAACCGAAGTGGTAGTATCTGTTAGTGTCCCATGCATAGATGAAATATATATCTGTCAAAATATTGTTCGTATTCGATCGGAATAAAAATCTTAAGAAACAACTACATAAAAAATATGAATATGAACGCTCTATGGACGCGATTCCCTAACCTCTAGGCCTAAAATAATCCTTAACTCACTCAGTCAGTCTAAATTCTTGGCATAAAATAACCCCAGACGAGTTGACATATTATTAATGAGTCAGTTAATCAAGCAATCAATTAACCTAACCTCGAAGCATAAAATAACCTGAGATGGGTTTGCACTTCAACAATTAACTTCACCTCTAGATAAGATAACCACAGACGGGTTGAAATACCGTTAAAATCAATCAATTAATCAATCCATTATTATAGTTTTCACACGGTTATCAGGTTCAGCATAGTTGTTTTGTTGTAGTTATTTACTAAGCTTTGTCTATTCTGGCACATAGGACTCAGATATCCGCTTTTATCAAATGGTCACGCATCTAAGTTCTGAACTGGCACATCGCGGCTTAATTTCATTAATCTGGCAGGAAACTGGTACTTTCAATACGACTTGCCCTGAAATCAATCTTATTATTTAGTTGTTATTTACAAATCGATGCTCACAGGTTTTATTTTCTAAGCTAAGCTTTGTTTAGCACGAGGCTAGATGTATAGGCCACCCAGTGATAATCGAAAGCACTAGCAATGTTCTCATTAATATATCCTGATTATTACCTTGTGAAGTTTGCAGGCTTTTTTTTATCCTTTTAAGATCGTGAATTAGACCTTCCTTATAGTTGGTTGGTACTTTATAGGATATAGACCCTTTTAAGTTATTTAATGAGAAATCATGTTTATATATATATATATATATATATATATATATATATATATTAAATATATAATTCATATAAGAATAATTGTAGGTAACGTTTTTAAACGAGACAGAAAATAGTTTCAAATATTTCTATTGTTGTATAGTGGCTCATACCACGTGACTTCCGGTATCTCGGAGGAATAAAAGACGTGTTTCTTAAGCACGGTCAGTACTGAAAGATCTCTGCTTCGTGCAGGGGTTTTCAGTGGATTGTCTGGCATCCGTGACGGACGGTCAATGGTCCATGGCAGACTTGAGGTCGAAAGGCCCCCAGCTTCGGCTGGACCACCTTCGTGTGGGGGAGCTGCATCACTGACACCTTGCTCTCCAGTTTAAGCGATAATCAGGCATACGTGCCCGGAATCAGATTTGGGTCCATGTCCAGCTAGGCTCATTAGGCCCTCATTGTATTGAGTGGGCTGATGAGCAACATAGTCCGGCAGGGCGCGAGCCGAGGCTCGCGGCCGACCTTCCTCTCCCCTAAACCTGACTATAATCGACCTTCGGGTCATTGATCTGGTGTCAAGTTCTGTTTGGTGGGAAGCAGAGACAAATATCCTGTACTGAAAGATCTCGGTCAGTAGTAAGACCAACTTCGGACGTAACACCAACAGCGCGACACTTATAATATTTGTTGAACTGTGCCACTTCAGTTAATAAATAG
Organism: Sepioteuthis lessoniana; assembly: GCA_963585895.1. Taxonomy (NCBI): domain Eukaryota; kingdom Metazoa; phylum Mollusca; class Cephalopoda; order Myopsida; family Loliginidae; genus Sepioteuthis; species Sepioteuthis lessoniana. The sequence goes on from OY757913.1 coordinate 52,691,084, forward strand.
TTAACTTATTTCGATGTGTATCTCTTCCTTACAACGATACAATAACTATCAAACACTAATAATTTTTATCAACAGTTTTTATTTGTTTGCTCACACTTGCTCATGCATTCGATAGAATGCCACACACACACACACACACACACACATATATATATATATATAAGTAAACTACTTGCAAGACATATCTATCTATCTATTTATCTATCTATTTCTACTCTTAAACATCTGGTGATGGATTGTGGTCTCGAAGTAAGCGAGTTCGAACTTTACTCATGCTATTATGTACATTCACTTTCAGACCGATATCTTTGAGAAAGGTATGAACCCCTTTATTCCTCCAGCTATATTTTAATAGTATCACTACTATTCTTCTATAAGGATTGCTTTGGCATAGAATGATGGTTGATATGCCATTAGACAAAGAAACCGAAACCTTGTCATCTGTCATATTACTCATAAATAAATTCACTCCAAGTGATTTTGGATAAGATGTTAATTTCTTTGAAACCAAAGATACCAGGAAAGTATTTTTCTAGTGGAAAATTATACAATCAAAATATTATTAGTTATCATTTAGGACCAAAATCTACATCATTGAAACTCTACGTGTAAATATATAAATATCTGGCTACTATAAAGCATTATATAGAAATGTTCCCTTACAATCTTTTTATTAATCAACATTTTTCCCTAAAAAGTACTATAGCCCTGGAGGTGCAGCGATGTAGTTAGATCAGTTAGAATTATGCGGTTACATAGCTACACGTGGCCGGTAGGAGTTTTAACCTTACATCGCTTTTTTTTGTCCTCTTGTAAGAGGGATTGATCCCTAGGCGAAGAGGTTCTAATAGTGGAGGTTTGAGGTTATGAGCGACGGCAGTGATCTGTGAAGATTATGCAGTCGTTATCTATCTATCTATCTATCTATCTATCTATCTATCTATCTATCTATCTATCTCAATGTATTTGTATTGATCTATCCTATCACTTATAAATGAACACATCCCTAACAATTTTGGATAAAACGTTAATTTCTTCGGAACAAAAAATACCAGTATTGTATTTTTTATGCAATCAAAATACTATTAGGTATTATTTATGGCCAAACACTACAGTATTGGAACTTTCTACCTAAAAATATGAATATCTATCAATGTTTTTATCTACATATCTATTTTAATCTTTTCATATCAATCGATGTATCATGTACATATTAACCTATCACCTCGCAAGGGCAGGAAGCACCACAAGGTCAATTTGGCGTTACTAGCGAATACGCCTAATCAAGCAGAGACACTACTGCATAGTCTGGAACGAGCCGCAGCTGGCATTAGCCTCCATGTCAATGCAAACAAAACCGAATATATGTGTTACAACCAAACGGGCAACATTGCCACACTAGACGGAGCCTCTCTGAAACTAGTCGACAAATTCACCTACCTAGGAAGCAGCGTCTCATCAACCGAGAAAGACATCGACACACGACTGACGAAGGCATGGACAGCTATCGATAGGCTCTCGATCATATGGAAGTCGGACCTAACTGATAAAATGAAACGCAGTTTCTTCAAGGCAGCGGTTGTGTCGATACTGCTATATGGATGCACCACATGGACGCTTACGAAGCGGCTGGAGAGGAGGCTGGACGGAAATTATACAAGAATGTTGAGAGCAGTATTAAAAAAGTCCTGGCGACAACACCCCACGAGACTCCAACTATACGGACACTTGCCCCCCATCACAAAAACTATACAAGTTCGACGAACCAGACACGCAGGACACTGCTGGAGAAGCAAGGACGAGCTCATAAGCGATGTACTCCTGTGGACCCCCACACATGGATGTGCAAGAGTGGGACGACCAGCACGAACTTACATACAGCAGCTATGTGAGGACACGGGATGTAACCCTGAAGACCTGCCGGAGGCGATGAATGATAGGGAGAAATGGCGAGAGACGGTCAGGGATATCCGCGCAGGCGGCGCGACATGATGATGATGAAAAGGTTTGAATTCAGAGTTTTCCTTCTCGAAGACTAGTTGCCAAAGCAAGGTTGAAGAGCCCAGTCTACCCCACCATTTACCCATAGCTAGAAGAAGAAGAATTGGATTCATACCTTTCCTAAGAGTATTAGCGCTAAGTGAAATGTAAACCACCTAATTCAGGATTTGAACTTAGGTCGTTATGCTCATTTCCTAAGACGGTAACGATTAGACCACAAACGCTTCTATGTATTCATGTATGTCGATATCTATCAAGAGAGAGAGAGAGAGAGAGAGAGAGAGAGAGAGAGTGTATGCGTGAGTGAGTGAGAGAGAAAGAGAGAGAGCCGATGTGTACGAGAATGAAAGTGAGTGTGTGTGTGTGCGTGAGTAGGAGAGAGAGAGAGAGAGAGAGAGAGAGAGAGAGAGAGAGAGTGTGTGTGTGTGAGTGAGTGAGTAAGAGAGAAAGACAGAGTGAGAGTGTGTGTGAGTGTGAGTGAGGAAGAAATAAATTGATAGATAGAGTGTGTTTGTGTGTGTGAGTGAGTAAATAAGAGAGAGAGAGAAGGTGTATGTCTACGTGAGTGAAAGAGAGAGAGTGTGTGTGCGTGAGTTAGTGAGTGAGAGATAGGCAGGTAGAGAGAGAGAGAGAGAGAGTGTGTGTGCGTGTGTGTGTGTGTGTGAATGAGTAAGAGAGAGAGAGAGAGAGAGAGAATGTGTGCGTGAGAGAGAGAGAGAGAGAGAGAGAGGTGAGAAGAGGGTAGTGCAAAGCAAGGGGAAAATGAGAAAGATGAGAGAATAACTTTATAAATGATGTCGCACTTTTAATAAAAGCAAAAATTCCGAACTTATTTGTTGTATCAGGTAAAAACTATTCACCACAAGTGTCCAATGGAAAAACTCTCAGGAAGCTAAATGTCTCCATATACTTAAGGTGCCAAATCTTCAATTGCATTTCATCTATCCTCACTCTCCTATGACGTGTGGCCCGTGGCCGTCCAATTAGTTTGCAGACTGACTGACTGCCTCCAAGACAGAAACACTGCTGAGACAAAAGAAGACACTTTTCGCAAGGCGGGCAAAATTCTGTCCGATAAAGAATACAGAACTTGTATTTAATTTTGTGGGCTGTGATTTTGCTGACAACTATGGAATTCGCACAATAAAATCTTGGATATATCGTAAGAACAGATCAGAAGTAGGTTCGAAAGAATCAAGGGAGGAGGGAGAATACAAAGAACGAAAAAAAGAAAGTCCGAGAGGCCAGAGTAATAAAGATGGTCTTTAGAAATAGAAAGCGTTTTAAGCAAAGCCGTCGAAAAGACTGTTTATATCGAGTGTCCTTTTGATAGATCTTTAGTGCGGACATGATGTCAATTGCTGAGAGTCAGTCGGGTTTTACAAACAAATACCTGACTTTTAATGTCAATATTCATTTTTTTAGTCTTTCTTTATTTATCTCGTCGAAGGTATCTTTTCAAAAAGAAATATTAAAAACAACTTCTTTCTTCAACTAGTAGAATCTCTCTCTCCCTCCATCTCTCTCTCTCTCTATATATATATATATGTATGTGTGTGTGTGTTTGTGTGTGTGAGTGTATGTGTTTGCGTGTCAGGGAGAAGTGTGTGAATGATTAAATAAAACACCGATCTACAAATTTGTTAATTTTCTATTTCTTTGAGTAAAAAGTTTTTTGAAAACGAGAATTTACAAAGTCTTTTCTTATAAAACAAAATGATATTAGTAAGAGCGTAAATATTTTCCAATTTTCAAAAATTTATGCATTCAATGCTGCAGTTTGCATTGATAAAATCTAGTTGATATATTTTTTGTGTGTAAAAGGTCTTTGTGTGAGTATATCACTAAGTAGAAGAAAAAGTATATCTATGCGCTAATATTTGCGTTCAATTTGAAATAATTAAGCGATGTTGAAATCAAATGCAATCTTTAAGGAACGGAATGTTAGATTTCACTCAAAAGAAATAAATTCGAAAGTTTTGAGTAGATTTCAAGAATGAATCTACAGAATATTAATCTATTCATTCGCTTATTTATAAGATTAAACCAGGCTCGAAATTATATAAAAAATGGAGATGATTTATCAGTTATTCTTATAGTTTAAAAATTTATTTTTAACAATGTCGGACGGAAAAAATGTTTCTTAGATTATTTTGCATTCCGATCATTCAAATATTGCACGGCAAGTCAAATATTGTCATCTGCGAAATCTCAGAGTAATCTAAAAAAAAAGCGCTTAAAAATGGATAGGTCAATAAATGTAAAACAATAGATACAAAAATTACAGCTTCTGAAGCCTATTTTTTCAAGAAAATTAACATTTTTTTGTATGAAAATCATTTCATTAAATATATATATATATATATATATATATATATATATATATATATATATATATATATATATATATCAAAACCCATCAGACGAGTACGACGCGACACAAGGTCAGCTTTTTTAGTGAAATTTCACAGGTTTGAATTCAGAATTTTTCTTCTTCTAGAGCGTTTGCCATACCAAGGCATTCATATCTTCATAGTTTGATTCATATCTTTCCTATATGTATTAATTGCTATGGGAAATGCAAACAGCCTCTTCTAGGGTTTGAACTCAGCTCGCCATGTTTATATTCTATGGCGTTAGCCATCACACACACACACACACACACACACACACACACACACACACACACACACACACACACATATACTTATATGTGCTGTTTCTAGTATTTCTTTAGAACACACACACACAAACACACACATATGTGTGTGTGTGTATGTGTGTGTGTGTATGTGTGTGTGTGTGTGTATGTGTGTGTGTGTGTATGTATGTGTGTGTGTGTGAGTGTTCTAAAGAAATCCTAGAAACAGCAATTATACGGCAAATTACCTCCTATCTCGCAAACTCTTCAAGTAAGACAAAAATATACTGGGCACTGTTGGAGAGGCAGGAACGAATTGATGGCAATGTTTTCTGTGGATTACTACAAGTGGACACACCAGTGTTGGCCGACCAACCAGAATTTATATTCATCAGCTCTCTGCAGACACCGGTGTTAAAAGTTTTTATTCATAAAGAAATATTATTCGTGTTTTTTTTTTATTACTTTCATTCATCTTGTATATACTAATGATATAGTGAATTCATAAATAAATTTCTAAATTGTTTGGTTTTCCTTGGATTCTTTGTTTAAGAGCATATTAAACCTTTTTGGGTTATTAAATGCCAAAGCCATCGTTCTAGAAAAACGGTAGTTGTATAATTTAACACATCGCTGGTGGGGGGATAAGGAAGTGCATGCCTTTCCTAAGGGTATTAATCTGAAAGAGAACGTAATGTCGTGATTGGAGTCCGAACACTCTTCAATGACCTACTCTTTTGAATTGTACTACTTAATAAGCTTAGACGATTGGGTCTGTGAAAAAAAAAAAAAAAAAAGAAAAAAAGAAAAAAAGAAATTGTATTTTATGGATTGTAATATACAGAATGGCGCGCCGCTCGGTACAGTCCTAAAAAGATTGGTTCAGGGACTGGAGGACTGGGAAATAAGAGGACGAGTGAAGACCATCTAAACTACAGTATTTTTGAGGTCGACCAGAATACTGAGAAGAGTCCTGGAGACTTGAGGTGATTTGCTGTCATTCAAAATCCAGTGGAAAACCATCGGCTAACGCTGGTGTGAAAAACTCTCAAATGAGTAAAATAGTAATTATATTAAGCGATTGCAGCAAATCAGCACAAAAAGTGTAAGACTAGACACGACTGGACAGAGAATCGTGCAAGAAATTTAAATTTGACCATACGAACTAGTAGTATATGCACAACCCGGAATCCGTCCTGGAGAATAAGACGTACAATTTTCTCTGGGATTTTTATATACAAATGGATCACACAATCTCGGCCAGACGACCAGACCAAGTGATAATTAACAACAACCACAACAAAAAAAAAAAAAAAAAAAAAAAAGAAAAGAAAAAAAAAGAAAAAAAGAAGAGAACCTGCCGAATAGTAGACTTTGCCGTCCTGGCAGACCACAGAGTAAAATTAAAAGAAAGTGAAAAGAAAGATAAATATCTCGGCCTTGTTAGAGAGCTAAAAAACTATTGAACATGAAGGTGACGGTGATACCAGTTGTAATTGGTGCACTTGTAACAGTCCCCAAACAATTGATAAAGAGACGAAACGACTTTGAAATCAGACGAAAAGAAGAGATCATCCGGACTACAGTATTATCAAGACTGGCCAGAATACTGAGAATAGTCCTGGAGACTTGCTGTCATTCAAACTCTAGTTAGAAGCCATCAGCTAACGCTGGTGCGAAAAACGCTCTTTTCTAAGGGTATTTGTCCAAAAGAGAGCGTAACAACGCGATTGGAGTTCGAACTCATGGCAATATTTTAAAATAATTTAATAAGAAATTATTTAGGATGTACTTATGTATAGGCTATGTTATAAAAAGAAATTAATCATAAATGAATATTATTAATTTGTTTTTTTCGTTCCATGGTATATCAACCTTTGTGGGTTATATAATACTAAAACCATCCTCGTAAAAGAACCGTTGTGGGACTTTGAATATAATATGTTTCCCAAAGGTATAAGTCCGACAAGATAGGACGTGACCGTAGTGTAATGGTTATCGTCATAGGAAATGGACACGGCAACACGAGTTCAAATCCTGGACGAGACTGATTGCATTCCACATAGCACTAAAACCCTTGGGAAAAGTATGAATCCAATTTTTCTCCCTCCAGCTATGGGTAAATAGTAGGGCAGACTATGTTCTTCAGCCTTGATGAGGCAACTAGTCTTGGATAAGGAAAACTCTGAATTCAAACCTGGTAAACTCCGCTTAGAAATTGACCTTGTGTCATATCCTGCCCGAGCGGAGGGGTTGGTAAATAGGGTATAAATCTACAAGTGAATGTAAAAGTGCGACTGGAGTTCAAACTCACTTAATTCGGTGCCGGAGTCCAACTACTTTAGCTACTGCACCACACTTACTCCCTAATGCGATGACTCTCCGAGAAAAATTATTTTTGTTCGTCTAATTAACTTTGAGTGAGTTCAGCACGATCCAATATTTCAGTTATTTTCAACAGTGTGAGGGGATTGAGTGCAAAACCTATTTTACAACGACGCTTGCGAGCAGTACTCTTTGCGAGGTACGCTTAGATTAAGGCTAATGAAAATGCAACCGGTAACCAGAGTTAAAATCCTGGATGAAGCAATTTATGTTTCTCTTCATTCAAATGCCCTTAGAAAAGGTATATATCCATCTCTTCTCCCTCCCAACAATGGACTTCTAGTAGGGTAACCCTCTTAAAACATCGACCTTGTGTTTTATCTTGCCCGTGGCAATGGGATTCGATAAATACATAAAACATCTACTTTGATACAGACATCTACTGGGGCTGTAGGATACTCTGACTGCATCTCTGCAGAGGGGTAAGACTACCCTAACAGTGTCCTGGATATGGAAATAAACCTTCTGGTGATGAGACTCCAGTTCTAGGGCTTTGGGGAATACGAAGTACCCGTTCATTGCCATTACTTCCAGGTCCACTCTGATCCAGAGTGGTAGTACCTGATAAAGTTCAATCTATTGGTCAAATAGAACTAATTGACCATTTAATAATGTGCAAACAAATGACTGATATTGAATTGAATTGTTGGTATTGCATAGCAATACTTGCAACCCTTTAACTGTGCAAAGGAATGAATTGTTGAATCAGTGTTAAATCGCAATATTTGGAAACATTAACTGCGTACACATAAAATTATTAGTGCGTGCAATACTTGAAATTACTTCACTGTTTGCAAACAAATGATTGATATTTAATAGAATTATTAGTGTTTGATAGCAATACTTGAAACCAGTTAACTGTGTGCAAACAATAACAATACTTGTATGCAAAGAAAGCTCTAATTCATTTAAAAATAAGATTAACAACCAACTATTCATTTATGAATCATATATATATGTTTATCTATCTTTTCGTTGTATATTTCTCATTTGCTCCTGTCATCTCAAGAATCACCCATCTATATTGTGAACTATTTTATATCCAAGTCCTGACGATGGTTATTATAACCGAAACGTTAACGTCAAATTCACATCATGATATATTCACCTATTTGGATTATATTTTTCCTGCTACCTTCATATATATATATATATATATATATATATATATATATATATATATATAACCATTTAATTGAGTGCAAACGGAGTGGAAGAATGGGTTTGGATCTTGTTAAACCCATTCTTCCACTCAGATATCTCATATGAATAACATCAAGATGGTTTGTAGATGCAAAGACCTACTCATCACTGCCCATTCCTTCAAAAACAGAACTTTTCTAACCAACTATATACAAGAAAATTCATACCTACCAGTATGTCCAGCGTTCTTCGTCCATCCCAACATATTTTCCCGGATTATATACGTCTATACTCTGAAACTTCTATTTGTGATTTAAAATTTTCCGAGGCACATACATTTGAAAAAGCCAGACTTAAAGGATTAGAACTTCGTAGAAAACAAGGAATGATTCGAAAGCTTTCTCAATAAACAAACGAAACATAAATTCTACACAGTATTTCTAATAAGTCAAATGACGTAATTCAAACCAACAAACGCTGATTCATTAATCAAACGGCCAACATTTTCTTATCATAAACGGCCAACTTTTTTCTAGTTATACAAATTTTCCCTAGTTTTTTTTATATTTTATACTTTTTACACATCCATCGTTGATTTAACGTCACTAATATCATCCCTCTCAGTCCTGATGATGGTTCATAGAACCGAAACGCTATAGAGTCGACTTTACTTCTCAATAAATCTCTCCATATACTTGCATTATCTTGTTATCAGTTTTTCTTTACAAATCGTCGGATTACAATACATTATTTACTTCCATATATAAATAAATAAACAAATAAAAATATATGTAACAATACGATGCGATTTTGTGCGAAGGCGAAGTTTCATTGATTCATCTTCACACACACACACACACACACACACACACACACACACACACACACACACACACATATATATATATATATATATATATATATATATATATATATATATATACGAAGGTTTTGTTATATATTTATTTAGGTTGACAAAACTATCGCATTGTTTTAATGTTATGCCAAAATGCATAGATCTTTATTTACTTCTCCCCATATATATATATATATATATATATATATATATAACTTTTTATCACTTTACTTCATTATATATATATATATATATATATATATAGAGAGAGAGAGAGAGAGAGAGTAAAGTAAAATGATAAAAAAGTTACATAACTTAACAACTTATTTAGTCTACCATGTTTTGCCGATACAGCTGCACCAGATACGACGGAATGGGCTTTTTTAATACGATAACTGATTTTGCTGACGTAAATCTATATAGAAACAAATGCTGAATGCTAGTCTTTTGGGAGCTTTTGAAATTTTAAAATTATTTATAAGTCTGTTTTGTGATTACTATTATTAAAAATAGGCATAACCCAAAAATTATGTTGAAAAGTTGCAATATAGGTTTTCTGGTTTATTAATAATGCTATAAAATATAAACAAAAATTTCAGTAAGCTGGTTTTGATATGTCTTCACAACATCTTTTTGGATATTACTCAAAATCATTAATCATATAACGCCATATGAAATGGACACGGTAACTCGAGTTCAGAATCCTACTAGGCTGTTTGCATTTCACATAGCGCTAATACCCATGTTCATTCAACCCCAGTTAAATGGATAAATAGTAGGACAGACATGGCTTTTTGACCTTGGCATACTAACTGAACACTGAATTCAAACCTGTTCAACTCCGCTTAAAAACTTACCTTGTGTAACATCATGCTCGTGAGGAGGGGCTGGCAAACACACACACACACACACACACACACACACACACACACACACACACACACACACACACACACACACATATATATATATATATATTTACTAATCTAATATCTTCCAGCATTCACGGTATCAGAAAAAAAGAAAAAAAAAAACCACCAGGAACAAGAGATAAAAATATCTCGAATCACCGCCCGGGGGAAAAAGAAAAAATATTATAGGACAAAAAGAAAGAAAAGGCCAACCCCGTCACAGCCCTTAAAAAAATCAAGAGATATGCAGTCAGTTGGTCAAAAAAATGCTAAAACCTTCCGTGAACACTGCAATGCTACAATTACAAGAGTGCTCAACACGAGTGGAGCCAATTATAAAATTAACTTTAACTTTAGTCGGCGTTAAACTTCCTGATGATCCGTTAAGGTGAAACTTTAGTAGGAGATTTCCGACTCGCGATTTAAGTTAATTTTATATATATGTATAAACATATATATATAAGTAGCCGGGGGAGACCCAAAGGCTACTTTTTTACTAGCTACTACACCGAGGTGCAGGGGAGGGCGCTCCTTCTTTCCCTGGATTGCTCTACTTTACTCTTGATACATACCTTATATTGGTGTGTGTTAAGCAAGGAGTTACCAAGAAACCCCAGTCTCCCGAGCCTTTAGCGAACTCTCTACCCACAATATATAGACGATCCCTGAAACCAATGGATTCTTTAACACTGATCCATGATGAAACTATCGCCCCTCTTAAAGAAAAATTGAAGGATTCTAATCAGTATAGGATAGTTCTGTATAATACATATCTCCATTGTATAGAAAATTTGGATGATTTACTAGTATATTCAGCGTATCACACCTCCAAAAAAAAATTGTCATTTACCTGCAAATTGAACTGCAAATTTATTCTTCGAGGAACTTTTTAAGTTTATTGCTCTAAAGTAAAAATGTCTGTAGAATTGAATATCTCGGTTATTGCAGAGTTTTTAAAAGGATAAAGAATTTTGACACCCTTGTAAAAAATTAATATTAGACAAAAGAGTTGAGAGAAGGTTGGAATTTTCAGAGCTTTTGTGCCTAAGAAATAAATTTAAAGATATATTTACTCCATTTTGAAAAACAAACAAACAAACTTTTTTTTATTGAAAATAAAACTGTTTAAATAAAAAAAAAAACGTAAATTTTATTCCTTGGAATCTGAAAATAATTTTTACTCTATTTCCTATCTCCACTAAGATAATGATTTGTTTGCTTTTTTTTTAGTCTCAAGTTCTTTATTAAATTACTTTCCAACCACTTGCATCAAAAATACTCTCATTAAGACTAACTTAAACCAAACCCTTAAGCTGTTTATATAGAATTATCCAAGTTGATTTTAGTCGGATTCCAATCACTTATTGTCAAAGATTACAATTTCCATTAGGGGATACCAGAACATAGCAATCTCTTTCTCATTGATATATCTTATATCCATTAATGCCACATCGTATGAGATTTGGCGCCTATAATAGTCTGCGTCATTAGATTGCTTGATGGAACACAATGCTGTCAGGTATGAGATAGACGAAAAATTCAGACCGACAAGTGTCTGTTTAGTTACCCCATTCTTCGCCACATCCGCAAAAAAAAGGTACATATTGAACTGGAACTACATTCGACATCCAAAATGTACTTTTATGTACCCGTTTGACAAATTGATTTAGAGTATTTGTTTCTACGCTTCTATTCCTCCTTATCTCAAGTTTTTTTTCATCCTTTAAATATAATTCACCAAAAATTGCGTATCTGTTCTCTATAGTTTGTCTTGCACTTAAACAAAAGGAACAAAGACATATTTGATAGTTAACCCCATTAAACAAACAAGTAAACAAACAAACTGCGCACCATATTTTGTACTATGTGGCCATATAGAAGAAGAATTACTCTACAAGCCTTTGCTATTTTACTAAGCTTTTTTTGACAGCAACTACACAAGAATGCTGCGAGCAATATTGGACAAGTCTTGGAGGCAACACCCCACAAAGCAGCAGCTGTACTGCCACCTACCACCCATCACGAAAGCTATTAAAATTAGACGAGCCAGACACTGCTGGAGAAGTAGGGAAGAGTTCACTAGTGATGTACTGTTGTGGATCCTTTCACATGGCCGAGCAAAGGCAGGGAGACCAGTTCGAACATACATACAGCAGCTCTGTGTAGATACGGGTGTTATATTTTGACCCTCGCCCCGGCCCAAAAATGCTATTCCAAGGTGATACACCGGAAGGAAGTGACACATTCCAAAGGCCAGTAATCGAAAGAGATCGCGTGGGCGGATTAAGGCTTATGATATGGGACAAGGTGAAGGTCCCATTGTGCCACTACAGTGATGCACCGGAAGAGAGTAACCTCTGAACTGCATGACAGTTATTTCCGCTTGATGACGATTAAACATTCGATTTCAAAGATCCAGTGGGCGATCGTGTGGACGTTGAATTATTATATAATTGAGTTGAGTTGGGTGCCAAAGCAGTTGCCAGTAGAATTCCAGAGAGTTAGAGACGAGATGTGGTAGGGAAGGCCACACCCGACCGAGGGGGCCCTCGGAAAGCCCCGATGGAGTAGACCCCAACATCAGGAGAACACGAAAGACACAACGTGACGGTCATAACAGTGGGGTCAAAATATGAAGTTTATGTTCGGTCTCCAGCATCCTCTCACATGCAAACCTTTGAACAACCCTTTCGAAATCTTACAAATAAAGTGAGAGGTAAATATAATTGTAAAGAAGTCTTCTTGCGTCCTTCATTCCTGCGTTTTCCTTCATGCGTTTTTATCATTGTGTCGCTGTGAATTATTCTACATATATATGTGCATATATGTAGATGTGAATCTACATATGTGACTATATAACACGGGATGTAGCCCTGAGGACGATAGGGAGGAGTGACGAGAGAGGGTCAGGGATATCCGTGCTGATGGCGCTACATGACGATGATGATGATGATGATTTTACTAAGCCTACCATTAAGTTTTAAATATAGTACATTCTATGAAGATTGAACTCATAACTCAACGTATGTAGCTAACTTCTTTGTCACAAGGTTAAGTTTAGAGCGTACTATAGTCGGTTTGAATTCTGAATTTCCCGTTTCTTATATTGGTTGTAAAGACCCCAGTCTGCAATAATATTTACAGAAGGGGAAGTTCCTATGATACAGTGGCTAACGTGCTGAACTCCGACATCGTATTAAGTGTGTCTGAATTCCAGTCACGCTATTACGTTAGCTTTTAGACTACTACCCTTGGGAAACCTACGAACCCCCTTATCCTCCACAGATGTGGGTTAAATATTACCACTACTCTTTTTCTACCAGGATAACTTTGGCTTTAAATAACCCACGAAGGTTGATATATCATTAAACAAAGAAACTAAACCAAACCAAACTATTGACTCATACCTGAGAAGAGATAATGATTGTTTTTTTTTTTGGTCTCAAGTTCTTTATTAAATTACTTCCCAACCACTTGCATCAAAAATACTCTCATTAAGATTCATGCCCTTCCTAAGAGCATTAGTGCGTAGCGAAACTCAGTCTCGTTCTGGACTTAAACCAGCCTCACAGACTCCGTTTCTTAAGACGATATCCATGAGACTACGGAGCTTCTTGGACCCCATTTTAACGCAGTATGTATGAGGGGGAGTCCCCAAAGTGTATTGGTTAAGATACTGGACTGTGACATCGCAGGAAACAAGTATGCATCATTTTTTTTCGAAATATTTTGGAATTGAAAGTTAAATAACCTTTATCGAAGTATATCTTATTTCCGAAGATGAGCGGTAGTGATCCTGCTCAGTACTTAGATGAATAACTATATAGTAATAGCCTGACTCCTATGTACAAGACTAAGCAAAATAACTAGGCACTTCTTCGTTATCGAAATTCGTTGCCCTTGTAGCTAGCAGATTTTTGCAAGGGGCTTCAATTTTAACTTGTTGTCCCATGTTTTTTACCTTGTACTAAACTAGGCTCAGTTTAGAAAATGAGGACTTTTGTCTATTTATTTTTCCAATGTACGGATCATTTTCTACCAACTGATTTTTGAAATAATGAATCTTTTATCTATTATTGTATCTGTTTGTGTACCGAGGGATTTAGCTAATTGTAATTCAATTGAACCTAAATTCACTTGAGCTATTAACCAGTCCATTTAATTTATCGATTCATCCAATCTATCTATCTATCTATCTATCTATCTATCTATCTATCTATCTATCTTCAGCCTGAAATCGCGAACCTGGATGGTACATGTTATCGTGTCACTAGCGTTATAAATCTGTCCATTTAACATATTTATCCAAATTTGTTAATCTCTATGATTCTCTCCCCCCTCTCTCTTTTACTCTCTCTATCATTCTCTCTTTCCCTCTCTTTCTGTTCCCATCAATATCCCATTTTATTCGCGTTCTATCTATCTATCTATCTATCTATCTATCTTCAGCCCGTAATCGCAAACTATGTAAAGAGTCCTGGATAGTGTGAAATGTTATCGAAAGAAGGTGGCATGTTTAGAGAATATGCTGAATGTTGTCCGCTGTACTAAATAAAACATTCAAATATTCTTCAAAGAATTTACCGAATCAAAGTCAATATCATTACTTTATGGTAGAATATACAATTTAGATAGCGGATGGAATCAGGTGAGAGAAATCCAGAAAAAAAAAATGTATTTCAAAGTTGAATAATGAATCCATGAATTTGTGTGCTCAAGTTATTATTTGAAAATAATTCTGGAATATTTTACATCAGCCCAATGAATATTTATTTTTTTTTCAAGTAGAGGACACTTTACCTTAACTCAGATATTAAGCATATGTGAAAAAATATTTTTATGAAAGATAAAACTTTATTGAAAAATTCAGAACCAGACTAGAAAATAAAGTCTTCAAAAGAAATGACTGAGTTGTAGCGAAAATCAGATGTATATATTTACAGTGCATTTTAAACAATTATCAAGTAAATTTTAAATTTTCCGATTTTCTATGAAGTTATTATAAGGAAACGCATAAAAATAAATAGTAAACACACTGAAACATCCATTTAGCCATTATTACTGTAAAACGAAATAAAAGTTTTGTTAATGTAAAATATTCTTTAAATTAACCAAACTCTAAGTATTTAATAGAATTTCCATATTCATTTTAACTGTTCTCAAATAAGGACTGAGAACAAATAATGAACACTTAATAGAATTATTCTTATCAAATAGGAATATTTGAAACCATTTAACCGTGTGCAAAAATTGAATTATTGGTATTGCATAGACATACTTGGAACTCTTTAACTGTGTGCAAATGAATGAATAGTATTGAATAGAATTATTAATATTAAATTGCAATACTTGAAACCATATTACTGTGAGCAAATAAACTGTTAGTGTTAGCGATACTTAAAATTATTTCACTGGGTACAAAAAATGACTTATATTAGATAGAATTATTAATGTTAAATCGCAATACTTGAAACCATTTAACTGTGTACAAACAATAGCAATATTTAATTTTATGCAAACGTATTAGCTCTAACTCATTTAAAGATAAAATTACCTACAAACTATTGAGTTACAAATCATGTAATATATGTATGACCATTTACCTGTATGCAGACAAATTACTGATGTTAAATAGTTAATGTTACACAGCAGTACTTGAAAACGTTCAAACAAATCATTAATATTGAATATAAAAATCAGTGTTATATAGAAGTACTTGAAACTGTTGTATAGCCATAATGATAATACGAAATTCAATGAACGAACGAAACACTTCTTTATAAAAAACATATCTCTCATTTTATTCTCGAAAGGAACCCGCTGTTTGTTGTTAGTTGGGAGATAGACGGAGAGACATATATTCAGATAGGGAACTTCTTCTTGTCCCATATCTTCTTCCGGGAGCCAGGGAGTGCCAACACTTGCACCCCCTTGCAAGCTGTGTCGTCAGAGACGCCTCTGCTCGGCTGCATGTTCCTCTCTTGACTCTCGATTCTCTGCACTCTGTCTAAATCTGACCGTGTTGTTCTCATCACGTGGTCTCCTTCCGGTTACATACCTGTTGGAGCCGACTGCCATGAAGCGCTGTCATCCCCCTGTTTACTAATTACAACCTGACAGCTTGTCAAACCACATAGGGTCACCAGAACGAACCGAAAATCCATGTCATATGTTATATAACAAAACCATATAACTCTGTGCAGACAAATGAGCTCTGGCTTGTTTAAAATGTCACCTACAAACTATTTATTTACAAATCTTATACATATATTTATAAACATGACTTAGAATTAAAAAAAAATCTATAAGGGTTGATATGCTATAAAACCCACCCAACCAACCAACCAAACGAGGACATGGGTTCAATATACACAGATCAAGTTAATCCATGTGATTTCTTCGTCTACAGGGGGAATGGCCCTCAGATGGTTTAGTTTCATATCCAGGACACCTTTTAATGTCAATCTGTTTCGATTAATGGAACCTTATTCTAGATCTTTTACATATAAAACTGGTACATTTATGCACGTCAGGGGATTGGCATTAACATCTGAATGGGAACTGAATTTTGCCTTGACGACTTACTTGAATGAGTTTACTTAAAAATATTTCCCTCGAAGAGGGCAAGCACAAAAATTAGTCTACAAGAGTTAATCCCTTTTTAAATAATTAAATTTTGAATTGTTTAATAATTTTAGTATGAAATGCAATGAATAAAAGAGTAAGTGCTTAGGGTTAAAATGTCGGTTAATTTGTGGTTTAACTCTTTTATGAATAATTTCGAAGTAAGGGTTTCTAGACATACTCGTAATGTCCTTATAGTTTCTTGTGTTTCTGAAACTGATGTACTGTTTCATTTCTTTTGTTTTAATGGCATATCAAATTTCTTGGGTTATTCAAAGCCAAAGCCATCCTTGTAAAAGAACAATGATGATACTATTTAACTTGTAGTTGGAAGAATAAGGAATTTCATACCTTTCCCAAGGGTATTTATCTGAAAGTGAATGTAATAGTGTGACTAGAGTTCGAACTAGTTTACTTTGAGGCTGTTGTCCAGCACTTTATCCATTACACCACGGGGACTTTCCGATATACTAATGATGTACTGTTTGAACCGGCTCATTGGTCTAGTGAGTAGAGTGTTCGCTAATGGTTCGGGAGACCTGGATTCAATCCCAGGTCGTGTCATACAAAAGACTTAAAAAATGGTACTTGATATCTCCTTGCTTAACACTCAGCGTTATAAGGTACAGATCAAGGATAAAGTGGATCAATCCAGGGAAAGGAGTAGCACCCTCTCCTACATCTCATTGTAGTAGCTATTAAAAAGGGAGCACTCGACTATGGTCGCCAACTTTACTTACTGTTTGATAACTTCTTTTAATCTACTCTATTATAGTTAATTTAGTGTCTCTATTAATGTCATAGTCTATTAAAAGAAGCTTATTATGATTCAGAGATTTAATACGGTATCTATATTCACTTTTTCGAAAACTGAATGGCTATATAAATAAATAATTAAGGTGAAAATTGCCTAAGGAATTCGCAGTAGGAAGCACAGTTTACAGTTGCACCTTTTGTCAAGAAAATCAATTGTAAAGCTTCTTCTCATGTCCCAGAAGTCTAACAACAGCGTGACTTTTTTTTACTGTAACCAGAACTTTTTTTTTGCCGGAGAGTCAGTATGTTTCTACTTCAGGGACAGTCTTTTCGACTGAGTAGCGTTATGTCAAACCCATATTTAGCCCATTTGTAAACACTTATTGACTAAAACGTAATTCACCGTTCACATCACACATATTCGACATATTTCTAATGGTTTGTCTTCTCTGACACCAAAAATTTAATGACACATCTCTGTTTAAGTCTGGAATCCTCTTTTTGATTTGCTACCATTTTGAATAGCCTCAAAAGAAATATTTTGGTAAGATTAGAATACTTTTTGCTATGAACCAATTCTAAACAATGCTGAGTTTAAATTCTGAGAAAACAATTATTTGGCTTTAAAAAAATCTTATTTATCGAATGAACCTCGTTTTGTTTGGAGAAGCATTGCTTTGTAAAAAGTAAATAATGTTTTTTCCAATTATTGTTTGATTCGTGGAAGATTTTGAAATTCTTTTTGTTTATAGAATGGGTAAATTATTTAATGTAGTTGATATAGTAGTGCCTGTTTCTTCATTTATATGGTTAGCAAATCTTTTTTTTTTTTTCGTATATTTGTTTTGTATTGCTTTGTTATTAAAGATTTTAAAAAATTTCATTCGTATCTCTACGCTTTTTAGTTCGATCATATGCAAGCATAAATTTTATTTTAAGGTTTTCCCAGCAATTTTTAATGATTTTTGCTAACGGAGGAAAAATTAATTTGTTAGTTGGTTGGTGTTTTATGACATATGAACCCCTGTGGATTATTCAATGCCAAACCCTGTTTATATATATATATATATATATATATATATGTTGTGATTTGAAAGCGAAGAATTTGTAAGCGAAGAGTAAATTGTAAGCAAATAGTAACTAATAAGTGAATAGTAACTTTACTTTTAAACGTGTTGTTAGAATTTATTTATTTTCACACCGTTAAATGCTTTCAAGTCTTGCTGTTTAACATTAGTAATTCTACTTATCAAGTATTTCTGTTTAATATAAATAATTTAATAACAGCTGTATGGTTTCAAATAA
>OY757913.1:52714705-52922205 GCA_963585895.1 Sepioteuthis lessoniana
GCTATTAAAATGAAAGCCAACAATTTGACAAATAATTACTGTAAATTGCGGCGTACATGACTTTTTAAGCTGTAAAAAATCTCAACAAAACTAGGGGCTATCATACATGGCAAAGCTGAGATCCGAACCTTTACCACAGATGGATCAACTAGCGGAACAGTACTCCTTACAATCAATATACACCTCTTACCGAAACTCTGGCAGACTGTCACAAACATTTTCAACTTCAACTAGTATTTGATGAACATATTTAACAAATTAAAACAGATTAATGTGAAATGATAAAACTGTTATACAAATTTAGTCTTTTATTACCAAAATATCACACGCAGTTTCCAGCGACTGTAAATTACTTGAAGTAATTTTATTGACAATTAAAACCTTGGTTCTAAGATACTTACCAGTAATCTGTATATTTAGATGTTGACCTATACAGTCTCACCTAGTATTTCATTTATATGATAACTCGACTTATACGTAGCAATTAACAGCTTAATGAATGAGTTGGTTACATATTCAGCCTGTGCTAGTATCAGAGATCAGCGTTCGAATTCATGTTGTATATTGACCTTTGACAGAGCCGTCAATCAAAGATTTCTCTGACAGGATATTCCAGCTGTGGAACAAAGTGATTACCGGAAAACAGGTGATGTGTTGGTTCACCGCAGGAAGCGAGTCACGTGGGTTGACAACCGGAAGAATGCATGGTTGTTATGACATTATATATACACGAGCACCCACGTCAGAACGGTCAGTCAGTCAGACACAGTGTCACGAGAGTCCCGTCACGAGAGTGCCGAGAGGGGAGGAGGTCAAGTGGCCCACAGGCAGCCCCGTTTGAGTACCTTTCGTCAGAGAAGCAAAGACGTAAAGCCTTGAATATGGAATCACAACGCGGGTTAAGAAAAGGTCGATATAGCAGACCTCTGCCGGCTGAGTCCTCCGTCTGTCTTCGTCGCCCTGTTTGTCTCTCCCACACACTTACGCCAGCTTTGACCCTTTCGAATTATAAAGTGAGACGTATATTTTTTATATAACCAAGTGTTTTGGTCATTCATTCCTATAACACCCAGAGATCAGCGTTCGAACCCAGAAATCAGTTTTTTATCTGGTCGGTAGGTCCCTGAATTTTGAAGGATCGGGTTAACATAATGTCCGACACCGCTTCTAATTGCAATGGTATCGTACTAACCAAGACTTCATCATCATCGTGTCCCGTCAGAATGGATTTATTTGTCTCTCTCTTGCTCTCTGTCCCAGTATTTGTTAAGTCCTCTTGACGGCACCTAGTGTCTGCACAGAGCTGATAAATGTAAGTTTTTGATGACCGGCTTGCACTGGTGTGTCCATGTGTAGAAGTTCATAAAAGATCGTCGTTTATGTGTTCGTCCTTACTTCTTCAATGTTCAGAATGTCTTGTTCGTCTTTCTTGGATGGTTTGCGAGATAGGAGGTTAGTGGCCGTACAATTGCTGTATTTAGGGTGCTGTTTTTAGGGTTTAATGGAAATTATTGTAGTTAGTGAATCAAAAAACAAGCGTACATGAAACAAAAACGAGTAAAATAGCAAGGCGAAAAAAGAGAACAGAGAATACAAAAGAAAAACAAGATAAGAATTAATGTTAGAGAAAATGAAGAAAAAGACACAAAAGAGAGAGAAAAAAAAATGAAGGAATAAAATTAAGAAGAAAACAAAGGAAGACGATAAATCGAGGAATTGTTGTCGGTGCTAAAACAACAAAAAAGAGGGTAAGACAGCAAAATTTAAAAAAAAAATACGCAAAGAAAGAAGGAGAGAAAGAAAAATGAAGTGTTGTGTCCTTAAAAAGGTTACCATCAGACAAGGTGGTACTTGAGTGGAATGGAACAGTCAACACGTTCGTAAAATAAAAAAAAGGGTTTAAATTCAAGAGAGATA
The DNA here is from genome assembly GCA_963585895.1 of Sepioteuthis lessoniana. Taxonomy (NCBI): domain Eukaryota; kingdom Metazoa; phylum Mollusca; class Cephalopoda; order Myopsida; family Loliginidae; genus Sepioteuthis; species Sepioteuthis lessoniana. The sequence goes on from OY757913.1 coordinate 52,716,623, forward strand.
TAATAAGACAGACAAGGAATAGTGAGGCACGCTACTAATCCACGAAGCAAAGATAATATTTGTCTCTGCCTCCCACCAGACAGAACTTGACAAAAAGTCAAATGACCCGAAGGTCAGATTATAGTGGAGGTTAGGAGAGGGGAAGGTCGGGCACGAGCCGAGGCTCAAGCCCAGCTGGTCTATGTTGGTCATAGGCTCACTTCGTGGAATGTGAGGCGATGAGCCTAGCTGGACATGGACTCAAACATGGGTCCAGGCACGGATGCTAGATTATAGCTTAAACTGGACCACGGGGTCCAGTGCTATACAAAGGTTTCAATAATGCAGCTTGTTCACTCGAAGGCAGCTCAGCCGAATGTTCCAACCGACACGAATACCAGACGGCCCAGCTAAAAAGCCGGCTGGGAGCAGTCAATAGCAAATTAATATCGTCGGCTGTATCCCCGAGGCAAGGTATATCTGTCTCTGCCTCCCACCAAACAGGACTTGACACAAGGTCAATGATTCGAAGGTTGAATGATAGTAGGGATTATGAGGGGAGGGGAAGGTCGGACCTGAGTCGAGGCTTGAGCCCTGCTGGACTATGCTGGTCATCGGCCCACTAAGTACTATGTGAGCCGATGAGCCTAGCTGGACATGGACCCAAACGTAGGCCCAGGCAGGGATGTCTGATTATAGCTTAAACTGTACAGCAAGGTACCAGTGCTGCAGCTCGCCCACTCAAATGTGGCCCAGCCGAAGCCGGGGCCTTTAGCCCGCTCATGTCTGCCAGGACATGTACCGTCAATGTCAATGTTGCAGCTCGCCCACCCACAAGTGGCCCAGCCGAAGCCTCAATTCTGCCATACATGACCGCTTAAAGTAGTGATTAAGGGAGAGGAAGGTCGAACCCGAGCCGAGGCTCGGGCCCTGCTGGACTATGCTGGTCATCGGCCTACTTAAGGCAATGTGGGCCCGATGAGCCTAGCTAGATATGGATCCAAACTTGGGTCCAGGCAGGGATGCATTATTATAGCTTAAACTGGACAGCAAGGTCCAGCACTATTCAAAGGTGTCAATGATGCAGCTCGCCTACGCGAAGATGGCCCAGCCGAAGCCGGGTGCCTCAACTCTGTTTTTGCTTCACAATGCCGGCAGGGGCGCCTAATCATAGCTTAAAGTGGACTGCAAGGTCCAGTACTATACAAAGGTGTCAAAGGTGTCAGTGATGAAGATCGCCCACCCAAAGGTGGCCCAGCCGAAGCCGGGGGCCTTTCGGCCTCAAGTCTGTCTTTGTTGGACGGTGCTCGCTAGAGTCAAAGCCAACAGCAAATTAATACTGTCGGCCTTAACGCCGGTGCGCGGTCAGTTATTTGTCACTGGCTACCACCAGATAGGACTGGACACAAGGTCAATGACCCGAAAGTTGAATTATAGTGGGGATTTGGGAAGGTCAGACCCGAGCCGAGGCTTGAGTCCTGCTTTGCTGGTCATTGGCTCATTTAGTTTAGGCCTGATAAGCAAAGCACGGTCCAAGCACGAATACCTAATTATAGCTTAAACTTGGCAGCGAGATCTAGTGCTATAACAAAGGTGACAACGGTGTCAATGCTGTAGCCGAGGTCCTTTCGGCGTCAAGTATGCAGGGCTTGGACCGCTTGTCAGTGTCGCAGTTAGCCAAACCGAAGGTAGCCCAGCCGAAGCCGGGGGCCTTTCGGCCTCAAGTCTGCCAAGGGATGAAAGTTCGAGCTCTCCAAATCAGGGGGAAGGAAGGTCAAGGAAGACCAAACCCGAGCCGAAGCTCTGCTGGTCTTTGCTGGTCAATGGCCCACTTAGTGCAATGTGGGCCTGATGTACCTGGTTGGACATGAACCCAAACCTGGGTCCAGGCACAGGTGCTTGATTATAGCTTAAAGTGGACAGCAAAATCCAGTGCTGTACCAGGGTGACAAAGGTGTCAATGTTGCAATTCGCCCACCCGAAGGTGGCCCAGCCGAGGCTGGGGCCTTTTGGCCTCAAGTCTGCCTTTGTTGGACAATACATGCAAGCATCAAAGCCAACAGCATGTTAATGCCGTCGGCCTTAACACCGGTGTACGGTTCGGTGTAATGCCGTGGCCACTGTATATATAGTCACTCCACATGACTAAGAGGGTGTGGAGGATATTCCGTTACAACATGAAGAAATTATTTTTTATTGTTTAAAATAAAGATACAGAAAGAAGCGTGAAATATTCTCAAAAGCACACATACAAGAAAAATAAAACAAAACAAAACCTAAAATAAAAATTATAAAGAAAAAAACTGAAACTAATGAATAAATAATGAATGTAAAGAAAAAAAAAGAATGGATTATTTTCGGAAGGAAGAAGAAAATAAGACCAGCGAAACAGAACTAAATATTAGTTAAAAAATCAAGAAAAGAAAAAGTAAAGATAAGATAATGAAAAACAATTGGATAAAATAATATTACCACTAATATGGGCATCTTGCTTGGTGTAATGGTTAACATGGCGTTTTATCGTCCGAATCTCATTTGGTTTCCCATAACTTGTGCTACAACTAAGCAAAGCTAAGTAAAACATTCAAAGAACAAAAAAGACTTACAGGGTCCCGAAGGAAAGTATGCAATAATTTTTAAAACGTTTTTTTAGTCTGATTAGTCCAATTTTTGGACCCCCGCCCCCCCAAAAAAACGTGATAAATCTAATTTTTTCATGATTAGCTCTATTATTCAAGAACTATATGAGTGAGCAAGAAAAGAACGACAAAGAATCTATGATTTGCTTAACGCCGAAACTAAGCCCAAAATTCTTTATGGCCTTCATCAAGCCCAGGCCTTAACCCCATTGATTACGCCGTATGGAGTGTTTTAGAAAGCAAAACAAATACCACTTCGCATCCAAATATTGGTTCGTTTAAGACTGCTATTGAGGAGGAATGGAATAAAATGTCAAAAGAATTTATTTTGAAAGCATGCAAATCGTTTCAAAGGCGTGTTGATACAATAATTAAAAAATGGCGACCATATTGATTAAATTTACTGTTTTGCGACTATCTTCTTATGTTGCTCGATAATGGGCATTCACATGTATGTATACATATATACGTGTGTCTTATTGGCCCAATGAGTAGGTATTCGCCAATGGTCAGGGAAACTGGGGTTCAATCCCAAAGACTCAAAAAATGGTACCTAGCTTAACACTCAGCATTATTAGGCAAGGATCAAGGGTAAAGTAAGCAATCTGCGGAAAAGAGCCGCGCCCATCCCTTTACAACTCGGTGTAGTAGCTATTGAAAAGGGAGCCTTTGGGTTACACTCGACTAAGGTCACCAACTTTACTTTTACTTATATAGATGTGTGTGTGTGTGTGGGTCTCTGTGTTGTGGGTGGCCCGTGGAATTATCACTAGCATCTTTGAAGCGGCGCTGGAATGTCCAGCAGACCTCTCTTTGTCTATTTTGGTGCGAAGACCACTCAAAGAGCTGTGCCCGCGAAAACCTGCGAGACCGGAAGAGAAAGACTAAGGATGTTAGTCAGTTAGGAGTGAGACTCCAGAACAGAGAGTCAGACATTGGGAGCTCAGGACATGGGCCCGGGCTGTCAAGCCCAGGACACAAAGCAGAGTCATCTCTAAGACGTTTGTCCAGACCAGTCGAAGGGCGGTATGGAGTCAATAACGAAGATACAGAGCAGAAGAGACGATAGCCAGATGAGTCAACATCTTTGGTATCTGTATAGGTTTTCGCAGAGTTTTCAGGATAGCCCTATATATACAGAAAGAATGTTAAAGAGTGCCAAATTCAACTGTCTACGTTTTGCACTTCAGAATCCGTGTTTGTCTGTATCTTCCTTCCACTGTTTGTTGTTGGGGATTTTTTTGTACAACCGGTGAAATGCTCACACGGCCGGGTGTGAAAAGAAACAACGGGGTCCACACTACTGGACAAACGGTAAAGCCAACAAAACCCGGCGTGTGTGTTGTCTCATACTTATTTGGTTGTTTATTTTTTTTCAAATTTAAATTAATCTTGTTTTATAATAGAATCGTTTATTATTATACTAGAATTTTGTTTCTGCACCTGTACGATCAAGTCACACTGAAAGTACCGTTTCCTGCTTGATCATTGAAATTAATCAGCGATGTGCATATTCAATAGTTAAATGGGTAACCACTTAAGCAACAGTAGGTACTATAAGTAACCTATGATCCATGTTAAAGTATCATCATCATTACCAAGTTGTACCGACAGTACAAATTTCTTTTGGTTCTCTCACCATACGTCCCAATCGGTCACCGGTCTTTGTAAATCCTCAATATGGCACCCAGTGTTCGTACAGAGCTGATGAATGTAAGTTTTTGCTGACCGACCGACACGGATGACTCCATAGGGGAATGTCGCTTAGGAATTCGTCCATGCTTCTTTAGCAGTGCTCAGTAAGCCATGTTCGCCTTGGAAGGTTTGGGAAACGGAACGTTTGTAGTCGTAGGACTGCTGTTTTGTTGGGTGCTGCTTCCAGGATTTGTTCAAATATAGCACACTGCATTCTTTTGTGGTAAACATTAAGGTTTTTTTCTCCAAGCGTTTCGTTAGAGTTCTAGTGGTGCAACCATACAGTTGTAGTAACACGGCTACAACTAGGAAGAATTCTCGTTTTATCATAACAGATTTCTGTAGGTCGATAATAACATTATCAATAATATGACTTCCAATTTTGATCTCTGCTGAAAACCAAAGAAGAAACTTTTTTATCAATAGTTTGATTACAGTTTTCAATATAATGAAAAATAGAGAAATTCCAATAAAAAGGGCGAATTTGTACATTATCTGATAGAACAATAACCTACTGATTTGTAAGTTCACTAGTGGATCTTCGTTAATTTTTTGTTATCAGCATATATAAAACTTATATAATAAGTTAACGGAAGTGGAGCTCTTTAAATTAAAAAGTCAGCAAAAGAGCAGTAGGTTATAACAACATTACATCTAAAAATGATATCTAATATTACGTAAATATCCGCCTTGTTGGTGGTGCTCAAAATACACTGTATCACTTGCAGAGGGGTAGGACCCAACCCAGAAGTGGGTATCTAGAGTCTGACACAAAACTGTATCTAGTAGTGAGACTTCAGTTCTGGAGCTCTGGTGAGTATAGAGCGTCTTTCATGGCCATTACTCCCAAGCCCACTTTGACCCTGATTGGTTGCACCTGTTAGAGTGCTATGTATGGGTCAAATAGATCTGTTTAAAAATTATTTGTAATAGATATAATTACTTGATATCATACCATACAGCTCTTGAGAAACTGCACAAAAATCTAAATATAACAATAGAATGAACGTAATTCTCTAACCTGTAGGCATAAAAAATCCCTAGTCGGGTCGACATGCCATCAAAATCAATCAATCATGTAACGTAAATATATTGAAGCGAGATGCTAACGTATGGGTTTAAAATTGTCGGAAAAAAACTTTTATTGAGACGTTCGTAATTAAAAATGTTTTTAGATCTAAAACTAGTGAAGTAAAACAAAAAAAATAATTGTTTTTTGAAACTTTCCACATTCGGTCACATATTCAAATGAGGCCGAAAGACGAATTTATTCCATTGGCCATAGTTTTACATCACCTGATATTACTGAATGTGATTATTTATTTTCATCCAATTGCTGTGAAGAAACAATGATGGTTCACTTCATAAGAACCGCTGTGAGAACTGATTTCATCAAATAATGGTTATAATTCGGAGATACAAACTGTTTATATCCTGTGATAAAACAGGTTGGACATCTTAGTCCAATGTTTGAAAACTTTTTTTAAGTTGGTATTTATGTCTACATTATCACCCCAAAATAAATAAACCCATTTCCATTTTTTAGAATAAAATATTCATTTTTCTATTAATTCTCCAATATGATGAAGAAGATTTTATCAGTTTCCTAATTCTACAGTACTAAAACTAAAAAAAAAATTAGATATGTATCAATCCAAAATAAGTTCTCTCTTGTAAAAAAATTCTATATTCTAAGTATATTGTCGAACCAAAATTGATTTTTTCTTTGTTCCAGAGTGTAAATGCTGTTGATTTTTCGTAATAAATAATACCTAATCAGATCCATAATAGTGTTCAACTAGGAATAATAAAATCCAAGTATCTTGGGTTTGGAAGAAAATAATAATTTTGAAAAAAAATTGAGGAGGTGTGCTTATTTCTGGGTGATAGTATATGAAAAAGACGAACCTACCAAAGTGGGTTTAAAACAAAGTTATAAGTCAGGAAAAAAACAAACAAATAAAAAAAGCAAAAACTGTACCCGTGGCGTTGTGGCAAGCTTGTTGGACGACGACATCTAAATAAACGAGTTCGAACTCCAATTGCGCTATTACGTTTACTGTCGGACTAATACCCCGAGGGCTTTTTACCCAGATATAGGTTAAATAGTAGCACTGCTGTTCTTCTTCAAGGATGACTTTGGCAGTGAATAACCCATGACATTTGAAATGCCATAAAAATCCCAAGAAATGAAGCGAGAGAATATCCTGAAAAACATTCTCTTTTGTCAGACTTTGTTCGACATGTAAAGACCTTTGAGAATATGTATTTGGGTTAAGGGTAGTTTGCTTAATGTTCACCTGGAGATTTTCTTTTTTTTTTCTTTTCTTAAGGAAACTCCTGGCAAGAAGATGAGAAATGGGAATTAAAGTCCGTAAAGAAAGACCACAAAAATCGAATCCAACCTTATCAGTGTTTGTATAAATGTCCGCAATTGCTGAGAGAATTGTACAGGGAATTAAATCCAGACAGAGAGAAGGAGGCTGTTCGAACCAGTTTCAATTGTTGAGGCCAAAGAAAAGAAATCGCGTCAATGAATGCGGCCGTCTCAGTAGTACACAGAATGAAACTTGTGAAAAATAGAATAGTTATCAAAACCTTGCCTAAGGGCGGGGGTATCTGAAAAAATGCAGAACAAAAAAATGATAGTAATGCTTATAAAAAAAGAAAAACGAAAGTATTCAGAATACGATAAAATCTTTGATATTAAGGAGATTGATTGATTATAACAGCATGTCAACCCATCTAAGATTTTTTCACTCTTAGAGATTAAGTTGATTGTATTTTATGGCATATCAATCCTTTTAGATTATTTAATGCCAAATCATCTTTATACGTATATCAAATATGCATGATTTGTAAATGAATAGTTTATAGGTCACATTTTAAAACGAGCCTTGGTTCATTCATTTCCACACAGTTAAATGGTTTCAAGTATTGCCATCTAATAATATCAATAATTCAGTGATTTTTTTTGCACATATTTAAATAATTTCAAGAATTGTTAATTATTAAATATTTCTATTTGACCCATAGAAGGGACCCTAGCAGGTACTGCCACTCCAAGTCTGAGTGGACCTGGGAGTAATGGCAATGAAGGGTACACCACATTTTCTAAGGCTTCAAGATTGAAACCTCATCATCAGATGTGCAGGGTCAGGCAAAATGATCTGACACACCTGATTTAAATCCGTGCTATTTTTTTCTCTGGGGATACCTCAAGTCAAAGGTATACAGTAATCGCCCTCAATCTATTGAACAACTTATAGATGCAATTCGTCAAGAAATTACTGCCATTCCACATAAAATGACCCGTTGAGTTATAGACAACTTTCTTGAACGCCTTCGGATCTCATTTGACTGATTTAATTTTCAAAACCTTATGAAACAAAATGGCATTATATGTACTTTTCGAAAATAAAAACACTTTTTTGTTTCTTTACTTTATTTGTCTTTTATTAAACCTACCAATGTGTCTGATCATTTTGCCTGACCCTGTAGTTTAGTGTCGTATCCAGGACACGAGTTCTAGTTGAGTCATAAATGGGATCCCTGCAGATACCACCAATTCTATCAGAATAGAGATGAGAATAATGACAATGAAGGAGTACATCACATTTCCCAAAGCTCTAGGACTGAAACCTCGTAATCAGATTGTTTTGTGTCATATCTACTAGTTGGGAGGGGGGGTCTTATCCCTCTGCTTAGATGCCGTCTGTGTAGTCTACTGCCCTAGCTGACAAAGTTAAAAAACAAGTGTTAATATCATTAAGGATATTGAGTAAAGTGCTGGAGCATTGAGAAAACTTGTTGACACTTGATCTCAAAGGATAGCTACAAAATAATACTGATGTGAGACCTTAATGATTACAAAAATATAAGTACGGTCGCGAAACACATGATAGCAACTCTTTTTAAATATCACCATAACTCCCAGGTCCATTTTGATCAGGAGTACTAGTACCTGTTATGATCTGATCTTTGGGTTAAATAAATCTATCTAAAATCATTCGTATTCAATGGAAACTTCTGCAAAAAAAACAAAAAAAACAACAAAAACAAAAAACAAAAAATGACTACAAAAAAATTAAAAAGTGAACGTACAATAAATGCGATTCCTAAATCTCATTAAAGAGGTAAACACCCGGGTAGACCCCCTTATAGGATACTCGCGACTATTCTTAAAATGAACCAGGAAGGAATTCAGATAAGTGGACCAGAGAAAATGAAAGTTGACGATGCACATGACCTTACATCCGAGAGGTGGCATAGACAGACGACATGTGTCAAGAAAATAAGGAGTGGGTGGACTCGCCAGCATTAAAGATTGTGCGGACGCAACAATGCAAGGTCTTGAGGACTACATTAAAAAGGGCAAAGAAAACCTAATTACAGCATTGATAACATAAGAACGAACAGAACAACAAAAACTTGGAAACAGAAATAAGTAGAAAAACAACTGTATGGATATTTCAAGCGACAAACCGGTTAAATCTTTTACAAGAAGACCTAGACATGGCTACGAAAGAACTTTAAGAGAACAGAATCTCTTCTAATAAGAGCAGAAAACAACATCATAACGACCAATTATGTGAAAGAAAAAATAGATAATACGCAACAGAATGGCTAGCGTATGTCATCAGGTTATAGAGACGAAACTATTAATCATATCATAAACGAATGTAGCACACTAGCACAAAAAGAGAATAAGACTTGACTCGATAGGGTAGGAAAGCTGATCCACTGGGAATTGTGTCAGAAATTGAAATTTGACCATACTACTAAATAGTACATGCTCATACAAGAATTAGAGGCATAAAATTCTCTGGGATTCTGAGATGCAAACAGATCATCTAATGCCAGACAGAAGACCAAATCAAGTAATAATTAATAACAAAAAGGGAACATACCGTATAGTCGATTTTGCCGTTGCAGTGGAATACTGACTAAAAATTAAAGAAAGTGAAAAAAGAGACAAGTACTTAGACCTTGCCAGAGAACAAAAAAAATGGGAACCATGAAGGTGACGGTAATACCAATTGTAATTGATGCCCTTGGGACGGTCCTCAAAGTCTTGGTAAGGGACCTGGAAGAGTTAGAAATCAGAGGACGAATCGCGCCCATCCAGACTACAGCATTGGTAAGATAGGGGAGAATACCGTGAGAAGTCATGGAGACCCGAGGAAACTTAATATCACTCTAACTATAGTAAAAGACCAAAAAAAAAATCGCAAGGGAAAGGAGTATGACAACAACAACAACAACAACAATAATAATAATAATAATAACTCTCAAAGGAGTAATAATGTTAATACTTGCTATCACTTAGACTTCAGTGAACGACCACTGGCTGACGCTAGTGTGAAAAATTCACAATGAGTGAAATGATAATAATGATTTATGGAAACTAACCTCTGCAGCGGGAATCCCACCAAAGAGATAATTGCCTAGTCGGCTGGGGCTGTAGAATACATTGACTGTACCTCTGCAGAGGGGTAAGACCCCCAAAACGATTGCCCTGGAATTGATACTAGACAATCTGATGGTGAGGTTCCAGTGATGCAGCGCCTTTGGAGAATGCAGAGCACCGCTTCATTGCCATTGCTCCCGGGTCCACTATGACCTGGAATCGTAACACCTGATAGGGCCCTATCTATGGGTTAAATAGAACTAAACTGCATACTTTTGCTAAACTGAATTGTTTTAATTCGAACTGTTTGACAAAACTGAATAGCTTGAAAAAATGTTTTTCTCGGTGAAACAGTGTACTTGCATTTAAACTGCGTACTTATGGTAAACTGAAATATTTGAAATGAAACTGCTTTTGATATTTAAACTGTACTTACGCTAAACTGAATTGTTTAATATAGAAGTGTTTTGACATTCAACTGTGTGTAAACAAAATCTCTCTTTATGCTAAACTGCATTGTTTAAATTAGAACTGTTTAATTAAACTGAATAGCTTGAAATAGAAATGTTTTTGGCAATTAAACTGTGTAGTCATGATAAAGTGAATTGTTTGAAAGAGAAATATTTGCATAAAAATGGGTTTGGCGTTAAATAACCTACAAAATTTGATATGCCATAAAACTCAACAAACCAACCAAAGAGATAAACACATTGGCAGTCCTCCTTGTAAGATGCTCTACACCATTCTTAAAATGGAGAAAGGAGAAACTAAGGCCAATTGACTAAAGAAAAGGAAATTGATGACTATGCACAAAATCTTACGTACCAAAGATGATATAGGCAGACTATGTGTCAAGAAATGGAGAAATAGGACTCACCAACATGAAGGATTGCATAGATATATCAATACAAAGATTCCTGGAGGTGCCCGTGGTGTAATGGTTATCGTCGTAGGAAATGGACACAGCTACTCGAGTTCAAATTCTGGACGAGACTGATTGCATTTCACATAACACTAATACCCCTGGGAAAGGTATGAATCCAATTATTCTCCCTCCAGCTATGGGTAAATAGTGGGACAGACTTGTTTCTTCAGCCTTGGTGAGGCAACTAGTCTAGGAGAAGGACAACTCTGAATTCAAACTCCGCTTAAAAATTGACCTTGTGCCATATCCTGCCCGATCGAAGGGGTTGGTAAATAGGATCAATACAAAGATTCCAAGAATATATTTAAAAGAGCAAAGAAAGATTAATTATATTGACTTGTAAAAAAATGACAACAGATGAACAAACAGAAAAAGAACAAAAACTAGAAAATAGAAATAAGAAGAAAAAAAACTGTATGGATATTTCAAGCCACAAACTAACGGAAAGAAGATCTGGACATGGCTAAGAAGGAAAATCTCAAGAGAGAAACTGATTCTCTTTTAATAGCAGCAAAAAATAACGCCAGAAGGACCAATTATATTAAATCGAAAATTAATTATACGTATCAGAATTGAAAGTGTAGATTATGTGGTTATAGAGATGAAACAGTTAATCACGTTAGGGAACGCAACAAATGATCACAAAATAACTACAAGATTAGGCATGACTACGTAGGAAAAGCAACTCATTGGGAATTGTGCAAGAAATTTAAATTTGACTATACTATCAAATGGTATATGCACAAAATAGAATCTATCCGAGAGAATGAAACGCGTAAATATTTCTGAGATTTTGAGATACAAATGTGTCACCTAATTCCGGTCAGTTAGAGCTGATTAATAAAAAATAGACTTGCTGCCTGGTGGAATTTGCTGTTCCGATGGACTACAGAGTGAAAATTAAAGAAAACGCAACGATAGACAAATACTTGGACCTTGCCAGAAAACTAAGAAAACTGTTGAACATAAGAGTGACAATGACACCAATTATAGTTGATGCGCTTGGAACGGCATCCTCCAAGGATTTAAAAGGGGACCGGCCAAGTTGGAAACCGAAGGACGAATTAAGACCATCCAGACTACAGCATTGTTGAGAGCCAGATTATTGACACGAGTCTTGGAGACCTGATGTGACTTGATGTCACTCAGACTTGAGGGAAATACCACCAGCTAACGCTTGTGTGAAAAACTAGTAAGGAGTAAATAATTACCTGTTTCTGCATGATTATATGGTTTCAAGAAATCCTAACTAATATCAATAATTTTAACTATATCTATTAAACCCACAGGGTCGATAAAGGTATTTTTCCTGTATTTAAAAAGTGGTAAATATATTAAGTTCATAAAGAACTTTCGTGGATATCGAAAAACGAATAACATCCATTATTGTTATTCTTAAATGTTAAAATTTCTGATCTTAATAATCGCTAAGAGGATGACTGAAAGCGATATATCTGAAACGTTTGGACAACACAAACGCTTATTGATACCAAGCAAGCATTTACTCGTATGTCAACAAGAAAGTTTAATTAAAAGAAAAGGATTTACAACCCTCAAAGGGTACAGATTACAAAGGCTGACAGCAAAACTTAGGATAAGTTCAGTTCGTGCGTGAACCTCAGGTGTGTACACACACACACACACACACGCACACACACACACACACACATATATATATATATATATATATATATATATATATATATATATATATATATATATATATATAAGGTTTACGTATGAATCGAACGTAATGCAACTTTTTCAAGTAGCCGAATATATAACACTTGAAACCATATAACTCTGTACAAAGTATTTGTATCAAAAATATTCACTTGAAGGTTGTTTGGTGTTTTATGGCATATGAACCCTTGAGGGTAACTTAATGCTAAATCCTGTTTATATATACAAATTATTTGTAAGGGTAGAATTGGTAAGTAACTTTATTTTTAATCGAGGTTTTAGAGCTCATTTGCTTGTATACTGTTAAATAGTTTCAAGTATTTCTATCTAAAACTAACCATTCCATTTAATATTAATTGTTTGTTTTCGCACAGTTAAATGGTCTTAAGTATTGCTATCTGATATTAGTAATTCTGTTTATCAATTTTCCTGTAAAATATGAATATTTTGTGCACAGCTCTATGGTGTCAAATAATTAATAATATTTGAAGGGTCTTACATCTCTTAAGATATGCCGTCGGCGGATTCTGCAGTTTGACTGACAGAGTGGAGTTAATTGAAGGTTTGTTTACAAATAATTATCATTAGTGACTTGAAACCATGTAATTACATAAAAAGCCACGTTTAGCGTAACAGTTATCGTCGCCGGGAATGGAATCGGTGACCCGAGTTAAAATCCTGGATGAGGCTATTAGGGTTTCACTTTACCCCACTTCCTCGGGGGAATGCGTGAATCCATCTATTCTACCCAACCGATGATAAAATAGTTAGGTAATCAGGGATCTTTAACATTCGTTTGTCAACCAGCCTAGGAAAAGGAAAACGTTGAATTCAAACCAACAACACTCCGCTTAAGAAGGATTTTGTTTCTCATACTCCCTGAGACAGACAGGTTTGGTAAATACATGCTTATAAAAAAGAAGACGCAAATAAACATTTAATAACCGAACGAAGGTTGCCATGTCGTAAAACCAATCAACCACCCAACCCATCTCTATTTTATTAAAAGAAATTCTTTGTTAGTGTTAAGTTTTTGTATTCTGTGACGAAAGCTTCAAGAATCTGATGGATTTTTGGTATTAATGTATTCTTGCATAAAAAATTGGACGTAAACTAATGGAACCACCTTAAAATAAAACTGGTTGTTTCGGACGGGGACATTTTTTCTCAGTATAAAGCAATGTTTCACTTGTTTAAGTTATTTTGCTGAGCCTTACGGTTCCGGTATGCAGAATGGAAACCGTTTCCTAATTGTCGTTTTCGGCAGTTGAATAAATCCCGCCTGTCCATGGGGAACATAAAGTGCATTGTTCAACCGACTATAATGTCTGTGTAAGAGTAAAAGCACTTGAGAAAAGGTTCAGTGTTTCATACCAAACATGGGGTTGAAAGCATTGTAGCTGATCCTAGCCTCGCAAGAGACTTCGATATTAATGAAGCAGTCAGTAGACTGTGGCGGGAAACGTTGAGAGTCAATACAAGCGCACATAAATTGGAAAGGTGTTGTGGGAATGAAGACAGACTTAGGTCAAAAGAAGTAGTGTTAGAATCTTTGCAGCGAGTTCCATCTCAGTTTCATTGCTTTGTTGAATTCTGTGACTGAAGGCAATGGTAAGATTTTCATTTTTCCTTCTTTCTTTTCTGTTTTCATTTTTTCTTTCGTTTTTTTTCTATCATCTTTTTCTTCCTTAGTTACTTTTTCTTTTTTGTCTATTTTCTTTATCTTTTGTCTTTTTCTTTATTTACTTCATTTTTTACTTTCTTTTTTTATTTCTGACTGTTGTCGTTTATCTTTCTTACATTTTCTTTTCCTTTTTTCTTTCTGTTGTCGTTTGCTTTCTTTCTTCATTTCTAGTGTATTTTCTTTCTTTCTTTCTTTCTTTCTTTCTTACTTTCTTTCTTTCTTTCTTTCTAATAACTTTTTCAACCGTTTTCTTTTTTCATTCTTTCTTTAGAATTTCTTATTAGTTTGATTTTAATCTTTTGCTTTTTCTTTCTTTAATTGAAATGTTCTTTCTTTCTTTCTTTCTTTCTTTCTTTCTTTCTTTCTTTCTTTCTCATTTTAAAAATCTTTGTTTCTTTGTAAAATAGAAAAGAATTTCCCATTTTTCTTTCTTTTTTTATTTCTTTTTCTTAGTTTCTTTTTATTTGTAAAATTCTCGTCTTTTTCTCCTGTTTGTTTTTGTTATTTTCACTTTTGTCATTTTTCCTTTGTTAATTTTTTTCTTGCATTTGCTTGTTTTGTCCTATCTTTTTTTATACTTGTTATTTACAGAGCGTTGCTTAATCTGGAATCCGGGCTTTGGGTTGCTTACGGTACCTGATGTTTCTAAAGGGTTCTCCATCTTAGTTACTCAATAGGCTCTTTGCCAGTCCTTATTTTTCCTCACTCTTACACCTCTTATTTTTTGTTTTCGGCTCTTCGTATCTCATTTATCCTACATATTTCACAAATTCTTCAATGTTTTCCTACTTTGCAAAACCTTTTCTTTTAGTCTTTCTTTTACAGAATCGCATACGGTTTTTACTGCTTTCCTCTACACTATTTATTTCTTTTTCTATATCTTTCTCTGTTTCTTTTAATCTTACTTTTGTCTCTCTAATTCTCTTAGGCTTTTCTTTTCCCTCTCTGTTTCTCTTGCTCCTCTGGTTCAAGAACTCTGTGAAGTCATCTCTTTGTAGCCATTACTTCCAGGGCCGCTATGATATGCAGCTGTAGTAATTGTAAGGATCCCATCTATCTGTCAAGTACATATGTCTGGAATGTATTGGTATTAGATAAAAATATTTGGAAACCACAACGCTGCACTTTAAGAGAGAGATCATTTTTCTAATGCAGTTTCATAGAAACCATTTTCCCAATGCATTTTCATAAAGAAATCCTCTTTCTAATGCATTTTCATACCGAGAGACTATTTATTAACAGCCATTTCATAGAAAAACGATTTTCCAATACATTTTCTTGGACAGATTTTTTTCTGATCTATTTTCATTGAGAGATCATTTTTCTAATGAATTTATATTGTGATACTATTTTTCCAATGCAGTTTCCTGAACAGATTTTTTTCTAACGCATTTTCGAGGCCATTTTTCTGATGCAGCTTTGTAAACTATTTTTCCAATGTATTTTTATATAGAGGTAATTTTTTTATGCATTTTCAAAGCGAGACAATTTTTCCCATGCGTTTAAGAAGCCATTTTTACGATTCATTTTTATAGAGAGACCACTTTTACACTAGATTTTCATAGGAAAATAATTTTTCCAATTCATTTTCATAGAGAGACTATTTTCATAATGTATTTTCATAGAAAGACCATTTTTCCATTCATTTTCATAGAGAAGTCATTTTTCCTATGTATTTTCATAGAGAGACCATTTTCCCATTTCATTTTTATAAGATGCAAGATTAGCCTATATCGTTTTTTCAATTTGCAAAATAATTAATTAAATCTATCAATAACCAAGCATTTGAGTTTTCTAACAGATAAAGAGGGACTAAGTTACAATACATTCTGCAGGTTAGGTATCTGACGGGTTTCTTGGGCCAGATCCCTTGAGACAAAAAGGAATTTTTGATTATATACGATTCGTCAGTATTTGTGCTTTCAGCCATCCAGTGGTGGTTATAGAACATATAACAGCCAAAGATAAGGGGAATATTCTGTTCTCTTTTTATTTTCACATCTGTTATTAAACTGGCGGTTTTCAAGAGATGCTTCGTAACACCATGATCTTGTGCCCGGCTATGATCTGCTTAATAAAAGTCAGCCTATCAAGTGATGACTCACCAGTACCATTCTATTTCTTCCTTTTAGTTTACGCATGGCTGTATGTAAATTGATGAAGAAAACATTTCTAAATACAAAGAAGTTTGCACGCAAACACGCATGCGCATATGTAAACAAATTATCGGCAATACAAAGAGAGTTTCCTTGATACTCCTTATTCACGCTTTGTTTTGACATCTCACCGCACTCTCCAAGACTGCACGTCATCGTCCAGACGTTCCATTGGTTAGTTCTTGTAGCGTCAGTTATCACCCTCTGCCGACTGCGAGCAAGCAACACTTTAGAAACAAGGCAGACGAAAAGAACGACCGAAGCCGATAGAGACCACAAACGAAGACTGGCTAATGATCCGAGAATAGAAATAGCAATTCACAAATCCCTGGTTGTTTAGGAAACACTTGACGATTGGCCTCTGAAATAGAACCACTGGCTTGGGGTTTTAAGCTACATCAAATCACTGTTAACTGATTTTAGGTCATTTGCATATGATCCCATCACTTCTGAACGTGTGGCAGATTTTGGGAAAGGTGTATTTCTGGAGTTTCTGCTTTTGTTTTTCGTTTTTCTAAGAATTAACCAAGATTCTCATTTATTCCCCGGATGATACTTTTGGACGACGCTTCTCAAAAGGTAAATTCAGTTAGTTTGTTTCTGCCTAATCTTTAATGTAGATCAAAGTATCACAGATTGAGCTGGAACCATTTCGGACGAGAGTAAAGTTTAAAATAACAGGAATGCAGGTTTCCAATCTACTTGGGGTTCTCCGAAAATAATGCCTCCTATTCATTTTCTCAATAATCTCAACAAATACAGAGAACGCATTAACGCTTTAGTTAGAGCAAGTCACCATTAATTAAATGGTTTTAATGGCATATCAACTAGTCTAGGGTTATTTTATACCTAAAGTTTAGGGAATGTACGTTCATATTTACATTTTTTGTGTTGTTGTTTCTTAGGACTTTTGCACATGGCCTCATCAAACACAAATTGTTTTTAAGCTGATCAATTTGGTCCATAGGGGCAAGGAAGAAACCCGTGGTGTAATGGCTTCAGGTGAAGTTTAGTGACATATTCAGGATACTCTTTTTTGGAGGGAGTCTTATATACATGCAGAGTGGATAATCAGAATTTTCAGTATGTACGTAAGATCGCCCTGAAAAATCTGTGCTTTTTATTGCTTTCTTCAGTACAAAGATAAAAAAAATTTCCTGAACTACCCTGCTGCTCAGTCCATTAACCATTCTAAAACGAGTATTGGGACTCTATGGATACTCTTTATTAAAGGATTTCCGAATATATGTGAAAGACACAGGAGGAATTGAAGATCCGAGGAAGGATTGAGACCGTCCAGACTACATCATTTTTGAGGTCGACGAGCACCGGGAGAAGCGTCCTGGAGAGCTAGGGAGATTTTTAGTCACTTATTATTAAGGGTCTCATGTGAAGCCCTTGCAAGTGAGAAAACCTACGAAGGTAAAAAGAAGACTAATACTGTGGACTCATAGATAACCTTTAAATAAATTCATGAAATAATAGTAAAAGTTTGTAAAAAAACCCCCAAAAAACAAAAAACAAAAAAAAAAAAAAACAAACAAAAAAATAGCACCCTCCGCCAAAAATAAACTAAGGAAAAAACAAAACAAACAAAAAACAAAAACAAAAAAGCAATAAAAGCAATAAAAAAACAAAAATAGTTTTCACATAACCTAAGAACAATATCAATAAGGGAAAAAGCAATTTCGATTTGACGGTCGTTCTAGTATTAAAAACAACAAAACTTTTAACATTTCCTTAATGCATGTATCATGATATCAAGACTTTGATTAAGTTCTCGCTTATTTTTTATGAAAAATAATGTTTTATTTTCAAAAATTAGTAAGAAACATATCACTAAAAATATTGTCCATCGCTTGCCTTTACTTTTTTCCATCTTTCTGGCAGCATTTGAATTCTACGTCGGAAAAACGACACGCCTTTTAAGGCTAACCACAACACGACCCCTTTTCTCATCTTCATAAGAATGAAAGTACTGCTCAGCTATCGATCGGAACACGTGATAATCAGACGGGGCAATGTCTGGTGAATACGGTGTTGGGCTATGACTTCCCTTTTAAATGTTTCCAAGTAGATTTTCACCCGTTCTGCTACATGTGGCTTCGCTTAGTCCTGTTGCAAAACCACTTTATCATGTCTCTGCTCGTACAGCGGCCGTTTTTTTCTTTAATGCTCGGCTCAAACGTATCAACTGTAGTCGATAGCGATCTCCCGTGATGATTTCGGTCGGTTTGAGTAGCTCATAATGAATTACACCCTGCTGATCCCACCAAATGCTGAACAGAAACTTTGAAACATGGATATTTGGTTTTGCCGCCAATGTTGATGCATGGCCGGACTTACCCCACGATATTCTACGCTTAGGGTTATCGTAGTGTATCCACTTTACGTTCCCGGCCACGATACAATGCAAAAAACCCTTTCCTTTTCTGTCGTCGAAGCAGCTGTTCACAAGTGACAAGACGCCGTTCGACGTCTTCCGGCTTCTATTCGTACTGTTATGTTTTGACCTTTTGACCCTGTCAAAAAATGCTATTCCAAGGTGATGCACCGGAAGGAAGTGACACATTCCAATGGCAGTTAGGAGAGGAAATCGCGTGGGCGGAAATTGGCTAATGAAATGGGACAAGGTAAAGCCCATGATACACTCATAGACTGTTGCAAGGGAAGAGAGTGACCTGTGAACTGCATGACAGCTATTTCCGCTTGATGACGATTAAAGATTCGATTTCAAAGATCAAGTGAGCGATCGCGTAGGCGTTGAACAATTATATAACGCAGTCAAGACGGCAGATGAGGCAGTTGGCAGTGGCAGGGGCAGTTGGCAGTTCAGTTTCGGCCAGAGAGTTCGAGTTCCAGTGGAGTGAGATGTGATAGGGAAAGCCACACCAGGCTGAAGGGGCCTTGGGCCCTGATGAGCTGAGGTCCAGAGAAGATGCTGATAAGATGCAATAAAGAAAGCCATCACACATCAGAGTGAGCCCCTAGGCCTCCGGTTGAGCATCAAGAGAACAAGAAAGACACAACGTGATGGTCATAACAGTGGGGTCAAAATATTTCAGTTATGTTCGATCTCTAGCTCCCTCTCACAGTAAAACCCCACACAACCTTTTCGAACCCTTGCAATAAAGTGAGAGGTAAATATTGTTAAAGATGTCTTCCCGCGTCTTTGTCATTGCGTGCGTCTATTATTCATTGTGTCGTTATGATGCTGTATATAACAGTACGGCACCCAATGTCTTTGCTTTTGAATAATTCCTAATGCTTTCAAACGTTTTGAAGCTGTTATGTAATTAACTCCCTATGATTTTCCAAGTTCAGCTTGCGCCTGACATGTATTTTCATGAAGTAACGCTTCCAATTCATCGTCTTCAAACTTTTTCGGTGAACCAGACTGTTCTTTATCTTTGATATCAAAATCATTATTTTTGAAGCGTCGAAACCAATCTCTGCATGTTGTTTCTGACAGTGCATGATCACCGTAAGTCTCAACAAGAATTCAGTGGGCTTAAGCTGTAGATTTCTTTTGCAGTAAAATTTCCGAGAAATACACTTTCTTTGGTACTAAATCCAACATATTTAACGCTATGAAAACAAGGTTGTTTACACTTCGGCGAAATGTCATTCAAAGTATTTCAAGCTTGCTTATAGTTGTGTTGCCATCTGAAACTACTCCTACGCAGTTCTGGAAGTGCAATCTGTTGAAAAATAGCGAGAACTTATTAGATGTCATCATAGGCAAGGATTCGATCCTGATACATTCTTTTTACATATGGGCCAGATCAATTTTTATCTTAATTCTTTACTAATGTCTTTTTGAAAAGGAGAAATAGCTAAAAGAAGGAAGATATCAGTAGCGTTCTATTTACTTGGGACGATATCGATCATAAAATCGAACTGTTGAATATTTCAACTTAACCAGAGTCAGTCTTCGAGTTTATTTGTACCAATTCCAAGTTACCCAAAGAAGCTGAAAGAAAACGAAAAATCCTGTCCATATTCCAAACAAAGCCTTCATCGTTAGCTTCTTTTTGACGGGTTGGCAATAGTTACCCGGATCGAACTTAAACGTAAATTTATGCTTCAACTTTTTCGATTCGATAGATATTGTTATTTTGTTCAAACTCAGATTAACAGCAAGGAAAATACTTTCTCATCTCTTTATTTCCCTGTCTATCACTTTTCATAATTTTATAATTTTCAATTGCAATTTTGAATGCATCATTTTTTTCTTTCATATGTCTCTCAGTTCCTTCTTTATATTCTATCTCTTCCCAGTTTCTATAATCATTTTCCTCATCTTTTCTTTCCTTTTTTAGCTAAGCATTAATCATCTCTTTCTTTCTTTCTTTCTTTCTTTCT
The DNA here is from genome assembly GCA_963585895.1 of Sepioteuthis lessoniana. NCBI lineage: Eukaryota > Metazoa > Mollusca > Cephalopoda > Myopsida > Loliginidae > Sepioteuthis > Sepioteuthis lessoniana. Next base: position 52,737,159 of record OY757913.1, read on the forward strand.
TTTGGCCAAATAGTCTCTTTGTTTTTTAGCCAACATTTCTTTCTTTCTTTCTTTCTTTCTTTCTTTCAAAACATTTGTACTCTAAAATTTTTCATTACATTGTCTCGTTCTCCCATTTACATCTTGACTGCCTTTTTTTAAAAAGCCCGGATTATTTCCTCTTAATCCACAAAATTCTCCTCCTTCCTCGTTTTTACTTGTTTTTTCTTCTATTATTTCTAGTCGATATTTTGTCTCATTCTTTATTCTCTTTCTTTATTTATTTATTAAATTAGCTTCATACTCTATATCGAAAGAACAGTCATTATCTGATCCTACATAGATAAAAATACAAACAATTATTAGTGAATCGGTAACGATTTCCAGAGACAGGGAAAAAACTGATAGAAATTAGTTGGAGTTTTTCGTTCTTTTCCTCTTTCATAAAATATCAATTTGCTTTTATAACTCTTGACCGTTCTGTCTGAGGGGCATAAAATTTGCTTTCTGTATCTCTTGCTAAGGGGTAAGATGTCTCCTCCAAAAGGAAGTATTCTGGCTACGACACTAAACTACATCGGATGGTGAGGCTCAGGTTCTTTTATTTTAGATCTGAAGTGTATGGAGTGCACATTTATTGCCATTACTCCCAGTTCCACTCTGACCCGGATTGGTAGTACCTGATCGAATTACATCTATGGGTCAAATCGATCTGTTTAAAAATAATTCGTATTTGATATGAATACGAAAGTCGGGTGATATGTTTATTGGCTAGTCAAGATACTTTCATAGAAATTAAGTCTATTTTTCAACATAGTTTCTACACTGATCCTGATGGTGTTGCTGTGCTTAGATCCCATTGGTGAAAAGTCATTAACAATAGATATAATGTCATCATATGAATTTTACAAACGATGAACTTCTCAGCTCATCCTCGTACTTGATATCATACAACTGTAAGTTATTTTCATTAAAAACAATTACTTGCTATTATAGCGGCCTGTTTCTTTTTAATTGTTTTATGGCATATCAACCTCCTGCCAAATCCACCCCATACTTCTAGAAGATCAGTAATGGTACTATTTAACCCATACCTGGGGTTGATATTTTCTCCGAAAATTTATCCGAAAGTGAACGTAATAGCGTGACTGGAGTTCGAACACGCTTACTACGACTGTGCAATCCAACGCTTTAACCTTTACACCACTTGGACGCTCCACAATTACCTTCCTTTAATAAGGATTACTATTATAAGTTTCTTGAAACGATATCACTTTAAGCAAACAAATTAATATTATTAGATAGAAATAATTACATTAAACTATATAAATATTAGTATAAAATTAGAATAAGTTAAATTATTAAACTGCAAGTTATTTCTGTTGAATAGGAATTCTTTTGATGCAAATTATTATAATTAAATAGAAACAATTATTTGAAAACATATACTTTTATATAAATTATTAGTATTAGATTGGAATACTTGATATCATATATGCATTTACCAACCCCTTCACACAAGCAGGATGTGACAACAGGTGAATTTTTATGCGGAGTTTTATAGGTTTGAATTTAGAGTTTTACATCTCCTAGACCGGTTGCCATATCAAGGTTAAAGAGCCCAGTCTGCCTCACTATATACCTATAGCTGGAAGGAGAATAGATGGATTCATACCTTTCCGAAGAGTATTAGCGCCATATGAAACACAAATAGACACGTTCAGGATTTGAACTCGTGTTCATTTCTTACGACGGTAACGATTACACCACAGCCCCTCCTTTATTTAATAATAATAATAACAGTGGGTAAACAATTCTTAAGAAAAATGTACACAAAAATATATACATAAAAGCACAGTGTACGTGATTCCCTCAATTATCGACATTAAATAACTCAAAACAGATGGCATGTCATTAAAATTAATCACTCAATCATTCATTTAACCTGTGGTATTACGGGCAATGTCAAAACTCTCATTCACTCTCAGGATTATATATCGTGATATAACAACTTCTATATTTATATTTAATACACTTTTGCCACATATCTCACCACACGATGACCTACATTCTACGCATGTAAAAATCTACAGCAAATGTGACCCACTTTTTAAAAAAGATTTTTTGAGTAGCGATGACGTTGTCATTGTAAGAAAACTGGTATCCTCATTTTACTGTTATATACTTTTTTTTCTTCTTTGTCTTTTACTTATTCGGAATTTTACATCTTAGTCAGTTCATATGTTGCTGTGTCTGTCTTTTAACTTTGTTGCTCTTATTGCCTAGTGTCGTCTCTCTGTATTTTTTTTTTTGTGGTCTGTTCTTATTCGTTCCTGTGACTCCAGTGACAATTGTTCCATTAAGCGTTTTTCGGCAGCAAATGAACTTTTACCTAACTTCCAATATTCACTTCGGTCACCTGATTGAAATCATTCAATCAAAGCCGTGGTCACAGATCGACCTCTGTTTCTCTATCTTTTAATCATACTAAGTAGCTCTCGGTGGTTTTTCCACGTGTTTAACGACTTAGAACCTAATTCACATGCTAAACTGTATTAATAATCTATCATAGAACATCCAATCGTCATTGGTAAAATTCGTTTGGTTTCTTTTTTGTTTTTTGTTTAATGGAATATCAACCTTCTCGGGTTATCTAATGCAAAGACCATCATTGCAGGAAAAAATAGTGGTACTATTTTAGCTCATAGTAAAGTTAGCGACCATAGTCGAGGGTGACCCGAAGGCTCCCTTTTCGATAGCTACTACACCAAGGTGTAGGGGAGGGCGCTACTCCATTCCCTGGATTGCTCCACTTTACCCTTGAACCGTACCTTATAATGCTGAGTGTTAAGCAAGGTGGTATCAAGTTCCATTTTTAAAGTCTTTGGTATGACTCGAGCTGGGATTGAACCCAGGTCTCCCGGGCCATTGGCGAACACTCTAACCGCTGGGCTTATGTCCCGGTTAGATTTTAACTCATAACTGAGAGATAAGAAGATTCATACGTTTATCAAGGGTATTAATCTGAATGTGAACTAATTGTGCAACTGGAATTCGAATCCGAGTACTACGAGGCAGCAAATCCAGTACTTTAGCCATTACACTACAGAGACTCCCCACTCACCCAATAAGATTCATAAAGATGAGATGATCGGAGTATTTTTCATTTCGTTGATTGACGGCTCTGTTGAACGTGACTTGTTATTCTGACTCCTGCTACCACAGTCGACACGTCACCTTACAGTGTCTACATCAACTGTTCATATACTGTAAAAGTTCAGTACGGGTGTTATTGAGTGCAATTCTTTTTTCTGATTGGTTAATTAGTTGGGTTTTATGGCATATTAACCCTTGTAAATTATTCAATGCCAAATCCCATTTATACATACAGATATCAAATATATGCTTTGTAAACTAGTATTTTGTAGAAAACATTTTTAAACGAGCTAGAACTCACTTGTTAACACAGTTAAATGCTTTCAAGTATTCCTATCTAACACGAATTATTCTTTATAGTATTAATCATTTGTTAACACACAGTTAGATGGTTTCATGTATTGCTGTCCAACTCTAACAACTTAATCATTTGCTAGCACACCAATGGTTAAACAGTTATATTTGATCCATAGATAGGCCCTAACAGGTATTACCATTTCGGGTCAGTGTAGACCTAAAAGTAATGGCAATATAGGTTGGTTGTTTGGTTGTTTGGTTTTTATGACATATCAACCTTTGTAAGTTATTTCATGCCAAATCCATTTTTATACAAATAATCAGTTCTATTTCAAGTAATTCTGTTTAACATAAGTACGCAGTTTAGTTCTATTTGACCCATAGATAGGTCCCGATCAGGTGCAACCACTCCGGCAAGGGTGGTAATTTACAAAGCCTCTCTTTGCTCAGATGTGGCACTAGGTCAATGAGAACCACTCCGGCCAGAGTGGACCTAAGAGCAACAGCAATGAAGGGGTGCTCTGCACTCCTCAAAGCTTCAGCATCACTGGAACCTCACCATCAGATTGTTATCCAGGACACTCGTTGGGGGCCTTACCCAACTGCAGAGGTGCAGTTGGAGTATTCTACAGCCTCAGCCGACTGGGCAAGGTAATGTAGAAGTACTTCACATTCCCAAAAGCTCCAGGACTGAAGACTCACCATCAGATACAGTTTGGTGTCATATTACTCCTTTGCAGAATGCAGTTGGCGTATTCTACAGCCCAAGCCGACTGGGCTGTTTCTGATAGGAGGAATTCAATGATACGATTTATGTCTTCATACTTCCGAGCCAGGCACGCAGCTGCTATCCGAAACAAAGCAAAAAAAAAAAAAAAAAAAAAAGGTGGGATTATTGGCTGCCAGGTTCAACCTCTACTGCCTTACTCCCAACATCAATTTCTGATGTTTTGGCTCAGTATTATATAATAGGAGGCATTATTTTTGAAATGAACCACAGATGAATATAATTGAAAAAATGACAAAATATTTTTTATGCGAACGGAGAATAATGTCCCGTGTTTCCACTGGCTGGATGTGACACAAGGTCAACTTTTACGTGGAGTACAGCTGGTTTGGATAAAGAGTTTTCTTTCTAGACCGGTTGTCATACCAAGGTTTAATCTTCCCTCCAATTTATATTTACTTGAGGTGGGGACTGAAAACAGATGAATTCATGCTTTTACCAAGGGCATTTGCGCGAAAGTGAAACACAGTCTCGTTCAGGACTTAAAATCGAGTCGTCGGGTCCATTTCTTAAGACGATAACCGTTACATTAAGCGTGTCGTCGTGTTAGCATGAGAACGGAATGTCTCATTACACTGTAGTGAGATCAAATTGCAAGATCGAGATACATGAAATGCGGTCAAAAAGTATCAAGACTGAATCTTAAATTGTTTTTTCCAACTTTAAAATTTAACAGTCAAATAAAGTCATGTGCATTGTTGAACAACTTATACAAAGTGATGGTATCTAACTTTTGTCTAGAGTCAGTGCCAATTCATCAGTAGTGTTTCTAGTTTTTTGCAGGTTTTAGCAAAACACAGGAATGTGCAAGTGCAGTGTCTTTCATTGCCACCGGACTTAGTTTCCTGCACTTTTTTCTTGTTTCCTAAACTAAAAATTCATCTTCAGGAGAAATTTAAGGATGTAGAAAACTTTCAAAGGAATCGGATGGCTCAGCTGCATAGCATATGGAAATAGAAGTTCTAAAACTTCAACAAATGGAAAAATCACTGGAATAAATGTACAGAATGCAACCCCCCACCAAAACCAAAAAAACCCAAACAAATTGGAAGAAAATTAGCGTTTCATTCATTGTTCATTTCTGTCTTTAAATATAGCTTTAGTCTTGTGACTTTTTTAAAAACACATCATTCACACACACACACACACACACACACACACACACACACACACACACATATATATATATATATATATATATATATATATATATATATATATATATACATGTGCAAAGCTCTTCTAACGAATTGAGGACTTCGGTATCCGATAGCGTATAATGTAAACAAACAAAAGTTAATATGTATGCGTTAAATTCCCGAGGTAAAGTTGAGTCGCAGGATAATATAAGGGTATGATATCGGCCCGACAAAAAGTTAGGAAGGTTTCGATCCCAGCTTAAAGCATCTCGCGTGTCTAGACACATTGAAGTGTTGCGATACAACAAAACAGTCTGTCTGTGGTTGACAATATAAATGTAAACAAACGAAAGCTACTACATAATGCCTTATAATTCCCGAGTTAAAGTGGTTTTCTTGTTGGCTGAGCGGTATGAATACTAAGTCTAATATAAAGTTGGGCGGGTTTCTATCCCAGCTTCAAGTGTCCTACGTGTCTAGCCACACTAAAGAGTTGTGATACAACGAAACAGTCTGTCATGGATGACAATATATATATATATATATTTGCATAAGTTATCCAACAATTTCATGTCTATACTAAGATATCAAATTAAGACAGTCTTAAAGCTTATCAAAATGTGTACCATATATAAATTGTCCCTTATCTTCAATATATAGAATTTGAGGAATATAATTATTATATATATATATATATATATATATATATATACCTGTATTATATGATATATAACATATATGTTATATATCTTATAAATAAGTATGTTTGATATAAGTATTTTGCCTCGCGGTGACATCTTGATACTAGTTTCCGATCTTTTGTTTGACAGAAATTTCTTTCTGGGAAATCCGATAATCTTGAATTTCTCCTCCAAGCATAGATTACACCATCTTGTATCTTTATTGCTTGGATATGTTTTCCTTAGAATTGTTCACTTTATTTATGGTCCTGTTCCATGTCTCTCCTTACACTGCCACACTCTCAGAACAATTTGTTACTATTGGATTATTTTGTTATTTTAAAAGAATGATTTAAGGTTATAAAAGTTTATTCTCTCTGATGATCCTACGAAGACCAGATTAGCTCCGTCTTGATGATTCTTTATCATATCTTAGTTATACGAAATTTTCCTTCTAATTATACTATATTTTCCTCTTAGTTAGATTACATGTTCTTAATGATACTACTTTTTCCTCTTGGTAATGATATATTTTCCTTTTATTCTACGTACGTGGTGCGTTCAATAATTTTCCAGACTTTTTTTGTACATGCATTTAAAATTGTCGTAGACTCTTGAAAATTTAGTATGTTATTGCTATATATCTTATGAGATGACTGACCAATTTTTATGATTTCAACTTCAAATTAACAGCTATAGCAGGAATTCGAATACACCCAACTAAAGCCTGATTGTCACAGCTGGTAAATTTCAAAAATGCAATCTTGACGTGAGGACACTTAAAAGAACGATATGCAATAAAATTGTGTTTTAAACTTGGAAAAAATGCCACAGAAACGTATGAAATGCTTCAGACTGCTTTTCGACCAGCTTGCATGAATCGAGCACCAGTTTTTGAGTGACATAAGAGATTCAAGGAAAGCAGGGAGTCTGTGACAGATAATGAGAGGTGTGGCAGGAGTAAGGAAGTCAATACACCAGAGTTGATTGGCCAAAGGGTTAGGGTTAGGGTTATTATGTTGAGATTTTTAAGGGAATTCAGGAAGAGATTCCGTCGGAAGAGGCCAGCTCTCTTCAAATCGGGTCAGTGGCATTTCCAGCATGACAATGCACTAGCCCACAACTCCATCCTTGTCACAGACTATTTGACCAAGATGGGCATCAAGAAAGTTTCTCACCCTCCTTATAGTCCAGACCTTGCTCCCTGTGACTTTGGATTATTCCCTAAGCTCAGAAGCTATCGTTATGAGACAATTGAGGAGAGGAAAGAGGCTGTGACGCTCACACAAGAGGACTTCCATGGGGCCTTCCAGAAGTACAACAAATGCATTGCAGCCGGAGGAGATTACTTTGAAGAAGAATATAGTTTCATCTGTGTACTATCAATAAAAGTACCCATACGAAAAAAGTCTTGAAACTTATTTAATGATCCTCGCACCTCTTTTCTTATGTAACATTTTCGTCCTCGTCATTCTATGTTTTCCTCATGGTTATTCTTCATTTTCCTCTTATTCTACAATATTTTCCTTTAGGTTATACAATATTCTATTCTTATTCTACCTTTTTTTTTCTGGTTACATTACATTATCCTTAAATGATCATACATGGCTGCGCACTCATCATAACGATTATCGTTCCATAAAATTGAATTAGCAACCCGAGTTCAAATTCTGGACGAAGCTGTTGGTTTTATTTTGTGCTAATGCATTTTGGAAAGACATGAATTCATCTTTTTCTCCTCTTAGTAATGGGTAATTAATTGGGCAAATTACGTAGTCTTCGTTTGGCAACCAGTCTAAGAGAAAGAAAACTCTGAATTCAAACTTGCTTCACTACTTTTAAAACGTGATCTTATGTCACATCCAATCTTTAGCGGTGGGGTTGGGTAAATAGATACAAGGTCATCAAAATCAGAAGTCAGGTCAGATTTAGCCATGGTCAGTATATAACACTTCTCAACCTTCACATATTGTGTCTCATTATTGAAAATGTTTGCTCTTAAATATAAGTCAAACCAAATAAAATAAGATATTTTCAAGCAAAATTCTTTTGGTTTAGACGTGTTTCATCGCTGAAAGAAACATAAAACTTCCAGATTGGAACTGCTTTAAAAAGACCAGAAAGCCACTTACCGATCCGAAGATCAATGAGTTGAAGCTTGTATGAAGCTTCATCAACAACAATTGTAAATGGAGATGATAGCAAAAACAATTTACTACCTATCATTTTGTGATAACGTAAAAATACCACATGAAGATCTGTTAGCTACGAATTGTAATTGTTTAACTTTACACCACCAGCTAAAACTTGTTGGTCATTGCTATGTCATTAAACAACGAAACGAAGCAATAAAAAACTTACAGTAAATTAAAAAGAATTTTTTAAAGGTTGGTTTTTTGACGAGAAAACAAAGTGATACATTAATGCAAATAGAAATTATTATAAGTCAGTTGTTTCGAATTTGTTAAATTTTGTTTTGAAACTTATACTCGGAGGTTAATTGTTAACACCCGAAAAAATTTCAAGGAGTGGGGTAGTCCTCATGGTGTAATGGGTAAAGTACTGGACTGTGGTTTTGTAACATAGTCATAATATGGCTACGTGACACGTACATAGAATGTTCATAACATATATACATAGAACATAGGAATCCTGAAACACGAAAAACACGTAACGACTTCTTAGTTCAGGTACGAAACCTTTTATTACCTTTGAGTTAAAGGTTTCGACATAAGGAAGAGAGATGCACGATCTTTCTATGCTGGCTTTTCCATCTGCCCCGCAATCTCGTGCGGCACCTGCCACAAAGGCCACTGGCCTGGCTTCAGCGAGCAAGCGAAAGCCAACCGTCTTCTCCCGAAGCAGAACTCAACTAAGTGACATTTTTCAAAATCCCCCAAATCCTCCGCGCGCTTCCGGTGCGTGACGTTACCCGCACTCTGTAGCCCCGTTTCCCATCTGGGCTATTGTGACATCTCTGAGTGACAAGTCCGCTCCACCCACGCGCGTGAACACCTGTGTTAATTTTGCACCTAAGTAACCCATGCACTGAGCCGAAAGGTTATCAGCCTAACTAAACCCAAAGGTATAAAACGAATTCCCTCGGCCATTATATTACAGTTTTGTCGTAAGTAAGTTCAATCTCCTGTCGTGTATTACCCACGCTTTCGGATTAATATCCTCGGGAAAGTTATGAACTCATTTATCCTCTGACCGATTGGTTAAATAGTATCACTGCTATTCTTATGCAAGAATGGATTTGGTATTAAATAATTCCAGAAGGTTGATCCAGTAAAAGACCATCAGCTGAAACTGATGTGAAAAACTCTTAAGGATTAAATAATAATAATGAAATAAATCATAAGAGTGAGCCAGTGGACTTTAACTAAGTTAAAACTTGTTTTTTTTTTTTTTTGATGACCCGCCGTTGAACAGTCACTGTGACTGTTGTTGGTCACCTCTGTGTCAGGTACGCTGATAATAAATAAACTCTGGGTCTGGTATACCCACAATATACCACCCATGATAAAATGTCAAATTCAAATATTACACAACGTGGGACCCAGGCCTCAGTCTTGGGTGTCATGATCGGCAGGTGCTCTCTTGATAGCCAACATGGGAGACCCGATCGTCATCCTGCGAATGTTGGCTATTCTTTTTTCAGGTACACAAATGGCGATTTAAGGAACCACACCAACCAAAGACCTAAACGGAAAGCATGGACTATGAATGACAACCAACTTGCTCTACACTGCTATTTTAGGAGTAACCCCAAACAATTACAAACCCATAACTTGCCTACCAATGATGTGGAAAATATTAACAGCAAAAATAAGGGAAGAGATTTACTGCTCCCTAACAAGCCGTGGTTTGTTCCCTGACGAATAGAAAGGATGCTGCAAAGGATCCAGAGGCACAGCAGAATTACTTTACATAGATCAACACATTCTAAATGAGAGCAAAACCAGACGGAAAAATCTAGCTATCGCCTGGATTGACTACAAAAACGCATATGATATGGTTCCGCATAGCTGGATAATAAACAGCCTCAAAATGTACAAAATATCACATGAATTCATAAACTTTATCGACAAAACGATGAAATCCTGGAGAGTGAAATTGACAGCATGGGAAAGAAACTTACTGAAGCAAAGATCCAAAGAGGTATTTTCCAAGGACATGTTCTATCACCGTTACTATTCATAATTGCCATGATGCCACTTAACCACATACACAGAAAATGCACAGCCAGATACAAACTTAGTAGATTGCTGGAAAAAATCAATCAGTTAATGTACATGAATGACATCAAACTATTTGCAAAAATGAAAAAGAACTGGAAACTCTAATATACGCAGTTAGAATATACAGTCAGGACATAGGAATGGAATTTGGCATGTGCAATGCTTGTAATGAAAAGTGGCAAACGACATCTAACTGACGGAATGGAACTACCCAATCAAAACAAGATTGGAACGCTCGCAGAAAACGAAACCTACAAATACTTGGAGGCTGACACCATCAAACAAGTGGAAATGAAAGACAAAATTCAAAAAGGTTATCTCAGGAGAACAAGAAAACTACTCGAGACAAAACTCTCTTACAGAAACCTTATCAAAGGAATAAATACCTGGGCCTCGTTAGATATTCGGGACCCTTTCTCAAGTGGACCAGAGACGAACTTAAACAAATGGACCAAAGAACAAGAAAACTAATGACAGTGCATAAGGCATTACATCCCAGAGACAACGTTGACAGACTATATGTTTTAAGAAAAGAGGGAGGAAGAGGACTTGCCAGCATTGAAGACAGTGTTGATGCATCGATACAACGATTCGAAGACAATAGACAAAAACACGATGGACAATAGAATGACAATATCTTGGAAACAAAAATCGGAAGGAAAGCAACTATATGGGCGTTTTAAATGACTAATAAATAACATCTCACACGACAAAACCAAAACATGGCTAAGAAAAGGAAACATTAAGAGAGAAACAGAATTTCACCTTATAGTAACACAAAACAACGCCAAAAGAACAAATGAAATCAAAGCGAGAATAAATAAGACGCAGCAAAATAGCAAATGTTGGCTATGCAGTGACAGAGATGAAACCATCAATCACATAATAAGCGAATGCAGCAAATTAATGCAGATGGAATATTAGACTTGACACGACTGGTTCAGCAAGGGAGATGTGCAAGAAATCTAAATTTGACCATAAGAACAAATGGTATATGCAAAACCCAGCACCTGTCTTAGAAAATGACACACATAAACTCCTATGGGACTTTGACATACACATGGATCACCTAATCTTGGCCAGAAGACCAGACCTAATAATAATCAACAAAAAGAAGAGAATTTGTAAAATTGTCGACTTTGCTGTGCCGGCTGACCATAGAATAAAACTGAAAGAACGTGAAAACAAGGATAAGTACCTCGACTTTGCTAGAAAATTGAAAAAACTATGGAACATGCAGGTGACAATTATACCAATTTTAATTGGTGCGTTTGGAACAGTAACTAAAGGATTACAAAAGGGACTGGAGGACTTGGAAGTTGGCGGACCAGTGGAGACCATCCAAACTAATACATTATTGAGAATGGCCAGAATACTGAGAAGAGTCCTGGAGACTTGAGGAGACTTGTTGTCACTCAGACTCCAGTGAAAAACTATCAGCTAATGCTGATGTGAAAAACTCTCAAAGAGTAAATAATAACAACACAATATGGAGAAACTATGTTAAAGCAAATATACATAAGATGCAACAAAATTGCAAATGTAGGTTGTGTGGTAATAAAGACGAAACGATCACTCATAATAAGCAAATGTAGCAAATTAACGCTAAAAGAGTAGAAGACGATACACGCCTGGATGGGGAATGTGATCCACTGGAAATTGTGCAAGAAATTTAAATTTGACCATACAAATAAGTGGTATTCGCCCCGGAGAATGAGATGAACAAGCTTCTCTGGGATTTTGAGATACAAACAGATCACCTAATTTTGGGCAGACGACCAGACCTAGTAATAGTCAGCAAAAAAAAAAAAAAAAAGAAAAAAAAAAAAAAGAGAACAAGCTGAATAGTGGACTTTGCCAGGACGGCAAAGTCCACTATTCAGCGTGTTCTCTTTTTTTTTACCACAGAGTAAAAAGAAAGTGAAAAAAAGAGATGAATAGCTAGACCTTGTCAGAAAACTAAAAACCTATGGAACATGAAGGTGACGGTGATATCAATTGTAATTGGTGCACTTGGAACAATCCCCAAAGGATTGTTAAAGGGACTGGAAGACTTGGAAATAAGAGGATAAGTGGAGACCATACAGACTATAGCTTTATTAAGACCGGCCAGAATACTGAGAAGAGTCCTGAAAACTTGAGAAGACTTGCTGTCACTCAAACTCCTATGAGAAATCATTTGCTAACGCTGGTGTGAAAAACCCTCAAAAGAGTATAATAATAATATTAATATTAATAATAATAATAATACAATTCCAGCGTCACAACAGAATAAAAATAAAAAAAGTGAAAAGATAGACAAACACTTGAATTTTACCAGAGCACTAAAATACAAAAAAAAAAAAATAAATAAATAAATAAAAACAAACAAAAAAACAAACTTTGGGACATTCGGGTGTCGGTGATGCCAATTGTAGTTGATGTACTTGAGGTGGACCCTAAAGGATTGGAAACAGGACTGGAACAGTTGGAGATCGGAGGAAGAATCAATACCATTCATCGATACTTCATTGTTAACATTGGCCAGAAAATTCAGAAGAATCCTGGAAACATGAGGACACTTGCAGTCACTCAGATTCCTGTGAAAGTCCACCAGCTAACGAGGGTGTGAAAAACTCGCAGAGTAAAAAATAATCAGAAATATGATCAAGAATATTAATAACAAACACAAGGCATTTGGTTTGATTTGGTTTGGTTTGGTTTCTTTGTTTAATGGCATATCAACCTTTGCAGGTTATTTAATGTCAAAGCCATTCTCCCAGAAGAACAGTAGTGGTACTATTTAACTCATAGTAGGGAGCAGTTCATTGCTTTAACTATTACACCACGAGGACACCCCTTACAATGCATTTCCCTCATGGAGGAAAAAGACTTGAAAATAATCTTAAATTGTTACGAGATTGAAGTTAAAATACAAAAAAGAGGAAATCAAAAACTAACTTTCATTTATAAAAATGCTTTTTTAAAAAGTGAATTAAAATCTCGGAATTGTCTGTCCGCAATGTTAGTTGCAGTTCTTCCATTTGATGATTAATCCTGACAAAAATGGTAAAATAAAGTTTACCTATTTGCTTACTAAATAGAATGATGTATTCTATTAGATTTCCTCCCCATCAAAAATAAATCCATTCGGCTGCAGCTGTAGAATACAGTGACTGCATCACTGCAGAGGGGTAGAAAACAACCCCACCTCACCCCAACGAGTGACATTAAACAATCTGATGGTGAGATTTCAGTTTTCGAGCTCTAGGGAATGTGGAGTACCTCTTCATTGCCATTACTCCTTGGTCCACTCTGGCTCAGATTGGTAGCGCCTATCTATGGCTCAAGTAGAACTTTTTGATCATTTAAACTATGAGCAAACAAATGACTTATACTAAAATAGAAATTGTGACGATTATATAGCAATACTTAAAATTAGTTAACTGTGAAAAAAAGAGCTCAGGCTTGTTAAAAAATTTCTTCTACAAAATGTGTTTACAAATCATATATATCTAATATATATATGTATAAACAGGATTTGATTTTAAACAACCTACAAAGATTAATGTTCCATAAAACCCAAGGAAACTAACCAAACTTTAAAAAATATTACTGCTACTTGTATTAAACGTATAACCACTAACTATTTGGATATATTTTAAGTTTTTTTCTGACTTCACACTGTCAGAATTGGCATGAAGACATTTTATTGTGCTGGTATGGTGGACGCAAGAATCGTGACTTATGCGTGGTAGTCACAAAAAATACTTGTTTCCCTCGGTATTCTCCTTCAGTGGTACCTCGGGTACCGAACAATCTACCCAGCCTGGTCTATTTTGGTTAAAGGCGCAGTTGCTGCCTGAAGGGAAGATCCACCGACCAGGCAACTACCTTTAAATCAAATCACTCAGCCGGCTCGAACGCCATGTGAGACTCTGAATGTATCGTTCGAGTGAAAGTCCACCAACTAACGCTAGTGTGAAAAACTCGCAAAGAGTTAAAAAATAATCATCAGAAATAAGTTGGAAGAAAGAGCAGAAATTATTGAACCGCGATATTTACGCTATTACGTTCACTTTTGGACTTATACCCTTAAGAAATGTATGAACCCCCGTATCCCCACAGCTATGGATCAAATAGTGCTACAATTGTTCTTCTACGAGGGTAACTTTGGCATTGAATAACCTAGGAAGAGTGATATGCCTGTAAATAGAGAGACCAAACCAAACCAAACCAAAGGTGCCCGTGGTGTAGTCGTTATCGTCGTAGGGAAATGAACACGGCGACTCGAGTTCAAATCCTGGATGAGACTGATTGCATTTAACATAGCACTAATACCCTTGGGAAAGGTATGAATCCAATTATTCTCCCTCCAGCTATGGGTAAATAGTAGGACAGACTAGGTTCTTCAGCCTTGGGCAGGCAACTAGTCTAGGAGAAGGAAAACTCTGAATTCAAACCTGTTAAACTCCGCTTAAAAATTGACCTTGTGTCATATCCTGCCCGAGCGGAGGGGTTGGGTAAATAGTACCAAACCAAACCAAAGAAACCAACGGACAAACACAAACAGGCAGAAACTTAGAAAAATCTTCAGTGAACTAAAAACTAATTGAATAATCAAAACAAAGTGCGTCCCTTGTATATATCTATGCAATTTTATTTTTGGTTATAGGGGTGTTGCAATGTCTCTTTTAGTTACGGATTTCCAATGCTGAAGAATTTACTAATGAATAATACATAATAATACCCTTTTTGACTATAATGTTGTTCTAGAAATAATAGACTACTGGTTTCTTTTATTTCAAAGAAACTTAACTTTTTATTTAAACATTTTTAAGTGCGTACTTATTTATGTAATTTACAAAGCGCTTTGCTTTGATGTTGCACAAGGCCGAATGAATGGGGCGCCCAATGAGTCTCGAACTCACATGTGTAGGTCTGATAGTCTAGCTTGCAAACCGTTACACCACCAGAGGTGCCCAGTGCGTACTTATTTATGTAATTTACAAAGCGCTTTGCTTTGATGTGGCACAAGGCCGAATGAATGGGGCGCCCAATGAGTCTCGAACTCACATGTGTAGGTCTGATAGTCTAGCTTGCAAACCGTTACACCACCAGAGGTGCCCAGTGCGTACTTATTTATGTAATTTACAAAGCGCTTTGCTTTGATGTGGCACAAGGCCGAATGAATGGGGCGCCCAATGAGACTCGAACTCACTCGTGTAGGTCTGCTAGTCTAGCTTGCTAACCGTTACACCACCAGAGGTGCCCAGTGCGTACTTATTTATGTAATTTACAAAGCGCTTTGCTTTGATGTGGCACAAGGCCGAATGAATGGGGCGCCCAATGAGACTCGAACTCACTCGTGTAGGTCTGATAGTCTAGCTTGCTAACCGTTACACCACCAGAGGTGCCCAGTGCATACTTATTTATGTAATTTACAAAGCGCTTTGCTTTGATGTGGCACAAGGCCGAATGAATGGGGCGCCCAATGAGACTCGAACTCACTCGTGTAGGTCTGATAGTCTAGGTAATTTACAAAGCGCTTTGCTTTGATGTGGCACAAGGCCGAATGAATGGGGCGCCCAATGAGACTCGAACTCACTCGTGTAGGTCTGCTAGTCTAGCTTGCTAACCGTTACACCACCAGAGGTGCCCAGTGCGTACTTATTTATGTAATTTACAAAGCGCTTTGCTTTGATGTGGCACAAGGCCGAATGAATGGGGCGCCCAATGAGACTCGAACTCACTCGTGTAGGTCTGATAGTCTAGCTTGCTAACCGTTACACCACTTATTTATGGGCTATATTATCTCTCTCTCTCATTCTTTTATTCACTTCTCTCCTCTTACCCCTCTCTCTATGTATTTATGTGTGTGTGTGGAAATTAGAATGAGAATGTCCATCGTAGGATAAAAATGAAATGCACCAAATTCAGTCAGAATACGTTTAGTGCAAATATAATATGTAAAAAAAGGATTAATATAATAATATGTAATAATTATGAATAATGATAATTTGTAATAACAACATGCATTAATATGAAAAAAGTATTAATATAATATGTAATAATAGTAATAATATGTACTAATAATATGTATAAAAAAGATTAATATAATGTTATATAATAATATATAATGATATGTAATAATAGTATGTAAAAAGGATTAATATAATAATGTAATAATAATATCTAATAAGTAAAGTTGGCGTCCGTAGTCGAGGGCGACCAGAAGGTTCCCTTTTCAATAGCTACTACACCGAGATGTTGGGGAAGGCGCTACTCCTTTCCCTGGATTGCTCCACTTTACCCTTGATACGTAACTTATATTGCTGAGTGTTAAGCAAGGAAGTATCAAGTGCCATTTTAAAAGTCTTTGGTATGACGCGACCTGGAATTGAACCAAAATCTCTCGGACCATTGGCGAATTTGATAATATGTAAAAAGAATATATGTAATAATAATATGTGATATGTTATAATAACATGTGAAAAAGTATTAATATAAGGATATGTAATATTAATATATAATAATATGCAATAATAATATGTAATAAGTAAAAAAGGATTAATTGCATAAAACTCTTAGTTTCTTGACTCCGATCACCGGGTGATCTGTTTGGTTCCGGTTTTTGTTTAATGGTTTATTAACCTGCAAGGGGTATTCAATGCCAAAGCTATGGTTATAGTAAAACAGTAGAAGAAGTATTTAACACATAGACAGTGGATTCATTCTTTTCTAAAGAGTATTAATCCGAAAGTGAATGTTATGGGAGGGAGCAGGGTTCGAACTCGCTTACAACGATAAGGCAAAACAGTACTTTAGCCATTACGTTACGGGGGACTCGTTCTTCCGTGGTTTGACGAACACATTAGATATTAAGAGGTTTTACAGTATCTTTTTGAAGAGATACCTTAATTTGGGAGTGTGATGGATCTCACTAGATGATCGGAGTCGAGAGATTTGTGAGTCATTAACTTTATATATATATATATGCCTGTTATCGGCTGCAAAGCGGCTGAGTGATAATTAAGGAGCTAAATTCATACGTCCGTGCCAGTGAGTTTTACTTTCACGAAGACTCCCATTATCGAGGGATTTTCTCGAACTAAACCATGTAGATTATATATATATATATATATATATATATATATATATATATATTCACTCTTACAGGAAGATTTACGGGCGTATTTTAAAGTATAAATGTGTTAAGTAGGTGGTGCCCATTAACCCCGGAAAAGGTCACGTGATCTACCACGGAAATACTGAAACAGATCGGATTCCAAAGAAAAGTAATAGCAATGCTTACCATTCTACAAATAAAGGAAGTGCAGATTTTAAGAAGACTATTGAATATCTGAGAAGACGTGCTGCCATTTTCCGACAATTTCCGATAGAAAATCTTTGCAAGAACCAAATTCATATCACTAGCAATGATAACATTTGTATGGCTGCTAATAATATTTTAACGACTATATACGAGCAACTGTTTTTACATTGCTCCTTCTAATAATACTATCTTATACTGCACATAATATTTATTATACTTTATGCTAAAAAGCGTATTTATATAACTAATCTTATTTGGTTTGGTTCCTTTGTTTAATGGTATATCCACTTTCGTGGGTTTTTTAATTCCAAATCCATCCTTGTAGAAGAACTTTTAAAGCCATAGTTGGGGGGGGGATAAAGGGGTTCATATCTTTCCAAAGGTTATTAGTCCAAAAGTGAACTGGAATTCGAACTTGCTAATTCCGATGTCATAGTCCACTGCATTAGCAACTACGCCACGGTGATTTCTCTGTGGTATCTCGACTATTTAAAATATTTGTTGTACTTTATACATTTAAGAGCATTTAAACTATTAATGCGTTTGGGTGTGACACAAAACTGTATCTAGAGGTGAGTTTCTATTTCTGGGAAGTGAAGAGTGATCGTTTCGTTGCTATTACTCCCTGGTACACTCAGATACAGTATAGTAGTACCTGTTAGGGTTCTGTCTACGAGTCAAATAAATCTATCAGAGATGATGTTTTGGATTTAAATTAGCTATATTACCTCTTAGAACCTGAGTGGTCGGTATTTGTGCCGTTACATAGAAATACATATACACTGAATTTTTGCTAGCAAATCCCCATTTTATCATCATTGT
Organism: Sepioteuthis lessoniana; assembly: GCA_963585895.1. Taxonomy (NCBI): domain Eukaryota; kingdom Metazoa; phylum Mollusca; class Cephalopoda; order Myopsida; family Loliginidae; genus Sepioteuthis; species Sepioteuthis lessoniana. The sequence continues at coordinate 52,755,578 of OY757913.1, forward strand.
CTTGCGACAATACTGCTAATTAGCGTGTGAAATAACAGATTATAAAAATTTTGTAACTTCAGCCATTTTTCAACCAGGGCCTCAGGGTGGAACCATGAGTCTCGAGAGATCAGTGTTCAAAGAGTTAATACAATTAAGTAAAGTTGACAATCGTAGTCGAGGGCGACCAGAAGGCTCCCTTTTCAATAGCTACTACACCGAAGTGTAGGGGAGGGCACTACTCCTTTCCCTGGATTGCTCCACTTTACCCTTGATACGTACCTTGTATTGCTGAGTGTTAAGCAAGGAGGCATCAAGTACCATTTTTAAAGTCTTTGGTTTGACTCGACCTGGGATTGAACTCGGGTCTCCAGGACCATTGGCGAAGACTCTACCAACTAGGTCAATGAGCTTTTAAACATTGATATTTTAACTAAATATGAAATGGGGGTGTCCTAGTGGTGTAATGATTAACGCAATAGACTACAGAATTGTACTAAGCGAGTTCGAACTCCAGCTGTACTATCACGTGTACCTTCGAACAAATACCCTTGGGAAAGGTATAAACCCCCTTATCCTCCCAGCTATGGGTTAAATAGTATCACTATCGTTCTTCTAGAATGATGGTTTTGACATTAATAACCAACAAAAGTTGATATGTTATTAACCAAACCAAAATATGAAAGGTTTACTAAATATGAAGTTTTCAAATTGATTGTATACTACATATAGCAGCTTAATGAGTATTGGATAGTAATAATCGAAGATATATGATTGTCTAAATTATCATATATATATATATATATGATTTTTACGCTAATAGTTTGTGGGTAAAAATTTTAATATCAGAGCTCATTTGTGTGAACAAAGTTCAATTGTTTTAAGAATTTCTGCTAATTCTACCTAATATTAATCATTTTTGTGACATAATTAATCGGTTTCATGTGTAACTTGTATTAAGAGTAGTTACTTGAACCTATAATTGCTTATAAATAATTATTATCTAATTTTAATAGTTGATTGAAGCCATATTATTTCTTGTGAAAAAAGATTAACCTTCTATGTTAACAAATTACTGCAGTAAACCAAAAATCTTCATTTCGTTTCTCTCTAACAATGTGGGTACTTCAGAAGGTAGTGCATATATCTTCAATCTGCACTACTTATACTACGACCGCAACTACAGAGGGTAATGCTTTTGCTATAATAAAATACAATTAAAAACTGTATCACACAATTATTGATTTTCGACAAAAATGTTCGATTATACAAGGGTCAACATCTTTACGCTTGTAAAATGTGAACTCATTCTAGCCCTATATATATATATATATATATATAGAGAGAGAGAGAGAGAGTGAGAGAGATGGATAGATAGATAGAGAGAGAGAGAGCTATATATATATATATATATAGATAGATAGATAGATAGCATAATCATTACTTGGCACTTGAAATATTAATAGTTTATTTTATTTTATCAATACTTAAAAAAGCCCAAACAACAGGATTTTTTCCTTTTACACTTGCTTGACACAAGCACGTCATTGAACAAAGAAACATGGTTAATAATTAATGAGAATCTATAAAATGTTGAGGTCAGATGCTCTTTTTCCTGTTAATATTGTAAATCACGAAATAGTTTGCTATGGACTTTGAACGTACATGGAGTCAACTAAAATATTTCATGAAATAAAGATTTCTAAGAAAAAATCACATATCAAACCTCACAAAACATTTAAATGGTATCGCGAAGGAATTTTCATTTTGAGTAACAAAGCTTAATTCGCCTGATACAACGCATGTGAACAAATGAAGGGCACATTATAGAGGTGCGTTGGCGTAACGGTTATCACAGTAAGAAATAGAATCGATGACCTGAGTTCAAATCCTAGATGAAGCAGTTTTTTTGGTTTGGTTTGGTTGTTGGGGTTTTATGGCATATCAACCTTTGTAGGTTATTTAACGCCAAATCCTTTTTTTATGCCAATAGTTCTATTTCAAACGATTCAATTTAGCTTGAGTACACAGTTTAATTGTCAAAGACATTTCAATTTCAAGCTATTCAGTTTATTTAAACAGTTATAATTCCGCTTATTCAGTTTAGTATAAGTAGAGGTTTTGTTTACACACAGTTAAATGTCAAAACAGTTCTATATTAAAAAATTGAATTTAGTGTAAGTAGAGTTTCAATATCAAAAACACTTCCATTTCGTACAATTCAGTTTAGCATAAGCACGCAGTTTAAATGTAAGTACATTTAATTGTCAAAAATAATTTTATTTCAAGCTACTCAGTTTATTCAAACGGTTCTAATTCAAACAATTCAGTTTAGTATAAGTATGCAGAATGGAATGACCTTGAGGCATAGAATATAAACATATAAACATATCCACATATTCCTTCCCATTTTTGTTTCCTAGTTATTGTCATAGATAGAAGCGGTTTGTATTTCGCTTTGCGCTAATATCTTTGAGAAAATCATGAATCCATTTGTTCTCACCACCTCCACCTATGAAAAACTTGTAGAAGCGAGTGTTTTTTTTTTTAGTTTTGGTCGGGCAACAAGTCTTGGAAAAAGAAAAATCTAAATTTGATTTTGTCGTCGGAGTTGAGTAAATAAATATATTTGTAGGTACACATTTTGTGAGATTAGCTTGTTAATCATTGCTCAACAGTGAGGTAAGACAATTTTTGCTGTAAAAGTAAAGAATCAATATTTCTTTCGACATCTTGTTTGTAGCGATAAGTGGGAGTTGGATCTATGAGAGGGTGCAGAAAAGATCTCGGCCTGATTAAGAAGGGAATGACCTTGAGGCATGGAATATAAATGTCAATCCACATATTCACCTTGCAGTCCAGTACACCTGACACATCACTTCTCAAGATTTTTCAAAATAAAATAAGCAAATAAATTATTAAAGATACATCTTACGAATTCTCTGAGATGCATTGGCTGAAGTTTTATTGGGTACATCAAGGATTTCAGATCTTTTAAAAATCAGCCAGGTGAACCTCACTCGCGCAACCTACCTTGTTGGTGAAGTTTAGAAAAAGCTAATTGTATTCCCTGCAGAGATGAAAGACTTCCCCCCACACACACCTGAAAAGGAATGTCTTGATTATGAAACTAAACAGCATCTGATGGTGAGGCTTCAGTTCTGGAGAGCTGGGGATTAGAGTGTCCCTTCATTGTTATTACTCTCAGGTTCACCCTGACAAGGAGTGGTAGTACCTGTTAGGGTCCCTTCTGTCTATCAAATAGATTTTTTGAAAATTTATTAGTACTAGATAGGAATACTTGATGTTTTCTAACCGTTAATGATTTGTATTATAATTGTTTACTAAGGATTGCAGTTGTTTATTATTTACTCATTAGAGTTTTTCACATCAGCATTAGCTGATGGTCTTTCACTGGAGTTTGAGTGACAGCAAGTCTCCTCAAGTCTCTAGGACTCTTCTCAAAATTCTAGCCGTTCTCAATAATGTAGTAGTTTTGATGGTCTCCACTCGTCCGCCAACTTCCAAGTCTTCCAGTCCCTTTAGTAATCCTTTAGTTACTGTTCCAAATGCATGATTTACAATTGACACCAGCATGCTCCATTGTTTTTTCAATTCCCTAGCAAGGTCGAGGTACTTATCCTTGTTTTCACATTCTTTCAGTTTTATTTTATGGTCAGCCGAGACAGCAAAGTCGACAATTTTACAAGTACTCTTTTTTGTTGTTGATTATTATTAGGTCTGGTCTTCTGGCCGAGATTAGATGATCCGTGTGTACGTCAAAGTCCCATAGGAGTTTATGTGTGTTATTTTCTAGGACAGGTGCTTGGTTTTGCATATACCATTTGTTCGTATGGTCAAATTTAGATTTCTTTCACATTTCCCAGAGGATCACCTTGCCGACCCAATCGTGTCTAGTCTTATATTCCTTCTGCATTAATTTGCTGCATTCGCTTATTATGTGATTGATGGCTTTATCTCTGTCACCGCATTGCCTACATTTGCTTTTTTGTTGTGTCTTATCTATTCTTGCTTTGATATGATTGGTTCTTACGGCGTTGTTTAGTGCTGATATTCGGAGAGATTCTGTTACTCTCTTAAAGTTTCCTTTTCTTAGCCATGTCCAGGTTTTGTCGTGTGAGATGTTGTTTATTAGTTGTTTAAAACGTCCACAGAGTTGTTTTCCTTCCCATTTTTGTTTCCTAGTTATTGTCATACTGTTGTCCATCGTGTTATCAGTATGATTTCTGATGGCAGTAATCAGTCCTCCATCGTATTTTTGTATATAGTCTTCGAGTCGTTGTATAGATGTGTCAACGCTGTCTTCAATGCTGGCAAGCCCTCTTCTTCTTCTCTCTTTTCTTGATACATATAGTTTATCAACGTTGTCTCTGGAATGTAATGCTTTATGCATGGTCATAAGTTTATTATTATTATTATTATTATTATTATTATTATTATTATCTAATTAAAATCATGTAACTGAGTGCAAACAAATAGAAACAATTAATTGATAGTATTTTGGTTTGGTTTGGTTTGGTTTTATGGCATATCAACCATTTTAGATTATTTAATGCCGAATCAATTTTATATATATAAACAGTCCTATTTCATACAGTACAGTTTAGCATAAGTACCGTTTCTGTTTATACTCAGTAAAATCTAAAAATGGTTCAGTTTCAAGCAATTGAGTTTAACATAAGTACGCATTTCAAGTGTCAAAAATAGTTATTCGTAAGATGGTTTGTTTTTACGTCATATCAAACATTGTAAATTGTTCAATTACAACCTGTCTAGATTTATATATTAAATACACATGGTTTGTGATCGTTTTTTTAAATAACATTTTAAAGAAACCTGAGTTCATTTTCGTTCGCAGTTAAAAGATTTCAAGCATTTCTATTCCGTAAAAATCATTCTATTTACTCTTCCTCATTTGTTTGCACACAGCAGCTCTCGTAATAATTTAACCATGTAACAGTAACAATTTAAAATCAGTTATTTGTTTGCACACATTTAGATAGATACATATGATATGTAAGAGATTAACAATTTAAAAGGTGATTGAGCTTATAAGTTTGTCCACAGTCAAGTGGTTTCAAGGATTGTAGTTTTTGATTATTTCTTCAAGATTAAGGCTGGCAACTACGCGGTCTGTGTCGTTATCTTAACTTTCTATACTATAGATCCTTTGTAGGGGTTTTGTTGATCCCTGAGCATTGGATTGTTTAGTTCTTATAGGCGACTTTGTTAGTTGATAGTATATAATTATTAGTGTTTAATATGAATATTTGAAACCAAGAAAACAGTGCGCAAATTATTTGCATTCGATGCAAATACCTTATTTAAATGTAAAGTATTTATAGGATGTCTCAATATACATGGGACCCATGAGACTGCTAATAATTCTTCTGTTCATAATGTTGTGTTCTTTTTGCTTCAGATTTGAAAGTAGTATACTATAACAACCATTAATCCTTGATCCCAATGCCTTGGACAAGAGAGGAAAATATTTTGCGTCACTACTTATTTCGAGAAAAAATCATTCAAAATTGTCTCAAAATAGATGCAACCATCAATATGATAATGATTTACGACTGAAATAAGAAACTCAAAAAAAAAAAAAAGATTGCATGTCCTGGAAGCTGATATAATAACAATTAAAAAAGCATTAATTTGATATCTCTAGCTTAAGGAATGCATTTTTTACCTGATGTGTTCCAAATGATCGCCATTGCGCTTGTTTCAGTAATAAATCATTATATAATTAATGGGTTGCATCTATTTTGAGACACCCAAGAATAGTTACAAGAAGCTAGTATTGTTTATAAAGAATTATTATAAGTTACTTGAAACAATATAACTTTATGCAAACTAATAGCTATTATTAAATCGAAACAATTTCTTGAAACCATATACGTATTTGTATTAGATAGGAATACTTGAAACCATATAACTGAGTGCAAACAAATAGCAATTATCAAATAGAAATATTTACTTGAAACCATATACTTATTACTTGAAATCAAATAACAGTGTGCAAATAAATGACAGTTATTAAAAAGAAATAATTACTTGAAAGCATATAATTATTAGTATTAGATAGGAATACATGTAACCATATAACTATGTGCAGACAAATGACTATTTTTTAATAGAAATATTAACTTGAAACCATATAATTAAAAGTATTAGATACGTTACACTTTGAGTGAATATTTATGAATAAATGACAACACCGCTCTCTAGTTTCTAATTGAGGTTGTGGTAAGACTAGGTTTTTAGTCAAAAATAAATAAAATGCTACTTCCGTTCTTTAGAACAATAGCCATCTGAGAAAGAATGACTCAAACAGTACTTCTGTTTTCTGTTAGAACTAATGTACAACAGATAGGAATACTTGAAACTATACAAATGTAAGAAAATTATTTGTCTGAAATGGCAATACCTGATATATAATTGTGTGCAGAAAAACTCATCAGAATCAACGAAACAAAAATGTAAATGGAAGAGTACAATGAACGCAACTCCCTAGCCCTTTGGCTTAAAATAATCCTATACGTGTTGATATGTCGTTAAAATCAACAAGTAAATCAACTATCAAGAATATGTAGCCTCATCATCAAGGGTTGTTCCTATAGTTATTCGTACACTGGGCCCTTTACCAAAGAGATTCAAGATATTTCTATGACAGATAGGAATTTAACATGTCGTTGGTGTTCTCCAAACGTCAGAAATCCTTGGAAGAACAAATATTTTGACAAACATATTAATTATCTAAAATTACTAACCTGAAAATGAATTACAAACCACACCTGTTGTTAAGATAAACATTATCCAAAACAAGGACAATAAGGATGAAATAGTGGAATCAGTCTTCCGATGTGTCCAAGAAATAGATTTTAGAATAAAGGTCTGTAAAAGCAAAAATATTTTTGATACATTCTAATAAAAAGCATCATGAAAACAAATCGTAAATGTCAAAGCAAACAAGCGTATTGTTTTTTATCATTAATTTTTGACATAAATGATTGTGTTATTACGACTTCTGATCTAAGAAGTCATCTAGACTAACGAGGATTCATACATATATACCTTTCATAAGTAAGTGAACTCCCAACAATATTTTAATAAAAAAGTTAATTTTCTTCTAAACTAAATATTCTAGAATCAAAATTTAAAATTGATATTATTAGGTATTATTCATTACAAAACTCTACAATATTGAATAAATAACACCAAGAACACAGAGAGAGAGAGAGAGAGAGAGAGGGAGAGAGAGAGAGAGAGAGAGAGAGAGAGAGAGAGAGAGAGAGATAGACACTTCACTTTTGTCTATTTTAGCTTTAATCGCTTCAAGACTTCGTATTAGTCATTGGACTTCTAGATGGAATGAATTCACGAAAGCGCCTTATTTTTTCGAAATACTTTCGGCCCCAACTGGAGCCATCTTCGGGGGAATGAAGGATTAAAATGCAAATAGAATGACAAATATACATCAATATAAAGAGTAGGGGTAGAATTTACTGAAGAAAAGAATTTTACTCGCGGTAAGAGGAAGAATGGGCGAGAAATGTGCTGTAGGCCTTTTAGAATGTGACTGTTATAATCGAAGTAGATTTTGTTTATGAAAGATTTGTTTATGAAAGATTTGTTAATGTTTATCTCTATATATGAAGAATATGGAGTTTTTGTTTGTTTTTTTCTTTTTAATGCTGGAAAACAGCTTAAAAACAATAGATATAAGTGATCTTATCTCGTTAATCAAATATTCTTATCTTTATTACAGTTTCCTGAATTTATTTCCACTGTTCACCGAGGATATTTGATTAAAGGTAGGTGGAAAATTTTCTCTTTATGTACTAACTCAAGAGTTCTAAAGATTGCCACTCCTAAATCTTTTTCATAATTTAAAAAAAAAAAATGACCAAAAGTTGAAACCCGTGAATTATTTCTTAAGTTCAAGACGTTGCTTTCAAATTTGTTTCCAGATATTGAGTTTCATTTTCTATCATTGTACATGTAGATTAGTAAATTTACATTTGTAAATATTGAATTACTTTCTTTAATGCTAAACTAGATAACATACATTGACGTTACATTGTATTCAGATTGATTTTACGCCATATGAATTCAAGAGGTTTGGTCAAAAAGTTTTAAGCCTCACCCAGAAAGATGAGGATAGCTAAACATTTTTGTTGTGGCAACGCACTACCAGTTCTTATAAAGCTAGAAAAGCTAAAACAGATCTCTGTCTTAATTTCTGTGCTTGTGATGCTCATACAAAACCAAGAGGTTTGCGACAAATCTAAAATCTGACTGAAGATTAGAACTTTTTCAACGTATATTTATTTTTCCTCGTATATTTATAATGGATATGGATATAACATTTACGTTTTAAGATTTAATCTGCCCTTTACACTCAAGGTTATAATGAAATGATTTGTAACTTAGCTATTTAGATAGAAAAGTGCTTTCTTAAAATATAGGATGGAACTAGTAGTACTGCTTTCTGTATGTTATTTCACTCGGTATTTTTGGTAAGTGATTTTTTCATGTTTTTACTAATACCACTAAGGGCGCCTACAATTACTTGGGAATGATGGCTTTCATGTTCCACATGAGTTGTACTTTATAACTGGAACCAGTAGGGCGAGATGAAGAATTCTTCTATTTGACTTTTTAATGTACTCTCTGAACGTAGTAATATTGGACAATGGTTGTATATATTTTGCCTATGGAGGAATGATATATATTTTGTATATGGAGGAATGATATATATATATATATATATATATACTTTGAATATAGAGGAATGATGTATATATATTGTATACGGAGGAATGATATATATATATATATATATATATATATATATTGCCTATGGAGGAATGATATATATATATATATGTATATATATTGCATATGGATAAATGAGATGTATATATATATATATATATACTTTGCATATGGAGGAATTATATATATATATAAATATATATTTCATTTTTATTTTTTTCATCTTTATTTTTATTTTTTATATATCGTTTATGGAGGAATGATATATATATATATATATATATATATTGCATATGGGGGAATGATATATATATATATATTGCATATGGAGGAATAATATATATATATATATATATATATATATATATATATATATATATTGCACATGGAAGAATGAGATATAGATATAGTTTTGCTATTATCAACTGAAAACAGATATACCCACTTGGTAACATCCTTTATACTTTCCTGGCAAATCTAGAGCTCATCTAACGTTCGTGCCAGGTGAGGGAGATTTAATAACACCTAAGTTAGAGAGGTCCTTTCCCATGCAGGACCCCCTTCACCACTTAAAGGGGTAAGAACTGGATTTATTGCCTGGTACCTGAGGCGCTTCTGCAGACGAATGCTGAATCTTAGCAATTTTTAAAACCGCTACGCGGAATGTTCGCTTCCTACGCTTCGCCCGAAATTAAAATGAGCTTTGTGTCACATTTTGACCTCGTTGGGAGTCAAATGAGTACACTAAGTAACATCATCACTCTAAGTTGAGTAAATATCAAGAAATTGTCGACTTTTGCTTTGATGTGGCAGAAAGCCGTATAAATGAGCTGCCCAATGAGACTCAAACTCTCTGGTGAAGGTTTGCTAGTCTACCTCGCTAACCATTACACCACTGGAAGCGTCCATGAGCACGAGTAATGTAATAATTTACTTGGTTTTTGTTTAGATATGGCACAAGGTCGTATGAGTGGGACACTCATTGAGTCTCGAACTCACTGGTGAAGGTTTGCTAGTCTTTCTTGCTAACCATTACGCCACCTAAGAACCCATTAAGGGATTTTCAAAATCGAATAAAAGTTTGGATTTTTAAAATAATTCTATAATTTTTCTTTTTAGAATAAATTAGAATAACCATGATCTTTTTTCATCAATGAAGTACACCTATTTCAATTTTAGATATATTTCTATGCTAAAGAATTATAAATTAGCAGAAATGCATATTCTTTTATTTTTAAATGCCTAAGTTACTTTTACAACACTTCGTATGATATAGCAGGTATTTTTAACAATTCAAGTAAAAAAAATGTTGTATAGCCATGAACAACTATACATACACATACATATGCATGTAGAATCATAACGACGACACAATAAAGACGAGCCACACAGTTCTTTAGAAAAAAATACACCTCTCACTTTATTTGAAAGGGTTCGAAAGGGTTACTAAAGGTTTTACTGTGTGAGAGGTGAGTTGGAGGCTGAACAGAACTGCAACATATTAACCCCCACTCTTATGGCCATAACAGCGTTTCTTTTCAGTTTTCCTGGGCCACTCAACTGGAGGCCTGGGGGCTCAGCCTCTCTGGGTGCTGGTTCTTTCTGCCGCATCTGATCTCCAACTCATCTGATCTCCAACTGATTCGAACTTCCTGTGCACCGAGTTATATTATTGTTTTACGCCCACTCAATCTCTTCCCATAACTGGCCAACGGAATATGCAACTTCCGCCGTCTTTGGAATGTTATGTTTGATCATCATCGAGCGGAAATAACTGTCATGCAGTTCACAGGCCACCCTCTTCCGGTGCATCAGTTTATGACTATACCGTGGGATTTTAACCCTGTCCTATATTGTCAGCCAAGCTCGCCTACGCAATCTCTTCCCATAACTGGCCAATGGAATATGCAACTTCCGCCGTCTTTGGAATGGCATGTTTGGCCGGGTCGGAGGTCAACATACAACACAAACAAGGACAGGAGGAGAAATGCCGGAGATACTTTGACGACCTTCTATATAATATAACAGGTATCCTTAACAATTCAAGTAAAATAATTAAGGTCTGGAGGTGAATGGCTGAAGTTACTTTAACAACTCTCTGTATAATATAACAAGTATTTTCAGCAATTCAAGGAAAATTAATAAGGGCTGGAGGAGATTGTCTAAACATTTCAGTATCAGGTTCTGTTCTTTTTCAGTAGGGTTGCACTAGACAAACGGCAGATAAGAAAATCAACTGACCAAACTTTGTTGGCAATTGTGACACTGCTTATAGACATTAAATTCTAACGACTTTTAGGTAGACAGAATGGTAGATAACACACACGCACGCATACATAGGCAAGCACACATACAAATGTATGCACACATGCTCACAAACGTAATCAAACGGATGTGTACTTAGTGTAACGGTTATTGTCGTAGAAAATATAATCAACCATCCGAATTCAAAACCTGAACGAGGCTGTTTATGTTTCACTTCTCGTTAATACCCTTTGGAAAGACATAGATCTATCTGTTCTCTCTTCAGTTATGGGTAAATAATAGGGCAGACTGGATTCTTTAGCTTTGGTTAGGCGACCAGTCTAGGAAAATTGAAACTCAAAATTCAAACGAACTTTACTCTGTTTAAAAACTGACCTTGTGTCATATCCTACCCCATAAGGAGAGTTCATGAAAATACATACTGACAAAGGTATGTATCAATACCCTATCACCCGCAAATAAGTTGTCCTCGAAACCAAAGTCACCAAGATTTCATTGTATCTAGTGGAACATTATATTCTCAAAACGTATATCATTAGGTATTATCTATTACCAAAATCTAAGGGTTAAAACTCTGTAAACAAAAATGTAGCAGTCGAAAAATAAGTTCACACCTAATATATATTTGTGCAATTTTATTTTTGGTTGGTTGGTTTATTGGGTTTTATGGCATATTAACCTTTGTAGGTTATTTAATGCCAAATCCATTTTTATGTAAATAATCTGTTCTTTTTAAAACAATTCAGTTTAGCATAAGTACACAGTTTAATGGTTAAAAACATTTCTATTTCAAACTATTCAAGCAGTTATATGTAACAATTCAGTTAAGTGTAAAGACAGTTTTAATGTCGAAAAACAGTTCTATTTGAAATAATTCAGTTAAGCATAAGCACGCAGTTTAAATGTAATTATGGTTTAATTATCAAGAACATGTGTATTTCAAGCTATTCAGTTTATTCAAAAAATTCAGTTTAGCATTAGTATGCTGTTAGTTCTATTTAACCCACAGATAGGGCCCTATCAGGTGCTACCACTCCGGGCCAGAGTGGACCTGGGAGCAATGGCAATGAAGGGGTACTCCACATTCCCCAAAGCTCCAGCATTGCTGAAACGTCACCATCAGATTGTTTAGTGTCATATCAGGACATTCGTTAGGGGGGGGTCTTACCCCTCTGCAGAGGTGCAGTCAGTGTATTCTACAGCCCCAGCCGACAGGGCAAAATTTTATTTTTGTTACAGACTTTCAATGCTGTAGAGTTTAGTAATAAATAATTCCTTAATAATTAATAAAATCTGTTTTAATTGTATAAAGTTCCACAGGAATACTAAATCTCCGATAAATTTCTTTTAAAAGGAACATTTTATTTCAAGAAAATGATGGGCAAGAACTTATTCTGTGAACATTACTGTATATTTGCATATATTGTATATATTACAAAGAGGATTTCATTGGCCTAGTGGCTAGAGTATTCGCCAATGGTCCGGGAGACCTTGGTTCAATCCCAGGTCGAGTCATACCAAAGACTTTAAAAATGGTACCTGATACCTCCTTGCTTAACACTCAGCAATATAAGGTACGTATCAAGGGTAAAGTGGAGCAATCCAGGGAAAGGAGTTGTGCCTTCCACTACATCTCGGTGTCGTAGCTATTGAAAAGGGAGCCTTCTGGTCGCCCTCGACTACGGACCCCAACTTTACTAATTAGATATTATTATTACATTATTATATTAATCCTTTTTACATACTATTATTACATATCATTACATATTATTATATAACATTATATTAATCTTTTTTCTACATATTATTAGTACATATTATTATTATTATTACATATTATATTAATACTTTTTTCATATTAATGCTATTGAAAAGGGAGCCTTCTGGTCGCCCTCAACTATGGTCGCCAACAACTTACTAAGAGGATGCTGCAGAAATACATCCCACACTTTCAAACTGTTACCTGTATGGTACAAGTGATATTAGGCAAGTGGCATGGTGGCTACTTCTAGCTTATGTATGATCATTTATTTTGTGTAATCAAAGTAGAAGCATGATCATGGGCTAAAGGTGTCGAAGATTCCACAATAAACTATCTCACTGTTTAGATATTTTCAAGAGTTCGAGTGCTTTGAGTCCTTCTTGGTGTTTTTTTTTTAAATCGATTAACTTCTGAAGTTTTCAAACCATAACAGTATCGATTTTCTAACCGGAAGACCATCATTCCGACATAACAGGAAATGAGCAGGAAAAGCCTTCTGAGTAGCAATTACAGATTCACCAGTCTTAAAAAGTATCAACAGCAAACACACCGTGTTCACTGATCCAAACAATAATCATAACTGATTGTATCTTAAAAAAATAACACATTAGCTGAATGGAGTTACTATTACCAGTTGCCGAAATTAACTTGCACTACACAGGTGACTATTTGAAATCTCTTGCAGCATGTTTATTACGTGCATAGCTACATATAAACTTTGTTCGCTACTGAATTACAAGGATTTGGTTAAGACAGAGTTATTGAGAGCAGTTAAAAAGAAACACAGATAGAAAAAAGGTTTAATCAAATTGTAGGAAACAGACAAGAAACCCACCCACTCCTAAAAAGACCCCCCCAAAAGATAACGGGAAATTTTTACTTTGGTTTTTAGATAATACAAGACGATTTGTAAATCTGTTGGGTTTTCATTGTTTCAGCGGTTCCTGATGATGATGATACTTCTATTCAAAAAAGAAGTTGAGAATTCTAATCTCCGTTATATCAAGAATTTGAATGGTTGAAACTAAAACAAATTATCATTCAAAAACTAGATCAGAAATTATTTATCTCAGTAAGAGTATTTTAAGTGTATTATTCTGATTGGTTATTTAATGCTATTGCTATCCTTTTCGAAAAAACAATAGTTGTGCTGGGGAGGGACAAGGAGGCTCATACCTTTCTAAATGACATTAATCCAAAAGTAAACATTGTAGCACGCCTGGAATTCGAACTAGTTTACTACGATGTTGTCCACTAGTACACTAGTCAATCCTCCTCGGCGACTCCCTATATTACTCAAATAAACATCTTGCTTAAATTATGACAAATGATTATAGAGCTCGCCAGTGGTCCAGGAATCTAGGGTTCAATCCAAGGTCGAGTCATATCAAAGAATAAAAAATGGCACTCGATGCCTCCTTGCTTAGCACTCAGAATTATAAGGTACTGATCAAAGACAAGTGGAGCAATCTAGGGAAAAGAGTAGCACCCTCCTCTACACCGCGGTATAGGAGCTATTGAAAAAGGAGTATTCGGTCGCACTCGACTACGGTCAGCCGACTCATATATATATATATATATATATATATATATATATATATATATGCGCAGATAAAGTAAATGATGCTTGACAACTATCAGTCTCTCGCATATGCACTCATCTCAGTCAAGTCTTGGCCTGATGAATGCATAGGTAAGAAACTGACTGTTATAAAGCACCGTTGACTTTGTGTCTTCGCAGTCTAACCTAAATATATATGCTCTCTCAATGATATTGAGCACTTTTTTTTATTTATGATTATGACAAATTGCATCATCAATGTATATATATATATATATATATATATATAAAGATAAAGAAAACTTAATATATAGATAAGCGCAAATCGGACTCTTGATTTGAGTTTTGTCTTCTTCTAAGACTTCCATTGACAAATTAGTTATATGAGCCCAAAAGATAATAGATTTTATTATTCATTTAGTAAACTCACCGAGTTCTTGTCTACGATGATATAAATACTTTCATTTAGTAAAGAGTAAAATATGCTAATAAGTATTATGTAGCTATCTCCGTTATAAGGAGAATTTGGTTGATTAAAGGTATTCAAATTCAATGCGAACCCCACACATTGTAATGGAAATTGTTTTATTTCCTAAATTAAAGAATTTTAATTGTATTGCTCTAAGAAAAATTTCGCTACGTTGTATCGTTCATGCTTGGTTACAGTTACATATAGACATCATGATGTAGTATATTGACATATAGACATCATGTAGTATATTGTACATATAGACATCATGATGTAGTATATTGACCTCCGACCCGGCCAAACATGCCATCCCAAAGACGAGGAAATTGCATATTCCATTGGCGTGGGCGAGCTTGGCTGATAATATGGGACAGGGTTAAAATCCCATGGTACAGTTACAAACTGATGCACCGAAAGAGAGTGACCTGTGAACCTCATGACATTTATTTCCGCTCGATGACGATCAAACATGCTATTCCAAGGACGATGGAAGTTCATATTCCGATGGCCAGTTATGGGGAGATATTGAGCGGGCGTTGAACTATTATATAACTCAGTGCACAGGAAATTCAAGGAGTTTAGGAATCAGACGAGTTGGAGAAAAGATGCAGTAGAAAAAAAGCAGCACCCAGAGAGCTGGGCCCCCAGGCCCCCGGTTGAGCAGCCCAGGAGAACAGGAAAGAAACGCTGATGGCCATAAGAGTAGGGGTCAATATGTTGCAGTTCTGTTCGGTATCTAACTCCCTCTCACACTCAACCCTTTCTATAAAGTGAGAGGTATATTTTTTTAACGAAGTGTCTTCGCTCGTCGTTATTGTGTCGCCGTTATGATTTCGCATGCATATGTGTTTGTATAGTTAGTCATGGTCATGGTTATACAACAATGAGATTTTTAGTTATATACTAGATATTCAAATACATGTACTTTTTTTATAGATACAAGCATTCCCGTAAACATATTTCATTTTAACTCATATGTGGCACCCATTAATGTCGTGAAACTTTGGATTTGTGCCTAGATATCGACAAGGTCATATGGAAAACCAGTTGTTGCCCATGCATAACTCTTGGTTATTAAGTCAGTCTTCTTTATTCTAGTCCGGTTGCCTTACTAAGTCGAGAGAGCTCAGTCTCCCTAAGGAGCTCATTATTTTTAAACGCATATACAGTACTGCTCTTAAATAAGTACACGTCTATCATTCTTCTTTATGAAACGTTAATTTTATTTGACTACAAATGTATGATCATTTTACAATTCAGTTTTTCGGAAAATAATATGCAATTTTAGAATAAACTTATATCCCTGAATTAATGGATTTAAACAGTGTTCTAATCAGTCAAACTATTATCCTTGAACATCAAATACATTTCTGTTATCAATTAACAAGTTTTTTTTTTATGCCAGTAGGCTAAAACTCTTAAGATTTTGATGCAAAGAAATCATTAAATGCAGTTTCTACTTTTCCTTTGTAACGGAATATATTTTGGTGTCAAAGCTCATACATAAAAAGTGTCCAGATGCTTAAAAAAATGGTAGTCTGTGACTGAGAGATCAAGAGAATATAGTACATGTAGCAAAAACTCATATCCCAAGTCAGTAAACTTCTGCAGTGTCATCTTGGCAACATGTGGCCGAGCATTGCCATAAAGCAAAATTATAACAAAGCTTGAACTCTTGCAAAAAAAAAAAAAAAAAAAAAAATCCTCACTTCTTTTTTATGTTCATGTTTAGGGGCATATAAACATAAAAATGAAACAAAAAAAAAAAAAAAAAAAAAAAAAAAAAACAGACAATAAACAAAGAGGACGCTTTAATCTTTAGGAATGGGACATTTTTATACAACTATTATCAAAATAATGTCAGGATAGCATTTAAACAGTTTATTCTAAAATCGGGCAGTATTTTCCGAACAAGCGAATATTCTTAACGGACCTTTATACATGTATTTTACCTATCCTTCCACATGGGCAGGATGTGACACAAGGCGAGTTTTTAAGCGGAGTTGTGGATTTTTATACAGTCAAAACAGATTTTATAAAGTTTTATTAATGGTAAAAATTTACACCCGTTTAAATGATCTCCTAGGGAAAGAGTATGAATCCACTTATCCCTTCAGTCATTGGTTAAATTGTACCACTAATGTTCTTCTATAAGGGTGGCTTAGGCATTTGGTTGAGTGGTCATCAAATAAAGAAACCAAGCCAAACATCTTAGTTCAAAATTTGAACTTGGCTCAAGGAGTCCATTTTCTCCAACGATAATTAGCACGCCATTGCAACTCCATATATTGTAAATTATTCATTTCTTACACTAAGCGGAGCATAGTAAATAAGATAGGTGCTTCCCATGGTGTAATAGCTAACGAGTTAAGCCATCAGACCATTACTTTAAAGTTTGATCAGGCTGTTTTATAGCATTGGCCTTGTGCTCCAACCAAGATCAGTTTGGTAAATAACTATTAGACTAAACCAGCTTTGAAAGAACACCAACTCTATAGGACACTAATCAAAGATCATATTTACTCTCAATTTCTTGCCATGCCAATATGCTAAGCACTGCTCCAGAGACTTATAAAGTTGAATGATTGCAGCGATTGAACAGATTGTTGGATAGGTGCAGTTATCCAGGGAATCGAGACAGGTCTTTCCGCGTTCCTCTGGACTTTGCATATCTTCCTCCGTTGATGTTACCTCTAACCCAATCAATTATTATTCCCTTATCCCATGCTGCCTTTATCTTACACAAGAGACACTAATGCAAGTTGATCTTCGTAATTTGGATACTTGGTGAAGAATAATAGTTCGGCAGATCCTTGGTTCTATTCCCAAAGCTGACCGTAGTTTCAAACTTTTAATCGGCCGATGACAAAAACTGTTCCGATGCACATGTAAGACATTGTGTTTCCACAGGTTTAGTTTAGTTGTGGCATAGGGACAGAAGTGTGGGGAGATTCGAACTCATTAGAAAAGATTTTGCTACTCCGTTAGGTGTCTTAAAAACATGCCTTCGTGGTTGAACGATTGATACATTTAAAAAAAATCTATCTCGAATTTTGATGTTTGAACCAAGGTGTAAAGCCAAGATTTTAAAAATCCTGATTTGGATCAAGTGCAGTATTGTGTTTCCCCTCCTCCCCCCAAAAAATGTGGGCTTGATAACGAGTTGGTAGTTTTACTTTATTTCGCACGCACGCACGCACGCATTTATTTTAAAATAAAATAAAATCTGTTTAATTTCAGCCCTGTCCATTGGCGCTGTAGAATACGCCGACTGCATCTCAGCAGAGGGCTAAGAACCCACATCCAACGAGTATCCTGGATATGACACTAAACTGCATTTGATGGCGAGGCTCCAGTCCTGGAGCTCAAGGGAATGTGAAGTATCCCTTCATTGCCATTACTTCCAGGTCCACTGACCTGAAGTAGTAGTATCTATTAGTGTCCTATCTATTGGTCAAATATAACTGTTTAATGATTAAATCATTTAACTCTGTACAAAAAAATGACTGATACTGAATTGTCAATGCTACATAACAATACTTGGAACCATTTGAATGTATGCAAACGTATGCATAATGTTGAATAGAATAAAATATGTTAAAATAGCAAATACTTGAAACTCTTTAGCTGTATCTTTATTAAATTATTGGTATTACATAGAAATACTTGAAACTATTTAACTGTGTGCAAATAAATAAGTTCTGGTCCGTTTAAAAATGTTATCTGGAAAATATGCGTTTACAATTCATATATATATATATATATATATATATTTACTAATTTACGGTGACAAAGAAAAAGAAAAAAAACCCGCCAGAATTCAGAGATAATAATATATCTCGAATCACTGCCCGGGGAAAAAAGAAAAAGGTTATCGGGAGAAAAAAAAAGAAAAGACCAACCTTGTCACATCAATTGAAAAAAATCAAGAGATACGCTATCAGTTGGTCAAAAGAACAAAAACCCACCGCAAAATGCTGCGATGCTGCAATTACAAAGAGTGCTCAATACTAGGTAGAGCAAAATTACAAAAATGAATTCGCGAGTCGGGACTATTCTACTACAGTTTCGCCTAAAACGGCTCCTCAGGGTACCTAATTCCGACTGACTACAATAGGAGAAAACTTATTTTTATATTAAACAAAAAATCGCACCTAACGGAAAATTTGCATAAAAAAAAGAACACACACAAAAGAAAACTAATTTTATTATCAAGTTTATTACTAAGAAATGTATATAATATAAAAAAAAACCTTTACAT
This sequence comes from Sepioteuthis lessoniana, assembly GCA_963585895.1. Taxonomy (NCBI): domain Eukaryota; kingdom Metazoa; phylum Mollusca; class Cephalopoda; order Myopsida; family Loliginidae; genus Sepioteuthis; species Sepioteuthis lessoniana. Next base: position 52,774,674 of record OY757913.1, read on the forward strand.
ACCAAATACAGGACAAATAAACAGAAACAAAATCTAATTAAAGAGGAGCCAACTCCTTTTATGTTTACAATCGTTCAGTATCTCCGACCTTTGATTCAACATATCCCTACTACTATAAGAAGTTATGGCTAACTTTTCCTATATATATATATATATATATATATAATAACAGGATTTGTCCGTAAATAACTTATAAGGGTTGATATGCCATAAAACCTAACCAAACAATCGACTTATTTAATTTAAAATGATAGGAAATAATTTTATTAAAATTATTGTAACTTTGGAAATCTGCTCATTGGAGAACAGTTAGCCAAAATTAACTTATCATAACACAAAGTACAGACATCGACACGTGATTAGCAAAGGCATGGACAGCTATCGATAGGCTATCGGTCATATAGAAGTCAGACCTGACCGATAAAATGAAGCGCAGTTTCTTCCAAGTAGCGATCGTGTCGATACTTCAATATGGATGCCAACTAAACGTATGGAGAAAAAGCTTGACGATAATTACACAAAAATGCTGCGAGAAATATTGAATAAGTCTTGGAGATAGCACGCCACAAAGCTGCAGCTGTACGGCCACCTACCACCCATCACGAAAACTATCAAAATTAGACGAACCAGACATGCGGGACACTGCTGGAGAAGTAGGGACGAGCTCATAAGTGATGTACTCTAATGGACCCCTTCACATAGACGATTAAAGACAGGACGTCCAGCTCGAATCTACAGGACCTGCCGGAAGCAATGGACAATAGGGAGGTGTGGCGAGAGAATGTCAGAAATATGCGTGCTGATAGCGTGACATGATGATGATGATGAATCAACCCCTGTGAAAAATAGATAAAAAGATAAAGATATTTGTTAAACTTTAGTAATCTTACTCCGAGCACTCGTGCTCTCCGGGCTGAAAAATTGCCGAACATGTAAAATTTTCTGTTAAATAACAGATTAAAACATTTTATATGCAACAAAAACCTGAATTCCTCGGTTGGAATTATACATGGTGTAATTGTTTGCAAACTAGATTAGCAGATCATTGTTATTGAGTTTGTTTCTCACTAGGTGCCTCATACTTCGGGTCATGCACTCCTACAAAGCTAAGTTTAGAAGATAACTATTTTGGCATTCATTTCACACAAATATTTATTATAGTCTCCTTTTTGTCAATACTCTTAATTAAGTGGCAGCTCATAATCTCTTAGATTGAACGATATCCATTGAACATATCAATTTAAAACTCTTTCAGGTTAGATACATTTCCACGTTGATCCAAATCATTCTAAACCATTGAATGAGTTGACTACAGTATATCGAGTTGTACAAATGTAGAGCTATAAATTATTTTATCCCTTGGTGCATATATTTGGGTACAATAGTGCATATGAATCGAACTATTCTTTGAATAATAGGACAGACTGGGCTCTTTTATCTTGGTATGGCAACCAGTTTAGGAGAAGGGAAACTCTAAATTCAGACCGGCCACGGGATATCACCACGTAGTGGAAACTGACATTGTGTCACATCCTGCTCTTGACGGAGGGGTAAATACTCACACGCACATACACACATACTAACACACACATGTGTATATAGAATTAACCAAAGAATTCAAACAAACGTTTATGAATAAAATTTATATGTTTGTTAATTTCAATCAGTTTTGAGCTTAGAGGATGTTTATTTCAAGACTGATTGTCTTATGGATACCTGAGGATTGAGGTTCTCGTGGGAATAGTAGTCTAGATTTATGTTGACTATCCCATTCGAATAGCTGTTGTTTAAAAAAATATTTTTTAAATATTCTTTTTTCTTATTTCTAAGATGTCGTTAAGCTCTTTTGTCGCTGGGTGCACATATTTGGATACAATTGTGCATATGAATCAAATCATTCTCACTAAAGGTAAATAATAGGGCTGACTGAATTCTTTAGCCTTGGTTTGGCAGTCGGTCAAGGAGAACCAGTTGTACATCGGTTCTAAATTGATCTTGTGCCACATCCAGTTTCCAGCTGAGGGGTTGGGTAAATACAAACTTTCAGGTAGTTGCATAAATATCAGTCACTCGGTTTCTAAGGGTTAAGATATTATCACAATCCCCTTGATTTTCCCTTTTCTCTTCTCTGTGCTGATTTTCAATTCTTTACTTTTCAACTACCGTTGTTGGCAATGCCAATAATCTGTTGGAAGCTCATGGGATTAATCAGGATATGAACCAGATCAACCCTTCCTCTTCTACCCAAAATTCGTTGTGTTTGTTTGCTAGACAGGTGATGCAGCCAGTCGCAAGTGGCCAGAGGTGACAGTAATAGGTGATGTGAGAGTAAACGCAGAAGGCTTCAATCGAGGCACCAATCAAAGACACCGACTGATTTGGGCATAGACAGACATTTAGAGACTCAGGATGCAAACAGATAATTGTATTTGTTTGTAGGTTAGATCGCTTGTAAAATAGAAACACAAACGAATGTGGAGCAGTAGTTAGCTACTAGACTTGCGGACCATTAATATTGTTGTGATTTCGATTCCCTCTAGGACTCCTACTCTCATTATCTTCATCATGAAATCGTATTGATAGGACGGGGTTCCCTCTTTCTCCTCTCTCTCTCTCTCTCTCTCTCTCTCTCTCTCTCTCTTGCTATCCGTTCCTCTTGTCCATCGCTCTTGGCTGGTCCCTCAGACGATCCAGTGTCTGTACAGAGCTGATGTGTGTAAGTCTTCGCTGGTCGGCCAGCCATGGCACGTCCTTATGTAGGAGCCTATGTGAGAATGTTGCTTATGAGTTCGACTTTACTCGTAAGAATACCATATCAATCAATATGCAGACATGAAGAATCGCTTTGAGTTTACAGGTGCAATGGAGGGTACTACTTTATTGAGATCGTGGCATTGATACTTTTTCTTCTCTCTCTTTCTACTTGTCACTAGTTTGTTCTCTCTATTTCATAATATTCCTATTGATCTGTTTCTCTCTCCATATCTATCTATCTATCTATCTATCTATCTATCTATCTATATATCTATCTATCTATCTATCTATCTATCTTCCAATTGTCCCTTATAATATGGTAACAATGGAATTTATATATATATGTATAGAGAGAGAGAGAGAGAGAGAGAGTAAAACGCTAAAAATAAAGGCAAATATAAGATAGCAAAAAGAATTGGATAACTGTCTTTTCAAGTAAAATGATTCCAACATTGTTAGTGTGAAAAGGGGTCTATTTAAACCGTATCGCAACTTCTACATTCTAAGACTTAGTAATGGTCAGGCTTAGAATACACTAATTACATCATTTGCTGAAGGATAAGATCCTCCCCCAAAATAGTGTTCCAGATGTGACACTAACTTACATCCGGCGTTGAGGTTTTAGTTCTGAAACTCTGGAGTGTGGAGTACCTCTTTATTGCCATTACTTTCAGGTCTATTTTAACGCAAAATGATAATATTTTTAGAGTCCCATCTCTGAGTCAAAAAGATCTATATTTAAATTATTAGTCTTGGATAAAAATACTTGATACCATATGACTGAGCAAATTATTTGCATTTCATAGTTACTAGAAGTTATAATTGTTTCCTAACGATTATTATTATTATTATCATTATTATTATTAGTCGAATGACCTAGTAGCAGTAAACATGATGTGAAACAAGGTCAATTTTTCAGCAGAATTTAACAGTTCTGAATTCAGAGTCTGCCCTACTATTCACCCATAGCTAAAGGGAGAATAAATTAGATTCATGCCTTTCCCAAGGTTATTTGTGCTATATGGAATGCAATCAGCCTCGTTTCAGATTTGAATTGGTGCCGCTGTATCCATTTCTTACGACAATAACTATTACACCACTGACAGCTCTTCGGACAGCAATAGCCGTGCTATTTCAGTTTCTAACATGGTGTGGAATGGTGAACATTGTGCGATTGTGGTTGATGTCTCCCTACGTAGTTATTGCCCATGGACGTCTTTTTTTATCAGATCTATCCCTTTTGAAATTACTTCTGTTTAGAACATCTAAATCTTTAAGCGTAGACAGCAGACAACCGACAATCTGTACGGTTTTATTCGTCATGGAATCACAACAATACAAGTGGCAAAGACTGGGTTTGCGCTGCAGAACTTCAGGATGAAGTTCTAGGAGTCTATATAGCCCACGAGGGCAAGGATTAGAGCGAAGTAATCTTTTAAAACAAAGTGATGATAATAAGAAAACAAAATGGCAAATATTGTTCTTTCTTGTAGTAAAAAGAATTGAATAAGATCTATGCTGCCCCCTTGCTTTTTTATTTACGTTCCAATCCCGGGAGATCATTCTGTTGGACTCCGTTTTACGCAATAAGCAACATCTTTATTTGTTGTTATTGAGTGTCTTATTACTTTTGCCCACAGTATTTTGGTGTATTAGTGAACTACTTATACGTTATTATTACAATCGTAAATAAGATAAGTTTGTTTCATCGGCAATATTGATCAACCAAGAAAAGACTTTAATGACCCCAGCCTTGGTTGTGGTTGTTGTAGTAGTACCAGAGGGTAGGGTGGGATATGTGGCAGTTATTTGAGCGGCTAAAATGAAAATACTGCTGGTTGTGAAGGTGGCAGGCAAGGCGAAGGGGTGTTGTCACGGAGGTGTGGCAAAGTAGGTGAGAAAGTCTGGCCACCTCGATTCCCGTGTGACGTCACCGAAGTCAACAAACTCAGTGTTCGTCTGGCACGGAAGCTGCCCAGGCACTGATCGAATGAGGCCCCAAAATGTCCTCAGCGGATATCCGGTGGGCAAGGAAGTTTCGTTAAGCGAGGAAGGGAAAGGGGAAGTGAAAGACAAAAAAGAAAAAAAAAAGAAAAGAAAAAAGAAAAGAGAAGAGGAATGAAGAAAGAAACAGTTTTATATAGACATAAAGGAAATAGAAATTTTAAATAGCCTCTGGTAGCCAAGTGATATGCGATGCTCCTTTTAAAAGTTTACAAATAAAACACCTTTTTTTCTAATACGGTGTGTGGGAAAGTGGTTTTAGGATAGAAATACCCGGCCAAATCCAATTTTTTGGAGCCAGAACTGATTCACCTCAAAAAGACACATTTTCGCAATACCTCATCTGACGTAACCTGTTACGTTACGATGAATAAATAACTATTTATTTTTTACACAAAATTCTTTCGTACAGATCAGTTGACATTTTTAGAAGCTTACAAATAAACCACCTTTTTTATGCGACGTGTATGAATGAATGGTTAATTTTAACGGCTTCACAACCTGTGTAGTGTTATTTTATGTTTAGAAGTTATGGAGTTATGGAATTACGTTCATTTTATGTTCATATTTACATTTTTTTTGAAAGAGTTCTTAAGAGTTTTTTTGGGGGTTTTTTGCATACGGTCCGATCAAATACAAATGATTTTTAAACAGACCAATTTGACCCATTGATGAGACCCTAAGAAGTTCTAACAGTCTGGGTCAGAGAGGGTTTTGAGTAACAGTAATGAAAGGGTCCACAGATCTCCAAAACTGGAGCCTTACCATCAGATAGAGTGAAGTGTCATATCCATTCTTCGAATATACTGACTTAAAAAAGAGGTATCCTTGCTATGAGACTGAACTACATCTGATGATGGACAATATTAAGAAACTGATATAAAATGGCCGTTACACCATAGTACGATGGTATTTAAATGATGGAAACGTATTTGCTAATATAGAAATTGTATACAATTTTAACACTAATCTTTTTTAATGCTTTTCGATTGTTCATTAAACCTTGTGGCTGCTTCCTCGCTAGGATCTTTGACTGTTCGTCTTATGGTCTGCGATGATTTCTCTCTTGATCAGCGATTACACTGTTAGAAATTGCAAGTCTGCATATAGACATATCTTATGGCTGACACTTTACTCGAATTAATCTCATGACAAAAATATAAACATAACTGATATAGTGTCATTTGTCAATTAATTGCCGTTCAGCCCAGTCAGCTGGGGCTATAGAATACACCGACTTCATCTCTACAGAGGAATAAGAGCCCCAAAAGAATGTCCTGATATGACACTAAACAGTCCTGGAGCTCTGATGAATGTGGAGTATCCCTTCATTGCCATTGCTCCCAGGCCCACTCTGTCCTCGAATTATAGGACCTTATAGGGTCCCATCAATGGGTCAAATATAACTTTTTGACATTTAATTGTGTATTAGCAAATGACATGTTTAATTGAATTGTTTGTGATACATAGCAATTTTTGGAATTATTTAACTGTGAACAAAGTAATGTTGAATAGCAATACTTGAAACTCTTTAAATGTTTGCCTAAATTGAATTATTGGTATTAGATAGCAAAACTTGGAACCTATTAACTGTGTGCAAATAAAACTGTTAAATGGAATTATTGGTATGACATAGGAATACTTGGAATTATTTGATTGTGTACAAATGAATGAATAGTGTTGAATAGAATAATTAGTGTTAAATAGCAATACTAGAAACCACTTCACTTGATTATATTGAATAGAATTATTAGTGCTAGATAGCAATAATTGAAAACATTTAACTATGTTGAAATAATAGCAATACAATTATGCAAACAAATTAGTTCTAACTCATTTAAAAATGAAATTACCTACAAACTATTCACTTACAAATCATATATGTACATTCATTTAAATATGTGCAAACAGATGACTGATATTACATTGTTTTTGTTACATAGCAATACTTGAAACGATTTAACTGTGTGCAAACAAATCTTTAAGAGTAAATAAAATTATTCGTGTTGGATAGAAATACTCGAAACCGTTTAACTGTGCGCAAAAAAAAAAAAATGAGCTCAGGCTCGTTTAAACATCTTATCCACAATATGTGTTAACAAACCATATAAATTTTATATATATGTATAAACAGGGTTTGGCATTAAATAACTAACGATGGTTGATATGCCATAAAACCTAACCAAACAACAAAGCAAATATTAATTGCCCATGGCATAGCTTTGACGTTTACATAATTCGCTGGTGATCTTATTACTTTATTACATATCTTCATCATATAATAAAATGCATGCGTAGATTTTCCCTTTTTCAATACTTTTTTAATACAAAAGATAAGTAGTTATGAAGATGGTATGATTTACCAATCTACTTTAACTAAAAAATAACAACATATTCTACTTACTCGCCCTGTCAGTGCGGCTAATAATTCGCTGGCCGTATCCTAAATAGGGGTGTCCTGGTTAGGACATTAAACTGCACTTGATGGTGAGGCTTTTAGTACGGAAGATTTACGGAGTGTTGAGTCGTTCTTCATTGTCATTACTCCCAGGTCCACTCTGACCTGGAGTGGTTATGCTTATTTGGGTCCTGTCAATCTGTGAAATAGATGATTTTGAATAATATATTTGTGTTAGATAGAAATAATTGATACCATTTAACTGTAGATTATTTGTTTAAAGAATAGTTATTTGAAGCTGTAATTTTTTTTTTTTTACAAAGGTCTATTATTATTTACTTGAAACTATGTACCTGTGTGCAAAGAAATAATTTGAAATAGTTACTTGAGACCATATGATTAATGATATTAGATAGGAATACTTGAAACCATACAACTGTATGCAAATTATTAATATTAGATGGGAATGCCTCATACCATATAACTAAGTGTCAATTTTATTTATTAAAAACAGCTTCTTGAAGCTCTTATTGTTTACTGATGATTATTATTAAATAGAAATAATTATTTGAAGACATATAATTGTTATTTTCAGGTCCGATACGGTGAAGGAGCAAAGCAATATAAACTATAGCTGCTATGGAAATAAGAGTTATACCACTGTAGTTCTTGAGGATTCCGACGTCACCTTTCCCTGGGAAGGGGGGGTGCAGACACAGGATTTAGTTTGGAAAACCTGCAGGGAGCGATGGATGATACAAACGGGTAGATAGATAAAGAGAGAGAGATAGATAGATAGATAGAGAGAGAGAGAGAGAGAGAGAGAGAGAGAGAGAGAGAGAGAGAGAGTCAGGGAAATACGTGCTAGCAGCGCGACTTGAAATAATTGCTTAATTTTAGGGATCTGGCAGGAATAGATACTTTCAGCAGAATTTGACTATAAATATTTTTCTTTTAAAAAAAATTGAATTAAGCTTCTTTTTTTTTATACCTTACATCTTAGTTGATGCTTCGGGATGGGTCGTCAGTGCTGTTTCCTTTGGGATCATGGGGGTTTCGGGTCTTTCAACATCAAACCCCCTCACCCAAATGACCCAGTTGGTATCGGTCTAACTCCAACTCCCATCCCGGCAGCAAACCTGCGCATCCACACAAGGAGAAAAAAAAATGACCACAGAAAAGGCTCTATATATAATTTTGCAACAGCCAATCCGAGCTAAGCTCTACTGATGACTTCTAAATCTTTCCTTTAAGAATCGGGAGGCCACTTTACTCTGCTTCTTTGCCACAATGGGGTCGTTATTCGGTTATTTGTTCATTCCGGTATGTATTCCTTCCTTTTTTCCCTTTTTTTTTTTTTAAATTAATTTTTTACTTAAAGAAAGAAAAAAAAAATTTAAAATAAAAAACTGTACATAACTAAAGAATTGCGATTAAAACAACAAACTCGTATATAAAATGACATACGTTTAGTTTTGTTTTAAAACTTATTTCTAAGTTCACTCAGACAGTAAAAAGTAAAGTTGGCGACCGTAGTCGAGGGCTACCTGAAAGCCCCCTTTTCAATAGCTACTACGCTGAGGTTTAGGAGGGCGCAACTCCTTTCCCTGGATTGCTCCACTTTACCATTGAAACGTACCTTATATTGCTGAGTGTTAAGCAAGGAGGTATCAAGTACCTTTTTTGAGTCTTTGGTATGACTCGACCTGAGATCAAAAGCTGTTTTCTCGGGACACTGGTTAACACTCTACCCCTAAGCCAATGGGCCGGTAAGTGGTAGTAACTATTTGGGTTGTGTCTATGGCTCACACCGATGTTTGAAAATTATTCGTATTCAATAGGACCGAGTGCAAATAAATTTTAAAAAATTATTAAGAAACAACAACACATAAATGTAAATATGAACGTACAATGGATACCTTATGGCATGAACTAACCCTTGATGGGTCGACATGCCGTTAAAATAAATCAATTAATCATGTTTATTGACAAATGTTAAACTATATTTAATTTAATCATATAAAACACCGCCATTTAATTCATTTTAAAACAATGTACTTTAACTGAAAAATCATTTTTTAAATTTATTCGGAAATTTAAATGGAAAATTGACAAAGAAAAAGCAACATTTACACCATTTGTACATTTGAATATTTAACTATCAAATCAACTTGATATCAAACGGGGTATTGCAAAAATCTCTTTTTTTTTATATGAGTTAATTCTAGGTCAAAAGATATTCGTAACCCGTCAGAACCCCTTTCAATAACTCATATGGCAAAGACAAACCGAAATTTAACCGGCTCCACGGATTCACCGCTGAAAAGAGTCCGAGATAAAAATAATGTGACATAAGAATATTTTCCGACCAATCAGAAACCTAGTAACTCTTCTCTCAGAAAATCTAATCTGAGTCTCCCGTGTAGTAATAAATTGATTTGACCTTGCTGTCAGAAAAGCAGGCTCAAATAACCGAAACAATCAAGTCTCTCCTCTCTTCTGAATTGGTCCATGTGGTCCTTCCCAACTACAAGTCTGACACGATACAAATCCCTGAACGAAAAAACGAACAACATCCAGAACGACCATAAACGAGAATAAAGCCTTTCTTTTTTTAATTTTATTTCAAACACGTTGCGTCTCCATTGTTGTGTTACTTTTCACTCTTTTCCGGCCAGCGTAAGTTATGTTACCCTTAGACGATTGCGTTCGCACAATGCCTCACTTATCGGTAGTATAGCTTCGGTTCTCACTAATCCTGTAACCTTGTTTTTTCGTGGGAGCGTATTTGGGCAGGAATAGCCCAGTGGAGCCCATCCTTCTTCAGGTATAAAACTGGTTAGAATTCAGATTTTTCTTTTCCTTTGGCCGGTTGCCATACCAAGGTTAAAGAGCACAGTCTGTTCTACTATCAATCTATAGCTGGAGAGACTTGTTGGATTTATACCTTTCTTAATAATATTTAGCACAGGGTGAAATGTAAACAGCCTTGTCCAGGATTTAAACACGGAAGTAATCGAGTTCATTTCCAACAACAATTAACGATACGCCACGAGCAGCTCTTCTACTTCTGCTACAAGACAATAAAGTAATAGATGATTATTATTATTATTATTTTTGAGATCTAGTCTCCCATCTAATTTTGACCATGAATCTAATGTTATAACTTTTTAGATTCAGAAGCAAACGGTGTGACTGTAACGATAAGCATACGCGAAGGCGTGAGTCCCAGTGGCGTAATGGCTAAAGTGTTTGATTACGGCCTCGAAATAAGCGAGTTCGAACCCCAGTCGCGCTATTACGTTCACTTTCAGACTAATACTTTTGGGAAAGGTATGAACCACATTGTCTTCCCAGTTATGGGTTAAGTAGTATCAGTGCTGTTCTTCTACAAGGATAGCTTTGGTATTGAATAACCCATGAAGGTTTTTATGCCTTTAAAGAAAGAAACCAAACCAAAGTAACCAATTGTATGTTGGTTGGTCTCTTTTGATACCATCAGTGGAAGTAACGTGCATCTTTTGTTAATTAGAATGAAAGAAAATATTCTTTCCTGAAGGAAAGAAAAGAAAAAGAAAAAAAAACAAGGAGGTTATGGCGATGTTTAGTTGCTGTAGGTGTGTCATCGATTGTTGTCGATACGATTCAGGTCTTGAGACATCGGCTGGTCAAGACAGGAACGTGTTCTCACGACAAGTTCATTTAGAACCATGCAATATTGGTAAATTTTCTTTAGGGGAATATCTGTTTGATATAGGTCAAATAGTTTCGAATACTTTTTCAACTCTACTCTAAATGACCTCCTGACCACGCCCGGTAGAATTTAAAACATTTTGAGTAGAACGTTTCGATAATTTGACTACAAATTATTTTACGAATTATTGATTGAAATTATTTTTACTAAATACAACCGAAAAGATCATTTTACAATTTATTTCCTGTTATAATTTCATTAGGTGAGAGAAAATTACTAGTTACCACTGCCAGATTATTTTACTAACTGCTGCCATTCGTATATTTCTGCTAATTGATGCCTGACTATCAGTGCTGAAGATAGATAGTAGGACAGATTAGACTCTTTAACCCTGGTACGGCATCCAGTCTAGAAGAAGGAAAACTCTGAATTCAAATCTGTTCAAATCCGCTTGAAAAGATTGACCTTGCATCGTATCCTGCTCGTGCAGAAGGGTTGGTAAAACATATATACGTACATGGATTATTTGGTTATTTCATAATATTTTCCATTGCATAGCCTGGAAAAAAAATCACCCTGTTAATCTTAGTTGTTTTATCTAGTTTGTTTAAGGTATGTTTTGGGAAGACAGAATGCTCAGCTATTAAATGAAAAAAATATTTTGCATCTTATCTATTATTAATTTATTTACTGCTAAATAAAAAAAAAACAACGTGAACATTCTTTAAGTTAGCTGGTTCCATAGTTTTTGTCAAGAATAGATGATTGGTTTCTTTGTTTTATGGCATACAAACTTCGTGGGTTTTTAATACCAAAGCCAGCCTTGTAGAAGATCACTAGTGGTACTATTTAGCCCATTGCCGGGAGAATAAGAACGCTAATACCTTTTCCGAAAATGAACGTACTGTTGTGACTGGAGTTTGAATTTGCTTATTACAATGACGCAGTCCAGTACAATTGCAACTATACCAAGGGAACTCCCCCAGAAGTAACACACACACACACACACACACACACACACACACACACACACACACACACACACACACATATATATATATATATATATATATACATATATATATATATATATATATATATATATAAACAAACTGAATATTGTATACAGTTACTACCTAAGAGATTAACTGAATAACAGACGTCAGCTTAGTTTAATGAATAACTACCGTGAATAATATTATTTTACTAATTCCAATCTGACAAATTATTTTTTTGGTGGACGCATAATTTTTCAGATTGTGTTACTAACTGCTACCTTACTATTCGATTTTACTAACAAATTCATTTGTGTTTTGACTGATACATCTTTTTACTTATATCCATGCGGCGGATAATTTTAATAATTACCACTTGGAAGACTATTTTACTAATTATCGCCTGACAATACATGTTTTAATATTTATCGCTCAACAGATTATGTAACTAATTAATAATCATTTGATTATATTATTATTTGTCAGCTGTCGCATTATCTTGTTAAGCACGGCATATTATTTAGTTATTAACGCCCGCCAGATTATTTTATGAATTATTAACGCATATCAACTTTTTTACCGCCAGACGAATTATTTATCAAATACCAGCTATCGCAGAATTTTACAACTAGTTTTTGTTACTTTCTATCAACTGTCAGATTTCTTTAAATTATTTACCGCCCGAAAGATTATTAATTAATTTCCAATCATCAAATTATTACCGCTCGGTAATTGCCCTATGGGATTATTTCCTGAATTATAAATGTCATTACTATGGTTAATTTTTATTCCTCCTCGGGCATCTCCCCTTTTGACTATCTTCTCACATCAACATAAACAAAAGAAAAAAGATTTTAAAAAAATCATCACACAATAAATTTACTATTAATACAATACCTACATAAGAGATCACATTTTTAAATTCATCTGATAATTCCCCAAAATGCCCTCTTAAATTTTTTTCTTACCATTATTTCTTAAATCATTTAATTTAATCCAAAGTTTTTCTTTTTTTTATATTATTGCTGTTTGTGGTCTGATTAGGCAATTTGTTCCAAAAATATATTACTCTATTAGCAAAAAATCTAATTGGTTAGTAGACTTAGTTTTTGAAATCTGTCTTGACAGTAAATTTCCAGTTCGAGGAGAAATATTGAAAAAATGTCAACCATGATTAGAAATTCCGTTAATCATTTTGCAAGTTTCGAATAGATCACATCTCATTCTTCTTTTTGGTAAAGTAGTTAATCCTAATTTTCCCAATCTTTCCCGGTAACAGGCAGGTTTATTCTATTTAGTTACCACTCACAAAATTATTTTACCAATTACCAACAGGCAGGAATTCATTTAAAACCCACTCCTCTTGTTATTCACTATGGGAATATTCATATACGGTATTTTGACACAGGAAACAATGAAAGACGCGAAGCACATTGTCCTGAAGGAAGAAATCTTTTCACTCGGGCGAATCAGTTTCTAGGTACTGACCTTAACTTCATGTTTGTTAAGAACACACACACACACACACACACACACACACACACACACACACACACACACACACACACACACACACACACACACACAAATAATAACAGTGACTAAAGGATTTCTAAAGGGACTGCAGGACTACGAAGTCGGTGGACGAGTAGAGACCATCCAAACTACTACATTATTGAGAACGGCCAGAATACTGAGAAGAGATCGGGAGACTTGAGGAGACTTGCTCTCTCTCAAACTCCAGTGAAAGACCATCAGCTAACACTGATGTGAAAAACTCTAATGAGTAAATAATAATAATATGATTTCACATTGATATTCAACGTCTCGACAAGATAAGCCACGCCCTTTCTTTCCCGGAAAAAAGTTTAATGCGCTCATCACTATATATAAATAACTTGTCGATGATATGAAAGCAAAGCAACAAAGAAAAAAGGTACATCAAAGACTGGAAACTTTATCAACAGTTTCAAATAAGTACGAGTATTGGCGAGACAGGAATAAAAGAAACAATTGATAATAAATAGAATGAATGATAATATAGAAAATATTCCATTGAAATAAAATGGAGATTAACAAACTTCTAAGCAGCTGGGCGCGTGTGTTGTAAGATAACAAAATACTTTACATAAGGATGATAATAAAGACAATACATGGATACCACTACTGTTAGCAAGAAAAGAGGAAAATATAAGTATATATATATATATATATATATATATATATATATATGTATGTGTGTGTGTGTGTGTGTGTGTGTGTTTGTTTAATCCAGTATTAAAGAAAAAAGCGCGCTGTATGGGAGATTACTTTTACAAAAGTATTCATTATCAAGAATTTTTAAATAAACATTATTCTTTTTGATGATTTTCTTTAAGTGTTAAATCTATTCAGTTCATTTATTATATGTACTCTCATTTTTTTCTCCTTTCTTTCTTTCTTTCTTTCTTTCTTGTAAAATATGATTAGTATATTTAAACTAAGCTGTGATATTTTCATGGGTTATTATTTCACTCCTAGTGCGTTTTTCTTACCAATTTTAACTGGTTGCTTTTCTCGGAAGTCTGTGTGGTAGCAAGTCTCCGCAGCTCTTCTGGACTCTTCTGAGCATTCTAGATGACTTTAAAAATGCTGTTGTCCAGATGCTTTCGATTCTACCTTTAATCACTAGTTTCCTAATCTGGTCAGGATCTAGTGAATCAGAGAATTCTATTGATCATATTTTCTAGGACAGATTCTACTTTGTACGTATGCTATTTGTCAGCATAAAAAATTGAGTCTTTTACATACTTCTCAACTTTCTCATTCAGACATGTCTACTTTTGTATAACTTTTGTGCCAGTTTGCTGCAATCACTCATTATGTAATTAACTTTTTAATTTCTATCGCCACGCAGCTTATACTTGCTATTCTCCTTCATATTATCAATTAGTGTTTTGTTGTAATTAGTTCTAATGGCTTCATATTGTGCTGTTTTTTTTAAATAGAGATTCAGTTTTTTTCTTTAGATTTCATCTTTATAGCCATCTCCAGGTCAATTCGTGCAATTTTCTTAGTTGGTTGTTTGGGTTTAGGGTACATCAACGTTTGTAGATTATTTAATGCCAAACCCATTTTTATACAAATAACCAGTTCTATTTCAAACAAATTAGTTTAGCATAAGTATACAGTTTAATTGTCAAAAACATTTCTATTTCAAGCTATTCAGTTTAGTCAAACAGTTCTAATTCAACCGATTCAGTTCAATATTAGTATAGATTTTGTTTACACACGGTTAAATGGGAAAACAGTTATATTTAAAAAAATTCAGTTTAACGTAAGCACAGCTTCAATGTTAAAAACAGTTATATTTCAAATAATTCAGTTCAGCATAAGTACGCAGTTTAGTTCTATTTGACCCGTAGATGGGGCCCTATCAGGTGCTGCCACTCCGGGTCAGCATCACTGGAACCTCACCATTAGATTGTTTAGTGTCATATCCGGGACACTAGTTGAGTGGGTGGGGTCTTGCTCCTCTGCTGAGAAGCAGTTGGTGTATTCTAAAGTCCAAGTCAACAGGACAACATTTTCTTTGTTTGTCGCTTGAAGTATCCTTACATTTGTTTTTATTTCTAGTTTTGTTTCGTAGACTTTTTCATTTTTATTTTCCTGTTTGTTCTTGAGTTGTCTTGTTGTTGGCTCTCTGCTTTTTTTTGTATATTCTTTCAGTCTCTGAATTGTTGCATCTACGCAATATTCAAATCTGGTGAGTCCTCTTCCTTCTTTTTTTTTTCATTGAAACATAAATTCTTGGTGATCCTTTCGGCATAAGGCCTTGTGCATCTTTATGAATTTCCCTGTTCTATGGTGGTTGTGTCTTAGTTCTTTCTTTGTATATTTTTAGGAAGGACCCAAAGTATCATACAAGACTGTCCAGGTATTTCTTTCCTTTACTATTTTTTCTGTCGCGGAGTTTTTTTGTTTTTTTTTGGAAGTTTTCTTGTTTTTTTAGATACTTTTTTCTTACTTTTTCCTTCTTGATGATATCTTATTCTGATATTTCCAGATATTTGCAGTGTTTTTTTTCTTTCAGTGTCCAGATGTTCTATTTCTTCCCTTAATTTTATTTTTCCTTTTTTTATCATTTACATGCTATTTCATATATCTTGGCTGTAGATTTTAATAATAGGGGTTTCAAGTTCTTTTTCATTCGTGACAAATGTCTTAATATCATCCACATATATGAGGTAGTTTATCTTTTTCTGTGACTTTTGAAACCAGTAGCCTCCTTAGCGTTTTCTTTGTATATAATTAAATGGCATCATTGCTATTACAAATAGCAGTGACGAGAGCGAGTCTCCCAGGATGTTGCTATTTTGGATCTTTGCCAATGTTAGGGTTTGTTCTGTTGTTAGTTCTATTCTCAAGCTTTTCACAGCTCTCATAATTAAGTTGACGACCTACCCTGAAATCTTGAAAATTTCAAACATTCTATTATTCATATTTGTGGAATCATGTCATATGCTTTTTGTAGTCTGTCCATGCTATGGCTATATTTTTTCTTGACTTTTTTCCGATGGTATTGCTGTTGGTATATATACCTCATAATTTTCCTCGAATTCCTTTGCAGCATCTCTTCTCTTCTGAAAATGGCCTAAAGCTTTCAAGCGAGTACTAGATTTCTTCTCCGGGTGTCCTCGTGATGTAATGGCTAAAATGCTGGACAGCGGAATCATAAGTAAGCGAGTTCGAACTCTAGTCGCGCTATTATATTCACTTTCGGACAAATACCCTTGGGAAAGGTATGAGCTCTCTTATCCTCCCAGATATGGGTTAAATAGTACCACTGCTGTTCTTCTAGAGAGATGGCTTTGGTATTAAATAACCCAAGAAAGTTGATATGCCATTAAAAAATAAACAAACGAACAAATAGATTTCTTCTCTTATAAGAGCTATTAAGATCGTTCACATCATCGTTATCATCAAGATTTCCCTGACTCTATCTCTCCATCCATCCCTATCGTCCATCGCTCCCGGCAGGTCATCTAAACTGCCTCTTACGTCTGTGCAGAGCTGTTGTTGGTATGTTCCTGCTAGTCTAATAGCACTGGCACATCCATGTGTAGGGGTCCATAGGAAAATGTCATACGAGTTCGTTCTTGCTACTCCAGCAGTGCCCCGTATGTCTTGTTCGTCTTACTTGGACGGTTTTAGTGATGGGTGATAATTTTTCATGCAGCTTGATGGGGTGTTGCTTTCCGGATTTGTTCAAAATAACTCGTAGCATGCTTATGCAGTTTCCATCTGGCTTTTTATTTAGTCGTTTTTTCAGCGTCCATGTAGTGCATCTATAGAATAGAATTGACACAACATGTGCTTCGAAGAAATCTTGTTATATTTTATCGGATAGATCTGACATCCATATGATCGATAGCCCATCGATAGCTGTCCGCGCCTCACTAGGTGAATATTGAAATCACTTTCAGTCGCTGAGACGCAGCTGCCGAGATGTTTGAAATTGTCAACTAATTTCAGAGGATCACCATATCGAGTGGAAATGGCTACTTCTCGATTAAAACATGTACTCCGTTTTGTTTGCGTTCATGTAGAGACCAATGTATCCTGCTACCAGTTCCAGACTATGCAGCAGGCATTCAGCTTGGGCAGGTGTGTTCGCAAGAAGCGCTATGTCATTTGTGTCCGTTATAGATTTTGCGGGATATCGTCTACTTTTTGGCTCTTTTTTTTAGTGTAAAGCCATTTTCCTTTATAAGATCTATCGACGTTTGAAGTACGTAGTCTTGGCAGATTATTTACAGATATGCTACTTATGTATCTCCTTGCAGAACTCCAGCAACAATGTCGAAGTCCGTGTCTCCATCCGGTGAGCGTACTTTGATTTTCGTATTTCGATTGAGTATCATTTTGACTGTGATAATTTCTTTGGGGAGACCATAAACTAGAAGTATTTGCTCCATATTTCCCCTGTGTATGGAATCAAATGCCATGAAGAAATCTACAAACAATAGTGTAACCTCGAGATTTTTTGCACGAAATCCCATGATTCGACGAATCGTTAGAATGTTGTGGATCGGTTTCTCTGAAAACCATTCTGATTTTTCCAAAATTCTTTCTCAATTTCAGGTTCGATGCAATTTCAAAGCAGAGCATTGTAAAGCTTGGCCGCTATAGAAATAAGAGTAGTTCTTGGTGATTCCGAGGGCATCTTTATAAGGGAAGGGAAGAGAAGGGAAGAGAAGGGAAGGATGCAGCTTTTTGTCCATCTCTCTATTGTATTCTGTTTATATACGGCGTTACAAAATCATCAGGATTTTAAATAGAACAGGTCAGTTACTTGAGATAATAGCTTCTGCAGCAGTGCATAACCAAGACATAGAATGCATGCATAAATATAAATACCACCATAGAAAACTAGAAATACAGTACTATGATACTGGTAATTGATCGACGTTTGCCTCTGTATCTTGTCCTCATCATACACAAACACAATATTGGTCTAACGTACAATTTTTTACCACTCATAATATACAGGGGGCAAATAGATTCATAACTTTCCCAAGGGTATTAACACTATGTGAAATGTAAACAGACTCGTACGGGATAAGAACTCCGGTCGCCATGTCCATTTCTTATGATGGTAACCATTATACCACAGGTGTAATGGTTATCGTCGTAGGAATTGGACACGGCGACACGATTTCAAATCCTGGACGAGACTGATTGCATTTCACATAGCACTAATACCCTTGGGAAAGGTATGAATCCAATTATTCTCCCTCCAGCTATGGGTAAATAGTAGGACAGACTGGGTTCTTCAGCCTTGGTGAGGCAACTAATCTAGAAGAAGGAAAACTCTGAATTCAAACCTGTTAAACTCCGCTTAAAAATTGACCTTGTGTCATATCCTGCCCGAGCAGAGGGGTTGGTAAATATGATAATATACAAAGTTTAGATGGAACGTTCTCAGCTTAACCAAGAAAGGTATGTGTACTTACCCATTATTCCTAACTCAGTTCAACATACTTTCTTTAATTCTTAAAAAAAACCTTCGATAAAAAGTTCGGCACTCCTTGTATGTATAAACCAACCTCTCCACATGACCTGGGAGCCACTCAGGGTCAATTTTTTGCGAAGTTTAAGAGGTTTGAATTCAGAGTTTTCCAACTTCTAAGATAAAAGAGCCCAGTCTGCCCTACTATTTTATCCATAGCCAGGGGGCAAATAGATACATAACTTTCCCAAGGGTATTAACACTATGTGAAATGCAAACAGACTCGTACGGGATAAGAACTCCGGTGGCTATGTCCATTTCTTATGATGGAAACCATTATACCACAGGCTCTTCAATTTTGGCACTCTTAGTGTATGTGTGTGTGTGTGTGTGTGAGATAGTATATCTGTAAGTATTATTTCTTTATGAGATTGTTGAAATATTGATCTGAATAAAATACATATCAAAATAATTTATGAGATTTATCGGAATCAACCATCGTTTTTTTTTATCCCTTTATTCTTCCCTTATTTTTTCATTCTACTTCCCTATATTAATGTACACACTTGTTGTCACATTAAAAGTGGACAACAAATTGGTACTTTCCATTTCTTATATTCATCTGGTTCTATTTGTGAATATTTATTTCTTCCTCGTTTTTTTCCAAAGCAAACTTAAAGAAATTTCAAAACAACAATATTTGTACCTTAAATGGCAGATAAACATTGACCAAACTCCACAAACACAAGAGACAAAGAAAGAAACAGACAAAAGCTTTCGAATGTTTGTTGGTAAACGAGTTGGAGTTGGGCGTATACAACATCCGCTTTTAACATTATTATTCTTATTTGTTTATCTATATATTTTTCATTTCCGCCCACTCCTACAGCGAAAAAAATTTTAAAAAAGGGTGAGTTTCCTCCCGCGACCCTTACGGTGAAGTAAACTCCATTGTCTATTTTTTTTTTATTTCCTTGATAGTTGTTTACCAAAAATTCATCATCGACTTTGTACCGTTTGTTTTTATTTTTGTTCAGTCATTGTTTTGTTTTGTTTTGTTTTGTTAGAGACACCCTCTTTTTTTTCGGAATATATTTCCTTTTCGATTTTTTTAATAATTTTTTTTTCCTGTCTGATACTGAACTTTTTTTTTGAGGGTCATTATTCTTAGTGTCGTTCAGTATCTCTTGTAATCTATAACCAATAGTTTAAGAACTATATATCTAGGACTAGCAACAAGGACATTTTGTACTCGCGTTTCTGCAGGGGGGAAAAAGAAAAAAAAATATAGATAAAAAAAAAAAAAAAAATCCCAAAACAAAACAAAACAAAAACTCCGTCTATATCATTTATCAATTTTTTTTTAAAAGTCGTTCTCTCTCACTTTTTTTTTTTTTTTGAGGGCTCATATTTATTTATTTATTTTTTGTTATTTGACCAGAAAGATGTCTGACAAAATGAATAAATAGATAAATAAATAAAAATCATATGAATAGAAAAATCTTTCAACATCGTTCCTCTCTAATGGTATTTAAAAGTTCTTTATTTTTTAAAGATAATTTTGATCCGTTGCCTCTACGTTGAAAAAAATGGCAAGACGTTGATAAGCAACTTGACCCAATTGTTCAAAAAGATAACTGATTGATACGAGCGATCCTTTGTAGTTTGGGAACAGTACAAAAGAAAGAACTGCTGATCTCGCAGGAATAACTCTTCCTCATTGATAAGCTGGTCCCACTACTGTAAACATTTTGCAATTTATTAGTAACCTGAACTCACTTAAGTCTGCGCATATTTGTAACCTGGTCTCACTACTGTGAGCTTTTTGCAATTTATTTGTAACCTGGTGACACTACTCCAAACTGTATTAAAAGAATTGAAAATGTATCTTCTGGATAAGGGGAGATCAAAGCTCCCATCATCTAAAATAAATCCACACCACTTTATTATCAAAGACTTGGAAATTTTAATAAGTCAACAAAAGCCTAACTGATCTATCAAGTGAGTGCTCATTGTTAGGAAACAATCCAACCATTTGATGATATTATTATTATTATTATTATTATTATTATTATTATTATTATTATTTACTCCTTTAGAGTTTTTCACATCAATGTTAGCTGATGGTTTTTCACTGGAGTTTGAGTGACAGCAAGTCTCCTCAAGTCTGCAGGACTCGTCTCAGGATTCTGGCCGTTCTCAGCAATGCTGTCATTTAGATAGTCTCTACCTGTCCGCCAACTTCGAAGTCCTCTAGGTCTTTTAATACTCCTTTAGTTATTGTGCCAAAAGCACCAATCACAATTGGCACAATGGTCACTTTCATGTTTCACAGCTTTTTCAATTCTCTAGCAAGGTCGCGGTACTTATTCTTCTTTTCACATTCCTTCAGATTTATTCTGTGGTTCGTCGGGACAGCAAAGTCGACAATTTTGCAAATTCTCTTTTTTTGTTGATTATTATAAGGTCTGGTCATCTGGCCGGGATTAGGTGATCCATTTGTATGTTAAAGTCCTATAGGAGTTTATGCGTGTCATTTTCTAGAACAAGTGCTAGGTTGTGCGTATACCATTTGTTAGTATGGTCAAATTTAAATTTATTGCACATTTCCCAGTGGGTCACCTTGCCGTCCCAGTTGTGTCTCGCCTTATACTCCTTCTGTGCTAATTTGCTGCATTCACTAATTATGTGATAGATGGGTTCATCTCTGTCACTGCATAGCCTATATTTACTGTTTTGTTGCGTCTGATCTATTCTCACTTTGATATGATTGGTCCTTATAGCGTTGTCCTGTGCTGCTATTAGAAGAGATTTCGTTTCTCTCTTAAGGTTTCCTTTTCTTAGCCAGGTCCAGGTTTTTTGGTGTGAGATGTTTATTATTATTATTATTATTATTATTATTATTAATAATACTAGAGTACCAATCTTTTTGAGAACTCATATATATTCTAGCATCACTTTTTTTTAAAAGGGTCAGCGAAGTCCTCTAATAAAATTTCCATCAGTAGTCTCATCTTCTTAAATCACAAACTGAAATTCTTCTCTTCCAACAGTGATTTTTCTGCGTTTAATAACGTTCAACTTAATCTGAATATGAAAGAGTAACTATTTGGTCAAGGGTATTTCGCTGACTGTTCAGCGGACTGTTTGGCATTCGTGCTGGATGGTCAATGCTCCTTGGCAGACTTGAAGTCGAAAGACCCCCAGCTTCGGCTGGACCACCTTCGGGTGGACGAGTAGCATCATTGACACATTTGTCACCCTTGTACAGCACTGGACCCCGTGGCCCAGTTTAAGCTATAATCAGGCATACGTGCCTGGATCCAGATTTGGGTCCATGTCCAGCTAGGCTCATCAGGCCGACATTGTACTAAGTGGATTGTTGACCAGCATAATCAAGCAGGGCTCGAACCTCGGCTCGTGCTCGACCTTCCCCTCCCCTAACCCCACTAAAATCGACTTTTGGGTCATTGACCTTGTGTCAAGTCCTGTGTGATGGGAGGCAGAGACAAATATCGAGTAACTATTTGCTCGATGTAGTAGAACTTGCTTGGCGGCTGAAACGTCTAATGACTGTAGTAAAACTCTGATTCCAGATGAATATTGAAAATAGTCTTATCTTCGTTTCATTTAAACATTAACTCTTTCACAGCTGTTTCGATTGACTGATGTCAACGCATCTGGTGTTATTTTATGCTTGTGTTCATTGTATGTACATATTTTGGGGTTGCTGTTTCTTGAGAATTTCTTTTTCACTCAGTCCTATAGAAACCAAATAATTTAAAAAATCTCCTGTGGATACTATCAGCATGTTCTAAGCTCCGATAACAGGGCTATCCAGTGGATACTACTAACATATTCTAAGCTCCAATAACAGGGCTATATATGATACAAAGTATAAGACAAATAATTTGCAAACAGATCAATTTGACTTGAAGAAGGGACCCTAACAGTTAATACCACTCAGGGTCAGAGTAATCGAAGAGGTACTCGACACTCACCACATCTCTAGAACTGGAGCATCACGATCGTACTCAGGATATCCCTTTTTAGAGGTTTTCATTCCTCCGCTGGGGATACAGTGTATTCTAAGCCCCGCTGACAAGACTGTTTTATATATATTTAGCAACCCCTCGACAGGGGTAAGATGTGACACAAAGTCAATTTTTAAGTGGAGGTTTGAATTCAGAGTTTTCCTTCTCCTAGATGTGTCGCCATACCAAGACTAAAAAGCCCAGTCTGCTCTTCTATTTACCCATAGCTGGAGAGAAAAGCATCGGATTCTTACTTTTTCCAAGGGTATTAGTGCTATGGGAAATGCAAATAGCCTCATCCTGGATTTGAACTCGTGGCATTTCCTTCGATGGTATCCATTACACTATGGCTCATCCACACAGCTGTTTTATAGCTATGTGTTATGATAGTCGAATTCTCACTGCCTTGCCGTATGCAACTAAAGTCGAATTTCTAATGGCGTGCCGTTCTCACCTATAGCTAGATTTAATATTTTGTTATGCTTGCTAGGTAAGTAAAACGTCCAATGATATTCGGTATTTTCCATTTTCAGTGGCGCGCAGTGTCGTATACAATCATATTTGAAAAGGATTTAAAGCGACGCCTTCTTGAAAAGGTCATTTCTGGCCGGAAAATGCAGCACTGGGAGCTATCGAAAATTGGACAATGCGCTCGTGAAAGTGTTTATACCGTTGTAATTACTAACCTACTTCCGTCCACCGAATTTCGCGCATGTCACGCTAAGAAGGAGCAGAATAATTTAAGTGAACCGAACCCTCATACCCATACACGTTTGCTTTTGTTTGTACGGATTAGCAGGCGAATCGGGTTACGAAGTTAATTCTTAATAGACCAGATCTGTCAGTGACGACTTCGCCTCGACACACGTCCCGGCCAACTATTCTCCAGTACGCTCCATAAATATCGTGGAAATACTAAAACAATATTACAACTCTAACAACTGATTCATTTTTAAGTAAAAAAACATCAATACTTAAAGCAAACCAACGTACGCCAAATTTTAACTGACCATGTCTGCAGGGTGCCCGTGGTGTTATGGAGGTGCCCGTGGTGTAATTGTTATCGTCGTAGGAAATGAACACGGCGACACGAGTTCAAATCCTGGACTTGACTGATTGCATTTCACATAGCACTAATACCCTTGGGAAAGGTATGAATCCAATTATTCTCCCTCCAACTATGGGTAAATAGTAGGACAGACTAGGTTCTTCAGCCTTGGGTAGGCAACTAGTCTAGGAGAAGGAAAACTCTGAATTCAAACCTGTTAAATTCCGCTTAAAAATTGACCTTGTGTCATATCCTGCCCGAGCGGAGGGGTTGGGTAAATAGGATGTCTGCAGGGTTTAGCATAAGTTGATTAATCTCCCCTTAGAAAGAGGCGTTGTGAGTATGACTCAAAACTGCATCTGATGAGGCTCCATATGTAAGGCTCTGGGGAGTGAGTAGCATACTTCCATTGCTATTGGTCCCAAGTCTTCTCTGCCATTGAGAGGTAATTCCTGTAATTGTTCTATTAGATAGAAGGATATGATATTATATAACTGTGTGCAAAGAAATGATTATCATTAACTCATAATATTTACTTGAAACCATATAATTTATGGTATTAGATAGAAATACTTTGCAGCATATAACTATGTACAAACAAATGATTATCATCAAATAGGGATAATTAATTGAAACCATATAAGTGTTACTATTAGATTGAAATACATGACATTGCATAAATGTGTGAAAAGATATGATTATCGTTAACTCGGAATGATTACTTCAAACTAATTAATCATTAGTTTAAGATAAAATAAATGATATCATTTAAATGTGTATCAAAAAATGATTATCATTAACTCGGAATAATAACTCGAAACCATATAATTATTTGTATTAGATAGAAATACTTACTACATAACTGTACAAACAAATGATTATCACCAAATAAAAATAATTACCTGGAGCCATATAGTTATTACTATTAGATAGAAATAGATGGTATCGTTTATATATGTATAAAAATGATTATCATTAATTCGGAATAATTAAATTGAAACCAACTAATCACCAGTATTAGATAGAAATTTCTGATATCATTTAAATGCCTACAAAGAAAGGCTTATAATTAAATAGGAATAATAACCTAAAACCATATGTGAATTAGAGCGTGCATAAAAGAGTATATCTGTAAGTATTATTTCTTGGGTGATGGTTAAAACTCTCTCATATAAGTATTTAATTGGTTTTGTTAAATAAAGCTCAAGACTTATTGTATGACATTAGAATTTGTCCAATAAACACATAATTAGCAAAATGTCTTTAAGATTCCTCTCAAACATCAGAAAGTAATTTAATCAATTGGCAGGATTGATGCTAATTTTAGGATTTGTCCCTGCAGAGCCAAGAGTAGCTGTCCGCCAAAAACACTACCCCGGGAAAGAATCATCGATTTTAATGACATGCTAGTGGTGCCATTGTTATCTACGGTGAGAAGCTGGTTAAAACGATGCGGGGTTTGAATCAAGTTATTAATTAAATTTCTAAATTTTGATCTCTTATTTCCGAAAGAAAATAAAAGTGTGTGGCATTGCTGGTTTTGTGCTTTTTGTTGTTATTTTAAACTTTTATGGATATCTTGGAATAGACTATTATTTAACTAGTTGTATTGTTGTATATTGACCTACGACCCGGCCGGGCAGTCAAAATAGGAAATGCACCTATCAGGTGCATCCAGTCGAGGAATAGCAGAGTATAACCTTGACCGTGGATGGTTTGAATGAGTGCAAATTGTGACGTCCACAAGAAGAAGGTGGACATTGAACTATTATATAACTCAGTGCATAGGAAATTCAATCAGTTGGAGACAAGATACGGTAGAGAAAGCCAACACCCAGAGAGACTGGGCCCCAGGTCCCTGGTTGAGCAGCCCAGGAGAACGGGAAAGAAACGCTGATGGCCATAAGAGTGGGGGTCAATATGTTGCAGTTCTGTTCATTCGTCCCTATCGTCCATCGGTCTTGGTAGGTCCTCTACAAGGCATCCAGAGCTGATGAATGTAAGTCTTTGCTAGAAGGCCAAAACTAGTGTGTCCATGCATGGAAGCCCACCTCGCCGATATGTTCGTCTTTATTTTACTAGCAATGCTCTGCATGTCTTGTTTGTCTTACTTGGATAGTTTTTGTGATGGGAGGCAAGTGGCCGTATAGCTGGTGTTTTGTAGGGTATTGCGTTCAGGTTTTGTTCAAAACTGTATGTGATATTTTTGTTTACTTCCCATCGAGCTTTTGGGGGTGTCCTCGTGGTGTAATGGTTAAGGCGGAATCGTAGTAAGCGAGTTTGAACTCCAGTCGCGCTATTACGTTCACTCCAGGATAAATACCCTTGGGAAAGGTATGAGTTCTCGTTATCCTCCCAGCGGTGGGTTAAATAGTACCACTACAGTTCTTCTAGATGGATGGCTTTTGCATTAAATAACCCACGAAGGGTGATATGCTATTAAACAAAGAAACCAAACCATCTAGTTTGTTTTTCAAACGTTTCGTTAAAGTTCAGGTGGTGCATCCACGCATTAGTACTGACGCGGCAACAACTTGGAAGATCTCCCGTTTTGTTCTATAGAAGTATTAGATTTTCCTATGGTCGATAACCAATCGATAGTAGTTCATGCTTCTCCTCTGCGTATGTTGACATCAATTTCAGTAGATGAGATATTGCTACCAAGTTATGTGAAATGGTCGACTTATTTCAGAGGCTTATTTAATATGGAGATGGCACAATCTTGTTTAAAATGTATGAACTCTATTCACGTAGATGCCAATACCTCTTGTTGTCTGTATTTATGAGGAGCTCTAGACCATTTCCGTACTCATCTGCATCTGTGATAGTTTCTACGGGGTATCATCAACTTGTTGCTTTTTTTTTTTTAGGGCGAAATCATTTTCTTTCATTAGATGAATTATGGTCAAGTTTTCTTGAAGTTTTTCGTGGCAAGTTTTCTTGAAGTTTTTCGTGGCAAGTTTTCTTGAAGTTTTTCGCGGCAAGTTTTTGCGGCAAATATTGTAGGATGCAAAGTATCTTGAAATTTAAAAACTAGCGCGAATGTGCCGATTGGTCAATAAATGCGAACATTGCTGCATCTAGGGCCTAATCTTTTTGCACAAAAATTAACATTTTTTAAAATATCGAAATTAGTTGAATTCCTATAAATGTATATATACATGTCTCTGGGTGTGTACGTGTGGTTTTGTTTCTTTCCAGTATATTACCCTTCGTGGGTCATTTAATGTTAAAGCCACCCATACTGAAGAACATTAGTAGTACTATTTAACCCATAGCTGGATGCATAAGGGGGTTAATACCTTTCCAAAGGGTATTAGTCCAAAAGTTAGCGTAAAGCTGTAACTGCAGGTCGAATTCGCTTATGATATCGTAGTTCAGTGCATTAGCCACTACGTCATGTACTTTCCCTAAGTGTTTCTTTGTTGATTGGTTGTTTTGTTTTACGGCGTGTCAGCTCTTTTCAGATCGTTTAACACCGAATTAAATCTTTTTGATAAAAGTTTGCATGTTTGATTTGTTTTGGTTTTATGACACATCAACTATTGTAGCTTATTTAATGCCAAATTGTTTTTTTTTACGGAGTTCTATTTCAAACAATTCAGTTTAGCATAAGTACAGAGTTTCGGTCTATTTGACCCATAGATAGGACCCTGTCAGGTGCTACCACTGTTGCCTGGGAGCAATGGCATTAAAGAGGAACACCGCATTCCCCAAAGCTCCAGCATTACTGAAGCCTCACCATTGTTTAGTGCCATATGCAAGACACTCGTTGGGGGAGTCTTACCTCTCTGCGGAGATGGGGGTGTCCTCGTGGTGTAATGGTTAAAGTGTTGGACTGCGGAATCCTAGTATGCGAGTTCGTACTCCAGTCGCGCTATTACGTTCACTTTCGGGCAAATACCCTTGGAAAAGGTATGAACCCTCTTATCCTCCCAGCTATGGGTTAAATAGTACCACTACTGTTCTTCTAGGAGAATGGATTTGGCATTAAATAACCTAAAAAGAGTTGATATGCCATTAAACAAAGAAACCAAACCTCTCTGTGGAGATGTAGTCGGTGTATTCTGCAAGGCCAGCCGACTGGGCCATCTATGTGTTTGTGTTTGTGTATGTGTTTATATATACATATATATAAACTGGAAAAGACATAAAGATAGTTAAAAAGATAAAATGATTTCAGGATATCCTGATGCTTTGATAAGAAATAGATTTAATGACTTTATAAAGTGAGTAGTTCAGTATTTGTGCCTTTGTATATATAAATATATATATATATATGGGAGAATGTACCTGCTGGGTGTCTACGTGAAAAAGAGTGGATGTCAGTGTAAACAAGTATTTTGTAAAAATGTCTTCGGCCGACATTAGAATAAAGCGTTGAGCCTGAAAGGTTGACATTTTCCGTTCGCAGATGATTGTCAAGTAGTGAATAATTTACGCTCGTATACACAAATATTTTCTATCATTCATTCTTCAAGCATAAGTATATATATATATATATATAAATATATATTACTTAAGCATATGAGAAAGAAGACAATATTAAAAGTTATATTAGCATGTTTCGCTATAGGAATAGCGTTAGAACACGTCAGTCTGATTTTTTGTAGTCTTCTTTCTTATACAGTCAGATTTAATCTTAAGCCAAAAATAACCATTTTTACACACACACACACACACACACACGCGCGCGCACACACCCGCACACACACACACACATATATATATATATATATATATATATATATATATATATATTCTTCGTGAATTTGCTACAATAAATACAAAACAATTTGTCTACGAATGTGATTTATCTATAATTATCTATCTACAAGCATATTACTATATATTAGAGTATCGCAGATTTTAGAAGTACTGATTTTAGGTCTTTCACAAGCCTTTTGTCCATTTTGCTGATTTGCTTATTTTGGTGATTGTTTCAGGTGTCACCATAAACAAACACATCAGAAATTACCATTTGTGTCTGGATAAGTTTAGAGCTAGGATTAAATTAATTTATAAAAGCTAATTTTCTTAATTTAAATTAAGTCGTTCGGTTTAAAATATAAAATGTGCTTAGAGTTAAAAATAGTTTTCTAGATAAATTATGAATTTCTGTAGCCAACTCGTGAATTATGTGGTTGGCATGCTAAAATGAGGCATGTCCATGTGAAATGTGTAAGCGGCAGTCTGGAGATGTGACCACGAGAATTTGCGTAGGCGTTCGGAATATTATATTATCAGGGAGATTTTGACCCGAAAGGTAGAACGAAGAGGAAACAGTTCACAGAAGATCCTTACAGTCGGCCCCTGTGTGGATGCATCTCAGCAGTTTTCGACTCTCCCTCACTCTTATTCGTTCGTACATTTTGGGTGGTAAAAAGTAAAGAAAAGGAGCCGATTATATTTAAAAAAAAATCAGTGTTGTCTTTCTCTGCTATACTACAAATTTTTAAGTGGAGTAATGCGGGTTTGAATTCAGAGTTTTCCCCTCTTCCTCGACTGGTTGCCTTACCAAACCCAAAGAACCCAGTCTGTATTACTATTTACCCATAACTGTCAGTAGAGGGGGAAAAGGAGGATTCATGTCTTTCTCAAGAGAATCATTTTGAAGGAAATTGCAACTACCTCGTGGAGGATTCGAACTCGGGTTACCAATTCCATTTCCCCTCGACGAAAACCGTTACACTTGGCGTACCTTTAACATTTTGCATGCAGAGAAATTGTATTTGCAAACAAATTATTTTCGGTAACTTGTAATCGGAAATAAATTGTTGTCGATGAATTATAGATCATCATCATGTCGTGCCGCTGGCACGGATATCCCTGACCCTCTCTCGCCACTTCTCCGTATCATTCATCGCCTCTGGCAGGTCTTCAGGGCTACATCCCTTATCCTCACATAGCTGCTGAATGTATGTTCGAGCTGGTCGTCCTGCTTTTGCTTGGCCATATACGGGGTCCATTCTAAGTCAACAATCACAATGTCAGTTTTTACGTTGGATTTATTTTCTTTGCTTAATGGCATATCACACTTTGTGGGTTATTTAATGCCCAAATCATTATTGTAAAATATCAACAGTTATACAATTTAACCCATTGTTGTTTGGAGGGATAAGAGGGTTCATACCTTTCCCAAGGGTATTAGTCCGAAAGTGAACGTAATAGCACAACTGGAATTCAGTTTCAGTTTCTTTGTTTTATGGTTTTATGTCATATCAACCTTAGTAGGTTGTTTAATGTCAAAGTCATCCTTGTTAAAGAACATTTTTGATACAATTTAACCCAAATCTTTGAGCGCGGGATAATGGTGTTCATACTTTTCCCAAAGGTATTAGTCTGAAAGTGAACGTAATACCGCAACTGAAGTTCGATATCGCAGTCCAACGCGTTAGTCATTACGCTAAGTGACGTCCCCCATATAAACGTTTAAAAACTGGATTTTTCTGATTTTATTTTATTGATATATCTGTCAAAATGCACACCTCAAAACGTTGTCTTTTACATCAGTAAATAATTATCTGGCTTATATATATATATATATATATATATATATATATATATATATATATATATATATAAGGGGCATACAGTAAGTTTCCAGACTTTTTTCGTATGGACATTTAAATTTGGCGTAGACTCTTGAAAATTCAGTATGTTATTGCTATACATCTCATGAGATGACAGACCAATTTTTATGATTTTTAGGTTCAAATAAACAGCTGCAGCAGGAATTGGAATACACACTACTAAAGCCTGATTGTCACAGTTGGTGAATTTAAAAGATATAATGTGACACTTTAGAAGAACGATATGCAATAAAATTCTGTTTTAAACTTGGAAAAAAATGCCACAGAAACGTATGGAATGCTTCAGACTCCTTTTTGACCATCTTGCATGAATCGAGCATTAGTTTTTGAGTGCCATAAGAGATTCAAGGAAGGCAGGGAGTCTATGAGGGGTGATGAGAGGTGTGGGAGGAGTAAGGAAGTCAATAGACCAGAGTTGATTGGCCAAAGGGTTAGGGTTAGGGTTACTATGTTGAGGTTTTAAGGGAGTTCAGGATGAGATTCCGTCGGAAGAGGCCAACACTCTTCAAATCGGGTCTGTGACAATTCACCAGTCCACAACTATATCCTTGTCACAGACTACTTGAGCAAGATGGGCATCAAGACAGTTCCTTAGCCTCCCTATATTCCAGACCTTGCTCCCTGTGACTTTTTAGTTATTTCTTAAGCTCAGAGGCTGTTGTTATGAGACAATTGAGGAGATGAAAGAGGCTGTGACAAAGGTCATTGACACGCTCACACAAGAGGACTTCCATGGGAATATCCAGAAGTTGTTGGAATGGAACAAGAAGTGCATTGCAGCCGGAGGAGATTACTTCGAAGGGGACTAGAGTTTCATGTGTCTACTATCAATAAAAGTGCCCATACGAAAAAAGTCTGGAAACTTATCGTATGCCTCTCGTATATATATATATATATATATATATATATATATATATATATATATATATATATATATTTCTAAGCAAGGGTTCGGTGCTAAAATTTCGAGGTCAATTTATATGCCAGATCGATTTGTATACCACAATATACGGTGTATATATATATATATATATATATATGCCCATACGAAAAAAGCCTGGAAACTTATCGTATGCACCTCGTATATATATATATATATATATATATATATATATATATATATATATATATGTAACGTGTCCTGAAAACATGCTGAGGCAAGCAAATGATCTGAAACAATAATAAATGATTTTTATGAATTTAACAAATAAATTAGGTGTGTTTTCCTTTTTTTTTTTTCTACTTTTAACCTCTGAGCGTAATTTTCAAAACAGAATTTAACGAGAGATACCCGTAGTGTAGTGGTTAACGTGCAGGACTGCGACATCGTATTAAGCAAGTTCGAACTCTAGTTGCACTATTATGTTCTCTTTCATTTTAATACCCTTGGGAAAGGTATGAACCTTCTTATCCACCTAACTAAGGGTTAAACAGTTTCACAACTGGTTTTCTACAACAAAGGCTTTATTTTATCTTAAATAACTCAGGAAGGTTGATATGCCTTTAAACAAAGAAATAAATATTCAACAGATTTTAAAAAGATGTTGAATTATTATAATTCCAATTTGCATTATCAAATTATTTTGGTCAATGTCATAATTCAAGAACTATAACGCCCAATGAATTCATATGAAACAAAATAAAAATAAAATATTTACCGAGGCCAAAAAATATTGAAAAAGGCTACGCATATTTGTCCACATTTTCCTTCACCAATTCAACTGCAGCTGAACGCTCTAAGTACTCGCTGACTATAGTATTAATCCAGATATATTCCATAATCTTTTGGTGTAAGATCTTATTGTGGAAAGCGATTACAGCAAAGTGAATTTTAAAAGCTTACAAGTTTCATCTATTCCATACAATAACTGTAAATTCATCTCTCTAAAGTGTTGTCCGATACAATTCGAATAAATAATATATCAAACGTAATGAATAAGGATATCTTAAATTCTTACAAAATAATTTTTATTGGTTAATCAATATCGACCTTGCTGCTTCAAAACATACACCGTGAACACACCACACACACACACACACACATACACCTATGCACACATGCATAGATATAAGTATACATACTCACATACACATAAACGCACTTACGAATGCACATACATATAAGCATGTGCACTATACAAAGGAGGTGTCTCCGTAGCATAGTGGGTAGCATATTGGACTTCGAGATCGTAGTAAGCAATGTCGACCTCTATTCGTGCTACTTCGTTCACTTTTGAACTAATACCCTCAGGAAAGGCATGAACCCTATTATATCCATTCCCGGCTATTAGTTAAACAGTACCACAGCTGGTCTTCAACAAGAATGCTTTGGCATTCAATAACCCATGAAGGTTGATATGCCAAACCAAATCAGACCAAACTAAACAGATATATTCACGCGCACACACACACACGCACAGACATACATGCTCGTGTATGCACGCACACACACACACACACACGCACGCACGCACGCACGCACGCAAACACATGCACATGCACTTACTCTCATATATACAGACATATAAACACGCACACACTCACGTATACTCCCTCACCCACACACACACAGGTATACGCAGACATGCATGTACGCGTACACACACACACACATGCATACGCGCATGCACTCCCACGCAGACACATGCACTTGTTCTTACGCACATACACATATAGACACGCATATACTCACATGTACACAGTCATTTACGCACATGCATGCGCGCGCGCACACACACACACACACACACACGCGCGCCTGTGCGCGCATGCAAATATCCACATAAACTTAGTCTCACTCGTATAAACATGTAAACGCACATACACACACACGTAAAGAGAGAAATAAAGGTACATGCGTGTAAGCACACACACACACACACACACACACTCCCGCCCGCGCGTATAAACACCCGCACTCACAAACACATGCATTTATTCTCTCAGACATACACACATAAAGACTTGCCCAGTCGGCTGGGGCTGTCGAATACACCCCGACTGCATCTCTGCAGAGGAGTAAGACCCCCTACCAACGAGTGTCCAGGATATAACATTAAATAATCTGATGGTGTGGTTCCAGTAACGCTGAAGCTTTGGGGAATGTGGAGTACCTCTTCATTGCAATCGCTCCCAGGTCCACTCTGGCCTGGAGTGGTAGTACTTGATAGAGTCCCATCTATGGGTCAAATAGGACTAAACTGCGTACTAATGCTAAATCTATTTACTTGAAAGAGAACAGTTTTGACATTTAACAGTGTCTGAACAAAAACTATACTTATACTAAACTGAATTGGTTGAATTAGAACTGTTTGACTAAACCGAATAGCTTGAAAAAGAAATATTTTTGACAATTAAACTGTGTACTCATGCTAAACTGAATTCTTTGAAATAGAACTGATTATATGTATAAAAATAAATTTGGCATTAAATAACCTACAAAGGTTGATATGCCATAAAACCCACACAACCAACCAACAGCACGTACGCATATGTATTATGCTGTGTTCAGTCGTTAGGAGACAATTATGTAGTTCTATGTTTAATCTGTGTGATGACTTGCAAGCCATCCATTTAAAGCAGATACTTTCACTTTAAAGACTACGTGTGTATTCAGATGGTGGTGATTGTTTAACTTGATTCTAAAAGAACGGACTGTCATTGGAATTAGTATTCAAAGGAGGAAGGTTGTACCGGAAAGTCTTCAAGTGAGCATGGAATGGCGTGAGCTTACTGAGCATCCGTAACGAAAGAATGGAGACTGCCGTCGCTGGTGAGACAAAAAAGGCAAGAAGAAGAAGAAGAAGAAGAAGAAGAAGAAGAAGAAGAAGTGCAGGAAAAAGAAGAAAAAGAAAGGGACCTAAAAGTAAAGTTAAAAAAAAGAAAAGACTGAGACGTAGATAAAAGAAGTCAAAGAAAAGCAGAAAAATGTGGAACAATAAAAATTCGAAAATAATTTTTTTTGAACAGAGAAAAAAGACAAAAAAAAAGAAGAAATTATTTAAGGAAATATGGTTGCCTTGCAAAGAATCAAAAGTTTATGTCAAGGGCTATGAAGGGTAATAAAAGCGAGAAAAGGCGAATAACTAAGGCGAAAATAAAAATGTGAAACAAAGCAACGAAATCGCGTTTCACGTTCTTTTTCTTTTCTGTTTATTTTTCGTTCCAACTAATTCTCTCATCATTTTCTTCTTTCCGTAACTTCTTTGTTCCTTTATTTTTACTGGGGGTGTGTAATTTAACAGGATTTCAGCTCTGTGAAACCGCCATCTTGATACCGCCATCTTGAACCGATAGAAAAACTCTTGAGAGTTCCTATATAATTTAATCTTTGCTAATACTCTACATATGGAATTTTTTGATGACCCTCGGTCTTAAAAGAGATTGTTCTGGCTTAGAATATGCCGACTGTATCCCCTGCTGAGGGGTAAGTTCCCCACCAAAGAAAGGATTGTCCTAGCTATGACATTAAAATACATCTGATTATGAGGGTTCAATTCTGGAGATCTAGGGAGTGTGAACAACCTTTTTATAGGCATTACTCCCAGATCCACTCAGACTCGGAGTGCTAATAATTGTTAGGGTACAATCTATGTATTAAAAAGACTTTTCGAAAATTACTACTATTGGAAAGGAATACGTAAAACCATAAAGCTAAATTATTTGTACTATAACTAGTTACTTGAGGCTATAATTGTTTACTAAAGATTATCATTATTACTAACTTGAAACCATATGTCTATGTACAAACACAATTATTAATAGAAATAATTACTAGAAACTACATAATTATTAGTATCTGATAGGAATACTTGAAACCCTACAACTGTGTGCAAATTATTCGTATAACTGTGTGAAAAGATTTATAAACAACTACACAAAAAACGAAAATATGAACGCGATTTCCTAACCATCAGGCACAAAAATAACCCAAGACGGGTTTACATGGCCTTAAAATGTAACTTTT
The DNA here is from genome assembly GCA_963585895.1 of Sepioteuthis lessoniana. Taxonomy (NCBI): domain Eukaryota; kingdom Metazoa; phylum Mollusca; class Cephalopoda; order Myopsida; family Loliginidae; genus Sepioteuthis; species Sepioteuthis lessoniana. The sequence goes on from OY757913.1 coordinate 52,810,151, forward strand.
AATCAATCGCTGTAGAAAAGTGGTTAGTTTTACAGATCATTGCGACTGCAATAAATTTGATCCTCACTGATTACAATATACTTTTGAAAGTTTTCGGGTGTCGAAGGTCGGATGCGTTTTAAAGCTTGATCAGCGTTCAATTCTGGTATTTATATCAAGGGATAAATCAACGCTCTTAAAACACTTAGTGTCATGTAACAGCAACCACCACCATCACCCCCACCAACATACTTCAAATGAAAGTGTAAAAAGATTTAAGAGATAGGTGGGTTTAAAGGTCATTTTCGATTGAAGTCATCGTTGACTTCAATCGAAAATGACGTTTGATTGAGGGATTGATTGTTATATTGTTTCAAGTATTCCTATACAATACGAATAATTTTTAAACCGATCTTTTAAATCCATAGATGGCACGCTAAGAAGTACAGCCACTGTGTGTCAGAGTGGACCTAGGAGTAATGGCTATAAAGAGGTACGTCATGATCCCCAAATTACCAAATCTTGAGCCTCACTCTCAGGTGTAATTTAGTGTTATACTCACAACACCCCTTTTTTGGAGGGGGTCTGACTCCTGTGCTGAAGATACTATCCGCATAATCCACTCTTAGCCGACACGGCAGTTTTGCATTTGAGTCGAATTTTTTAGTGTGCTGCTGAGCCGACGTGTATATTTGAGTTTAATGTTTTATAAGCCCCTTTTTTAGAGGCTTTGATAATTTTCATGGAAAATGAAGAGACTTCTTCTCTCTATGAAATATGATTTAGAAACTCATGGAGATGACCAGCCAAGATTACGAACATGTAAGTAAACGTGAGAACCAAAATGTAACAATGTATTTGTTCAAGGGACAATTTTCTTCGTCAACTTCTTCCACACCTCTACTCTTTTGATACCTTCTATCGAGAGACTAAACTTGCGCGAGAACGAACATGTAACATTAGTTTTAGGTAGTACGGTCAAATATGGTTCCATCCCCTCCCACTTTCTGCATTCTAAGAGCAACTTTAGCAGCTTTGAGGCTCAGTTTAAAGACTTGTAGAATCTCAATACTTTTATGTGCCATAATAATATCTAAAACAAAAGTGAAGGAATTGGATATCAGAGGAAGAATCTAGACAATGCAAACACTGATAAGAAAAGAGTCCGGAATACCTGAAGAGACTTCTTGTTCTTCAGATTTCAGTGAAAAACCACTTGTTAAAACTAGTGAGGAAAACTCACAAGGAGATAATAATAATAATAATAATAATAATAATAATAATAATAATCTTGAATTTTGAGATATAAACGGATCACCTTATTCCAGCCAGAAAACCAGTCGTGGTGCTAAAAAAGCGAAAAAAGAAACAAGTACTTAAACTTTGCCAGAGACCTGAAAAATCTTTGAAAGGGTGACGGTGATACTAATTGTAGTGGGTACACTTGGAACGAGCCCCACAAAGGCTTGGAAAGGAGACTCGAGGATTTGGAAATCAGAGAAAAAATCCAGCTGGAGAAGCAGGGATGAGCTCATAAGTGATGTACTCCAATGGACTCCCACATATAGCCGAGCAAAAGCAGGACGATCAGCTCGAACATACATACAGCAGGTATGTAAGGATACGGGATGTAGCCCTGAATACCTGCCTGAGGCGATGAACGATAAGGAGAAGTGGCGAGAGAGGGTCAGGGATATCCGTGCCAGCGGCACGACATGATGATGATCAAGAATCCACCATTGTTAAGATCGGCCAGAATACTGAGAAGGGTCCTGAAGACTTGAGGAGACTTGCTGTTGCTCAGACCCAAGTGAAAGACCACCAGTTTACGCTGAAGTGAAAAACCCGCAAGGGGTATAATAATATAGGTTATGTGGTGATCTTCCGGGAATTGGTTGGGTTTGGTTTCTATGTTTAATGCCAAATCAACCTTCGTGAGTTGTTTAATGGCAAAATCGTCCTTATAGAAGAAAAGCAGTGGTACTATTTCACCCATAGCTGGAAGATAAGGGAGTTCATGCTTTTTCCAAGGTTGTTAGTCCGAAAGTGAACGTAATAGAGCAGCTGGAGTTCAATTTGGTTTGATTTGGTTTGGTTTTATGGTATATCGACCATTGTAGGTTATTAATGCCAAATCCATTTTAATACGTACAAACTGTTCTATTTCAAACAATTCAGTTTGGCATAAGTTCGCCGGTTCAATGTCAAAAACAGTCCTATTTCAAGGATTTCAGTTTAGCATAGTTACACAGCTAAGTTCTGTTTGACCCACTAATAGCACCCTATCAGGCGCTATTACTTCGGGGCACAGTGGACATGGGGGCGATGGCAATAAAAGGGAACTCCACATTCCTCAAAGCTTCAACATTACTGGAAGCTCCTCATCAGATTATTTAGAGTCATATCCAAGACACTTGTTGGTGGTGAGGAGTCTTACCCCTCTGCAGCGATGCAGTCGGTATATTCTACGGCCCCAGTGGACCGGGTAAGGCTAGAGTTCGGACTATATTACCATGATGTCGGAATCCAGCTCGTTAACGACAACCTCACGGGGACTCCCTCTACTTGTAATCATGCAAGTGGCTAAAATTCGACCATACAGACAAATGGTACATGCATAATTCAGAAACTTTTCTAGAAAATAAATCCCATAAAATCCTCTAGAACTTAGAGATAAAAACAGGTCACCTAATCCAAATCAGAAAACCAGGCCCTGTATTAACTAGAAGAAAAAACTTATCATCTCACGGATTTTTCCGTTCCAGCGATCAATAGAGAGAAAATAAAAGAAAGCAAAAAGATAGATAGTAGCGTAATGGTTAGCAAGTTAGACTTGCAAACCTACACGAGTGAGTTCGAGTCTCATTGGGTGCCCCATTCATATGGCCTTGTGCCACATCTAAGCAGAAAGTTTAGTAAATTACCAAAAAGATAGATAAATACATGGACCTTGCTAGAGGGTTGAAAAAGCTATAGAACATGAAATTGACAGTGATAGGATTTGTAATTGATACCCTTGAAAACCAGAGATCTGGAAAAGATACTGGAGAAACTGGCAAGAATACTTGGAAGAGTCTTGTAGAGCTGAGGAGACATGAAATGGGTAATACCTATTTGTCTTTTTAAATTTTACTTTTGTAACTAAGGGGCATATAAAGTAGTTTGTTATCTGAGGTTTGATGTATGAAAGTGATTTATATTACAATCACAAATCTAGAAGAACTACTCACTTCGAAACATTTTTGTTCATTTCAGTAAAACTTTACTCTAAATAGGGCAAATTTTGAATCATATGTAAATTTACTCATTTTCACAAAAAATATGTTAATTTCTAAATATCATAATGCGTAGCACAAAACACAGAGTTTAAAGTAATATTGACCATTTAAAAAAAAATTGTCTTTAATTGGAATCATTTTGAGATGAGGCTTCTTAATCTGAGAATTAATTTATTATTTATGGCGGACTTTTTGTCCTCATCTTGGTAGTTTTTTTATGTTATTTCTTCTTCACTACGTTTCGGCCAAATTTCACCTCTGGCCTTCTTCAGGTGATTAACCGCGACCTCGGATAGGAATGCTGAGTCTTGTGACCGTATCCCCAGTAATTACTGCCTTCCATAGTTGTTGTCTATCGCACCAGGTTTTTGACCAAGTAAACCCCTGGCCGGTTTGGGTAGGAATTGAAACCGCTATCTTCTGACAATGCTCACCTGGAACCGTAGAGACTCAATGCCTCTATCAGCTGTGCCACGGGTCCCGAAGGAAAGAGAAAAAAAAAAAATTCTCAGATTTAAAAAAATACTTTTCCAATTTTACCCAATATAAGCAATTAAGAAATAATATATAATATCCAGGAAAAAATTAAGTTATATAGTGTTATCCAGAGCATAAAACCAAACTTTGAATGGAATAATAGCCATTTTTTATACTTTTATATAACATAGAAATTAAGAAATGTCACAATACTACCTAGATAAAAAGCTGTGTTGAATACTGTAATGATTGATAATGTTTTACATAAAAATGAAGAATAAGGAAAGGAATTTAGATCAAAGATCGAAAAATATTAAAAATTTGCATAAGAAATGAAAAAATGTGAAATATGAAGGTAACGGTAGTGTACCCATCATTAATGGCACTCTTCGATCAGTATCAAAATGCCTTAGAAGAAGATCAGAAAAACTGAAAATCTGAAAACTGTCAACATTATCCAAACCCGTGGCATTGCTAATGTCAGCTTGAAAGCAACAGGAAACATTAAGAAGACTTGCTATCGCTTGATTTCCATTGAAATCTGCCAAATATTACTGGTGGGAGAACTCAATAAGGAAAAAGAAATGATAAAGAGATTAACAATAGCGAAAGTGAAAGTAGAAAATTAAGAGTGAATGTTGGAAAAAAGCAAAATGGCGGGAAAGTAATTGTTTGTTGCCAGCGTCAGAAGGGAGACGCCAGAAGGGAGACGCCAGACATGAAGGCTGTAAAATTCTACATCAGTGATCATGTCATTGTTTATATTGAAAAAGTACGCACAAGGCGAGAAATTCCCCTATCTCTCTTTTTCATTCTTCTCTCTCATCTTCTCATTTCCCCTCCCTAATCATTGAGTGCATTCTGTTTAAATTCCTTCTATCTCCCATAAGGTTTACATTAAGATGCTGCCATTGCCTGGTCATCAGTCCATGGTTCTTTAGTTTCCATTTTTCTTTCCTTCTTTACCATTGTTCTTTCTGTACACGTTGTTATTTTATTCAAGTCTTTTTTTACATCTCTCTCTTTAGTCTTGATTTTTTCGTTTATCAGCAGTCATTGCATCTTTACCATTCTTACATTTTCTTTCCAAATCTCGTCACTATGTCTGTCTTGCATAAAGTTATTCTATTGATATCCTTAAACTTAGTTCTCTGCAGTACAAGACTAAAAACACGGGGAAAATAATGAGGATCGAACAGTGGTTACAGTCTGCGAGAGTCGTGGTTGGTTGGTTGGTGTTTTACGGCATATTAACCTTTGTGGGTTATTTAATAGCAAATTCTGTTTTTTTATATACATGCTTTGTAAGTAAACAGTTTGTTGTTTACTTAATTTTTAAACGTGTTGTTAGAACGCATTTGCGCATAGTTACATGGTTTCAAGCATTCCAATTTAACATTGAATAATTATTTGCACACAGTTAAATGATTTCAAGACGTCCTATCTAACAATAATAGTTCGATTTAATATTAATCACTTGTTGGCACGCAGTTAAATGCTTTTTTCAGAACATTCGCTAATGGCCCGGGGGACCTGGGTTCAATCCCAGGTCGAGTCATACCAAAGACTCAAAAAATGGTACTTGATGCTACCTTGTTTAACACTCAGCATTATAAGGTATGTATCAAGGATAAAGTGGAGTAACCCAGGGAAAGGAGAAGCGCCCTCCCCTACACCTTGGTGTTGTAGCTATTGAAAAGGGAGCCTTCGGGTCACCCTCGACTACGGTCGCCAACTTTACTTACTTTACTTTTTTAAATGTTTTTCATCATCATCATGTCGTGCCGCAGGCACGGATATCCCTGATCCTCTCTCGCCACTTCTCCCTATCGTTCATCGCCTCTGGCTGGTCTTCAGGGTCACATCTCGTATCCTCACATAGCTGCTGGATGTATGTTCAAGCTGGCCGTCCTGCTTTTGCCCGGCCATATGAGGGGGTCCATTGGAGTACATCACTTATGAGCGCGTCCCTGCTTCTCCAGCAGTGACCTGCATGTCTAGTTCATATTAAGTATCCCTACGAAATATAATTTGCATACAGTTGCATGGTTTCGAATAACTAACAATAACAACCCTCTTTAAAGGATTGAACAGTTATATTTGATCTGTAAATGCGACCTTAACAGGTACTACCAATCTGGCTCAGAGTTAACCCAGAGCAGATTGGGTCCTTTCGTTTCGTTTAGGGAGCCAGTTTAGGCGAAAGAAAAGCACTGAATTCAAAACAGCAGTACTCAACTTAAAAATTGATCTTGAGTCAAATCTTGTCTGAAGCTGAAGGGGTTGGGTAAGTTCATTATTTTTCAGTACTAAAAAGCACCGAAACTTGAATACTTGCCATTATTTCTCGGTAAAGCGACCAAGTACGTACCAAACTTAGCCTGAAATAGCTCGGAACTGTAATTAAGAGGCACTCGTTGAGGATCACACTCACTTCAGTTGAAATAATTTCCAACACTAGGTTTCAAATTTTTTTCCTATTGTAATGTTTTTAAGTTGATATATACTTTTTAGATAAGTTTTGCATGAAGTTATAAGTGTGTGTCACTTAATGAGGATCGTATTCAGTTCAGCAGTAATGATTTAAGAAATTGTTTGCAAACAATTTTCCAATTGCTGAGCCCCCGACGGTAATATTTTCGGAGTTTAGCTTTGATACAAAGAAGTGTGAGTCACCCACAGAGGATCATATTCAATTCAGAGGTAATGACTTGAAAGATTGTTTGTTAATCATTCTACCACTGCAAAGGTCCCGATGTTGATATTTGAGCTTTGAGACAAAGTTATAAGAGTGGAGCACTCTGTGAGAACCATATTCACTTCAGTAGTAATAATCAAAAAGATGCCCTTGGTGTAATGGTTATCGTCGCAGGAAATGGACACGGTGATACGAGTTCAAATCTGATTGCATTTCACATAGCACTAATACCCTTTGGAAAGGTATGAATCCAATTATTCTCCCTCCAGCTATGGGTAAATTGTAGGACAGACTAGGTTCTTCAGCCTTGGTGAGGCAACAAGTCTAGGAGAAGGAAAACTCTGAATTCAAACCTGTTAAACTCCGCTTAAAAACTGACCTTGTTTCATATCCTGTCCGAGCGGAGAGTGGGTAAATATGATAATCAAAAAGATGTTTCCCAACTATTCTTCTTCAACATAACATCAACGAAAGTGAAAATGAAAGTAGAAAATTATCCCCAGGGAGAAATTTGCTAATTTTAATTTTGACGCAAATTTAAAAGATTGGGGCATCCTGTGAGGAACGTATTTGTTTGTGTAGTAATTATTTAAGAGATTGCTTACATAGAATTTGCCAACTGCAAAGCTTTTTGAAACTTAGTGAGAACCACCCAGAGAGGATCGTATTCTCTTTAGTTAGGTGAGTTGCTAACGTGCTGGACTGCGATATTGGAGTAATCGAATTCGAACATCAGTCATGCCACTGTATTCGCTTTCGGGCTAATAACCCGGGGAAAGATACTAACTCCCTTTTTTTCTTTAGCTATAGGTTAAATTATACTACTGTTCTACGTGGATGGCTTTGGCATGAAATAACCCACGATGGTTCATATGCCATTCAACAAAGAAATCAAAGTTGTCATCATCTACATGTAGAATCAAATCCCTTTTTTTCTATACAAACTTATTTTATATCTGTACTCCTCGTTTTACTTACGTATTTATTTTCCTGTAATATTTAGAATTATTTCCTTCTTTATATCGTCTTAACTTCTTTTACCTCATTCACTGTCTCCATCATCTCTAATTTTACACTTACGTGCTTCGCTCTTTCTCCCGTCATTTCCCACCTTTTTATTCCTCCCTTTCGTTTCGCTTTTTCTTTTTTCCTCTTCTGCTTTAAGTCTTTATCAGATCAATAATCTTTCGTGTCTCTGACATTTTCTTGAGGGCCGTTCAACCCGTATTTCCAATGAGCAACCTTTTACAGGCCGTCAAAACCTCTGTCTGAGAGATCGCTGGGCTGGAATAACCAATGACAATAACCTGTCAAGCACGATTATTCTGTTATATATTCAGCTGATGTTCATGTGACTTGTGATTCGAGTCAGCATGGATGGTTCGCATGAGATCGCACAGTGTCTTAGGGCGACGTCACAGTCTGTGCCATTCAGGCGCACGGAAATGTTTACCCAGACTAACCAGGCTCAAAGTATGGGAGCACAATCGGGCCGGAAATTGAGTTGCGTGGTCGGCCTCCAATTGACCCCATCCGGGTTCTCGTGCAGTTGGCTACGGCCGACGTGGCTTAATTGTTGGTCCACGGTCTTTACGCCAGATTTCTGTGCCTCGACAAAAGGAAGGTTGCCGGAAGTCATTGCCAGTGAATTTTCGCTGACATTTTGATCGTATGCACGCTTTCGCGTATATGGATTGATTTGCTTTCACACACACGCGCGCTTGATATATATATATATATATATATATATATATATATATAGGAGTGTGGATCGATAAATCCCTATTCTCACACGAAATTATTAACTGAAGATTTCTCTATATAATTTTCAATCAATATGAATAATATCCCCTCGAAGTAAGTGAATTGCCAAGATTATATTAAATAATATATATTTTTGTATAAAATAAATGCTTTCTTCATTATCAGTCTATGGACTTACTTATATAACCACACACACACACACACACATATATATATATATATAGATGTATATATATGACCCCGTGTTTATAACGCACAAACACACACACACACACACAATGGGTCATTTATACATCAGGCATATATTTTGCGCATATATATGTGTATGTGTACGTACATGTGAATGTGCGTATGTGTGTGTGTTTATGTGCGTGTTTAAGTGTATGTATAAGTACATCAAGTCATTCCGAATAATGTGTTAATATTGATCACGAAAGTAATCTTATCCCAATGGCATCTTCCTTGTATTGCGTGTATAGACCACATTCGTCCCATGAAATCTACGGTTCTATTTTCTTTGGAAATAATTCTTTAGTAATTTCCTTGAAGATGAATGCTATGACTGAAACTTCAAATCTTGAATTTTATTTTGATTGAAACACTGAAGGGAAAAATACTGTAACCCATAGAAATAGGATAGAAACATTTAAAATGTTTTTTGTCCCTAAAAATATTTGGGAATAGACAAACATATGTTGTAGAGACAAATTTCAATGCTTGCTTAAAAATAACAAAACATATCTCTTTGTATGCGTTAAAAAGAATAATAATGTTTTGTTTGAGATAGAATATGCTAATCCTAAAGTTACGTTTTAAAACAAGTTGTCAAGAATATGAATTACTTTTTTACGGCAAGCGGGAAAATAGTTTTCATGATTAATATTTTCCTAAAACTTGGTTACATATGATTTATATTTTCTTAAAATCTGTTTCTTATCTTTCATTATTTTTTTTCAAAATATCTTTCATTATTTTTCTTTGCTCAGATGGACACTGTAGTGGGAGATGGGATCAGTGAATAAATGTTTTTGTAGCGAAATTGATAGGGGTAGAGAGTAAAATAAAACTAATTCAAGTTTATCAATTGATAAAATTAGTTTACGAGGTACTTAGAAAGTTACGAAAGGAAATGAATATGAATTCAATGAATTGCTCTGGCGAAAAAGTTTGTTTTTAAAGTGTTATAATGAAAGAAAAATATCGTTAATTTTACTTTTACATGTAATTTATTTCTTGATTTGGATTTTTAAAAAAATTTTAAATTTTTTTCTTGAAGATATCTATTATCCCTTTCTATATGATAAAACTTTGAATTTTGCTTTCGTTTTCTCTGTTTTAATGTTTATCAGACTGTAATATCGTATGTAAATGAGATACTGCTATAAAAACAGTTTCGCCTCACGAATGTTAGTTGTGTAGAGTAGCTTGTTCATACGCCCTGCCGGGTCACCGCCTGGCATTCGTGCCGGATGGGTGTTCGAAACCAAGAGCAGACTCGGGGCCGAATAGGCCCCCAGCTTCGGCTGGGCAACCTTCGGGTGGGCGAGCTGCACTTTTGTCCCCTTTGTACGGCACTAGACCAAGCGTCTAGTTTAAGCCGTAAACTGGCATACGTGCCCGGACCCACATTTGGGTTCGTGAAACCGCTTGCCTCATCAGGCTCACATTGCACTAAGTGAGCCGATGAGCAGCACAGACAAGCAGGGTTCGAGTCTCGGCTCCTTCCCGACCTTCCCCTCCCCTTTATCCCCACTTTAATCGGCCTTCGGGCTTTTGACCTTGTGTCAAGTCGTGTCTGGTGGGAGGCAGCGACAAATATATGGCATTCGTGCCGGGTCGTAGTGCGCTTGTTACGACATCTTGACCTCAGGTCTTTGGCCACTTCGGTGGGACTTAGTTTATTGCTCGATGCCTGAGGTGTCTCATAAGAGGAATGTCGATGTGGGTCAATAATTTTTTCTACCTGCCGCGCATGAGACTCAATTCGTCCGTGGCCCCGCCATAAAACGGCCTTGTGCCACACACTGACCCTGTGGGATGTCAGACAAATCCCGTTTAGAACAGCTTACCGCACTTCGACAAGAGAACGTCTATTTCCAAAGACCTCTTTACTTCATAACAAGGATAGTTTGTTGTAATTTACACATGAAATATAACGCAATCTAAAAAACGAAATTAAGAAAAATTTGAAACGGAAAAATTTTCCCTTTATATTTTATACTAATTCATATATCCCACTTACAATCATATGCGTATTCTTTTTGATGAAAAAATAAATAAGCTGTATTGCAGAGTGGAAATCATACCATCTCGCTTATTCTCACTTTTGACCTGTTGTGCCTCTCTTTTAGGACGTAATAGTCCCTTTAAGTCATTGAGTTTGAGAACACTGCTTTTGAAGGGAAAAATGTTAATAGTGAATTTATTTATGGGCTATACTATATGAAGTAATTTACTAAGATTTTTTTTTGCTTAGATGTAGCACAAAATATTGCATAATATTAATTGTACGAATTAAGTAAATATTGAATTTCTATAGGTTCAACAAGAATAGTCATAGTAGAAATCTATCAGTGTATAAGAAGAGTGATTGCTTCTACTTGATTATTTCTTTGTTCATAAACGCTAACACTAAAAATCAAGCAGATATTCAAATTTCAGTGAATCTTGCTGATTCGAAGATCAGACCTGGAGGTTAACAAATAGTATATCAACTACCCTAGTTCAGTCGAATGTACACACTACATTGTGATCCTAAGCACAAAATAAATACTCATCAAAAATACGAGATCTTTCATAAATTAACTCGTCATTTTGGCGAAAAATAGGATGAAGGATGGTGGTGCGGAGAATGGAATTAGCCAAACGAGTTCAGAGAGCACTTGGTTCTGCTTTTATTTATTTTGTACAAATGCTCTTGGGAGAGACATGACTGTTTCTCCCATTCATTTTTCGGTAAATAACATTGAAATTTTAAAAGAATCGCAATAATTGAAAAAAAAAAAAAAATCCATGATGAGTGTGTGACTGTAGGTGAAGTAAGAGATCATTCGTAACTGTTTGTATCACGTGTTATGATAACCCCCCCCCCACTACGAACAATAACTTGGCGAAAAGTTTAAAACTCCAACTGTGGGAAACTATAAATATGCTTGTGGACATTCATATTCGAAAAAGGAGAGTTAGATTAAGTTGCGTTTTAGACATCAAAGGAAACGTATATTTGGGGGTTTAAGCGAGAGCGCCCCTTTTAAATTATTGGCGGGATACAATTCATTAGAGAATGAACTTTTTCTTCATCGATTGAACAAAAACTATTTCACATCTTTCTGTTGATAAGATCAGTTCAAAATTAACTTGTAAAATTCCGAATAGATATGAATAGGTTTTTATAGCAAAGTGTTTGCCTGTACCTTTGTCACTAGTATCAAGTGACTAACTTGTTTGTAACCGCTTTTATTTGGTTGGTTGGTGGTTTAGTGTTTTATGGTATATCAACCCTTATTTAATGCAAAATCCTGTATATATATATATATATATATATATATATATAGCCTTTGAGATTCCACTCGCCCGATAGACTTTGTCGAGTAAAAAATTTTTCTAGTCGCCCGAGATCGCCGAGGAGATCAAAAATCGCAATGAAACGTGTCTCTTCAAATATAGAAAAAGGAAAACTGATTCTTTTTACAACCCAAAAAATGCTTTTAAAGAATAATAAGTTACTTAGAAAGACCTACAATGACATTAGTGAATTCTTTGGTCTTATGCCTGGCGCCTGACGACCGTCGAAATGTCTGGTTAAAGAAAAGGGAGTCGCATCTCCAAAATACACCGCAATTATAAAAAGATCTAGCAAATGCAATTTAGAATGACCAGCCCACCAACTCTCTCTCTTGGACCTATAATTTACGCTGCCATGGTGGAGCCAAAATGTCTCTGTTGTCCAAATTGAAGACACTCATAGGTTTTTAGAAACTTATTTGAAAAAATTCATTCTTGACTCAACATATATATTTGCTCTCTGCTTACGAAAAGTAAAAACGAATATTTGAAAGAAAGAAAGAAAGAAAGAAAGAAAGAAAAAGACAGAAAACGCATTATTCTGCCAATCACGCACCAGAAAACAAATTATACAAGTAAGTAATATTCATATTTTCTTCTCTTATTTTCAAACTCCTCTCAACTCTAGTAGGCGGATATATGGGGTTTGGAAATTTTACACTGAGTAGTTCATCTTTTAGGGAAATTTACCCTCTCTCTCGGATATTTTGACGGCAATCAATTTAAAAGGTTAAAATAGCCACCGGGAATTATTTCTAAGCAATTTAATTCGTATTTTATGTATAATATATATTTAAGTCAATTGACACTCAATTAATTCAATAAATATGTGTTTGAAATTTGAATAACTACTTTTAAACCATTTCTTTTTGCAGTAATATGGAAATGGCGTTGGTCGAGTAAAACGATTTTGGGGCGAGCAAATTTTCCGTCTCTCTCGACTGCCGGTCGAGTGATGTTTTTTTTTTAAAATCTCAAAGGGTATATATATATATATATACACACACACACACACACACACACACACACATATATATATATATATATATATATATATATATAATTTGTAAGTGAATCATTTGTAGAGTTAGAGCTCATTTGTTTGCACTCAATTAAATGGTTTTAAGTATTGATATTTAACATTAGTGATTTATCAAGTATTCCTATCTAATACAAACAATTTGTACACCGCTGCATGACTTAAAAAATTATAGTAATCTTTAGTGAATCATTAAAGAGTTCTATTTGACCCACAGATAGGACCCTCTGGGCCAGAGTGGACCTGAGATTTATGGTAATGAAAGGGTACTCCAGATTCCCCAAACTCCAGGACTGGAGCCTTACCACCAGATGCCATTGAGTGTAATTCCAAAGACACTAGATGGGTAGGGGATCTTACCCTGTTGCAGAGGTGCATTAGGCGTTTTCTACAACCCCAGCCAATTGAGCGAGCTTTGGATTGCTCAACTATTCAGTGAAAACTTTGTAAGAGACCAATCTTTTCGGTGGCCAAAATATATAATCAAGTACAACATGACACATTTTACTAAGAGAAGCTGGTATCACTAAATAACTGACATTTACATAAAGGGAATCTAACTTAGTGCAAAGCCAGAAAGTATGGGTTATCTGGTGGTTGGTTTGGTTTGGTTTAATGGCTTATCAACCATTGAAGGTTATTTAATGCTAACTCCTCTTTATACGAATAAAATATATTGGATTTGTAAACACATTTTCTTGATAACATTTTAAAACGAGCCTGAGCTTTTTTTTCCCACACAGTAAAATGATTTCAAGTATTGCTATCTAATCCAAATAATTCTTTTTACTACGAATCATTCGTTCGCACACAAATGGTTTCAAGCATTGCTATGTAGCAGTAACAATTTGACATCAGCCATTTGTTTGCACACATCAAATATATATACACGATATATAAGAGATTAGTTTATCAGTAATTTCATTTTTAAGTTTGCACATTAGTATTGTTATTGTTTCTGCACATTTAAATGGTTTCAGTTATTGCAGTCAACCACGTGTAATTCTATTCAATATTAATAATTTGTTTAAACACATTAAAGTGGTTACAACTATTGCTATTTAATAACATTAATTATTTTATTCAACAATACTCATTCATGGGGCTGTAGAGTGTCCAGGATATGACACTAAAAAATCTGATGGTGAAGTCCCAGCAGTGCTGGAGCTTTGGGGAATGTGGAGTACCCCTTCATTGCCATTGCTCCCAGGTCCACTCTGGCCCGGAGTGGTAGCACCTGATAAGGGTCCTATCTATGGGTTAAATAGAATTAACAGCATATTTATGCTAAAATGAATTGTATGAGTAAAACTGAATAGTTTGAAATAGAAATGATTTTTACAATAAAACCGTACTTACATTTAAACTACGTGCTTATTCTTAACTGAATTATTTGAAATAGAACTGTTTTTCGACATTAAAACTGTATTTACACTTAACCGAATTGTTACATACAACTGCTTGAATAGTTAGAAATGGAAATGTTTTTGACCATTAAACTGTGTACTTATGCTAAACTGAATTGTTTTAAATAGAATAGATTATTTACATAAAAATGGATTTGGCGTTAAATAACCTACAAAGGTTGATATGCCATAAAACCCAACAAACCAACAAACCAAATACTCATTCATTTGCACACAGTTAAATGGTTCCAAATATTGCTATGTATCACTAACAATTCAATTAAACATCAGTCATTCATTTACACCGAGTTAGATTCAATTTAGCATAAGTCATTTGTTTGATTTCAGTTTAAATGACAAGTAATTCTATTTGACTCATCGATGGGATCCTTTCAGGTGCTACCACTCCGGGCCAGAGTGGACCTGGGTGCGATGTTAATGAAGGGGTACTCCGCATTTCCCAAAGCTCCTGCATTACTAGATCCTCAGCATCAGATAGTTTAGTATTATTTTCAGGACACTCGTTGACACTCGGCAGAGAAGCTGTCGGTGTGTTCCACAGCCACACCCGACTGAGCTACAGGACACTTATTTTTTGGGATGGCTATTCCTCTGCACATATGCAATCGGTGTATTTTACAGACCCACCAGACTGGGTCACTGGACATTCATTGGGCGGAGGGGGGGTCCTACTTCTCTGCAGAGATGCTGTCGGTGTACTCTACAGACCCACCCGACTGGGCCCCTGGACACTATTTGGGCGGGGGGTCCTACTCATTTGCAGAGATGCTGTCGGTGTATTTTACAGACCCATCCGACTGGGCCACTGGACATTCGTTGGGCGAGGAGTCCTCTTCCTCTGCAGATATGCTGTCGGTGTATTCTACAGACCCATCCAATTAGCTGTGTTTCTATGAAGATCAAACTCATTTCCATTGTAAACTAGTCAGTGAGATAGACCTTTGCCCATCACATCATGTTCGCCACATCATATACATTATTTGTGTATATGTGTATGCATTTACCCAAACCCTCCGACACATGCAGGATTCTTTTTTTCGGTTTCGGTTTCTTTGTTAAAAGGCATATCAACCTTCTTGGGTTATTTAATAATAAAACCATCCTTGTAGAAGAATAGCAGTGATAGTAGTTAACCCATAATCGGGAGTGAGGATAAAAGGCTTCATATCTTCCCAAAGAATTTTAGTTCGAAAGTAAACATAATAGCATGAGCGGAGTTCGAACTCACTTCGCGGCCGCAGTCCAACACTTTAGCCATTACACAAACAGCAGGATTTAAGACAAGGTTAAACTTTAAGCAGAGTACAACTTAAATTTATAATTTTCCTTCTCTTAACAAGGTTAAAGAGCCTTGTCTCTCCTAGCAGGGAGAATTGTTAGATTCATTCCTTTCCCAAAGGGTATTGGTGCTATTTGAAATTCAAAACAACCTCGCCTAGGATTTGAACTCGAGTCACCGAGTCCATTTCCTAAGACGATAACGAGGGTCTTCCATTTGTGCTTGTGTGAGTGTGTATGGATGCACCTATCGTATGACGTATCTTTTCACAGTGGTCAGATGCAAATATCATAATCCGTTGACCTGCCAGTTTATTACTATAGCAACTTACAAAAACTGTAAAAGAGTTGCTTCTATTAACTAAACCCACCCGTTTAAATTAAACAATTGTAAAACAAAATACTATAAATCAAAGTAACTGATCTAGTCATGCTTCAGCGATTTTATACACAGAACCTGTGAGGCCACGTTCTGTCTTGTTGTTTTGTACGCAGGAAAAAACCTTTCCGGTAGAGAATTTGACTTACAATTAATAAGTCAGGAAGAGTGGGGGAGTCAAGAAGAAAAAATATCTCAGGAATTCTTACTAGCCTTATTTCATCGTCACAATTGTATACTTTTGTACTATTCAATGAAATCTGATGTTATCAAAACGTCAGTTTGCATATGAAAAAAAAAAAAAAAAAAAAAAAACCCTCGGAAGGCATCACTTTGTATACAAAATTTGTGCCGGCAATCTAAATATGTTATTTTCCTGCTCACTCCTAGACCGATTTAGTTTTATTACTTATCATTTACTCGTCTAAATTTTGGCATTGACGAAAGTTGCCAGAGACAAAGGTAAGACGAAGTGTTTATAGGAAAGGGAAAAATCAGACATGTGGTCAAAGAAAGAAATGCCACTCAATTCATTACTGTTTCAGACTCCCTCTCGATCAGCCTCAATTCAGGAAGACGTAAAATGCAATTATTTTGAGTCGATGAAGAATTGCTAAATCTCGACCTACCACCAATACGAGTTAGCGGGGTGGTTTATCTTGGTCCGAAATTTAAGTTCTTTACTTGTCCTCTGCTACAAACAGACTATCTTATCGTTTAAAAATCACCAACTCTCGTGTGACCGTTTCTAGTATTTACCTCGAGGGTTTACGGAGTTGACACTTCACAGTTGGTTGCACTGACGGACACAAGGTTCACCGGGGGTAGGAAGTCTACTACTACATTACAAATTTATTATAAAAGACAGGATTATTTATATTGGGTATTGGTTTGGTTTCTTTATTTAATGACATATCAACCTTCGGGGGTCCTTTAATGCCAAAGTCAGCCTTGTAGAAGTCCAGTAGAGCTATTATTTAAACCATAGTTGGAGCGATAAAAAGAGTTCCTACCTGTCTCACAGTGAACGTAATAGAGCGACTGGGGTCAGAACACGCAGTCCAGTACGTTATTCATTACACCACGGGGATTCTCCCTCCAATTTATATTGGAATCATCTCTCCTGAAGATCTATAGGTTTGAGATGGTAATATTGATTAAATTGGCGAGTTGAAAATGCAGGCTCATGGGTTGATTGAAATTATTTTAAATCACTCGGATGAATATAAAGATGGAAGGGAAGAAATTGAAAAATGCATAATTTTTCTAGCTTTAAGGACATTTTCAACTTCCATTAGACTAGATGTGCTTAATCAAGCATTGCTTACTTTGATACTTAGACTTTACTGTACCTGTTGTTACAGAGTGGTTACCCATCTAAGTGCTGAACAGGCTCATCTCTGTCTAACTTTGATAATCTGACGCTTTCAGCTTCCATCAAATTTGATGTTATTTGCTAAGCATAGCTTGCTTTGATATTTTGATCATAAGTTGCCTACTGTACCTGTTGTTACAAAAGCTTACCCATCTTAGTGTTGAACAGTTTCATCGCTGCTAACTTTGGTAATCTGACAGGAACCGGTGCTTTGGAAATAAGTAGAACGTAAGTTCCATAGACTCTCATGTTCAGCCATACCATACCTATAGAATTTAGTTTAGCATAAGTACGCATTTTAGTTCTAGTTGACCCTAGATAGGACCCTATCAGGTGCTACCACTCTGGGCCAGAGTGAACCTGGGAGCGATAGCAAAGAAGGGATACTCCGCATTCCCCAAAGCTCCATCATTACTGGAACCTCACCATCATCTGATGGTGAGGTTCCAGTAATGATGGAGCTTGTCCAAGTGTCATAACTAGGACACTCGTTGAAGGGTTCTTACCCCTTTACAGAGAAGCAGTCAAGATTTTTACCTCAAAATTCAGGGTTAGATCATTACTTGCTGTAAAGGTCGACCCCTAATCATCCAATGATGTTCCAGTTAGTGTTTACCGAGTATCAAAAGCGTGTGATATTGTGTTAATATAATACTTAATTTGTATTACAGTTTTATTATCGTATAGTAATCTCTGTATTAATTTGTTAAATATGTTCACTAAACATGAGTTCAAGTAGCAATTTGCTGGAGTTACGATAAGTGGTGTATGTCGATTGTTAGTAGTATAATTCCATTTGGACATAAAGTATTAGATTTTAGGCCACTAGTTTTGTAAAGATTTTTTCAGGCTTAAAAGATCAACTAGTACGCCGCAATTTAAGGTAATTATACTTGCTTAAAAGACGCCTTCGGGTGTCATGAAGGTTAATGTTAATCCACATAATAATAGAATTTACATTATAATTGAACACACACACACACACACACACACACACACACACACACACACATATATATATATATATATATAAACTGGATTGGCTTTAAATAACAGACGAAGATTCATACGAAGAGCTTTGCATTACGCGAGTGGCAGAGTGTTCAACCCCTGAGTGGGGGAGCGTGTATATTGTCATTCACAGACAGATTGTTTCGTTGTATAACAACTCATCAGGGTGGCTAGACACGCAGGACGCATCAAGCTGGGATATATATATATATATATATATATATATATAGAATGATGCCTAAGCGGTATGATTCTATGTCTAACGAATAATATATATATATATATATATATATATATATATATATATATATATCAACAGGATTTGGCATTAAATAACCTTCAAGAGTTTAATGTTGTAAAATGTCAAACAACCGAAGAATAAATGAAATATATAAATAAAAAGAAAAATGATCCTTTATTTCAAATCCTACTTTCTTCTTTACCTTCAAAATTATTCCCTATTTGTTTATTTTTCGGCAGATTTAGTCAACATAATCTATGGACTACTATAATATATTTATTATCTGTTTATTTACACCAATATGGTTTTAATAATGTGATTTATTTTAACTTACTAACTTTATGGTTAAATAAGAAATAAAACCAATATTAAACACACACACACACACACACATATATATATATATATATATATATATATATAAAGAGAGAGAGATAGGGAGAGAGAGAGAGATAGAGAGAGAGAGAGAGAGAGAGAGAGAGAGAGAGGTGCGCATGTGTGTGTGAGCTCGATTAAAGTAAATTGAAAGATACGAACCCGATGTAATTGAATTATGTCTGGTGTCTGATGCATTTTATACGAGATAAACGGTTTTCTGTTTTTAACTTTATTCTTTTGTAATAGTCTCAGTTATCACCAAATCATAACACTCTCAAGAAATAAATAAATAAACCAATTAATTAATAGATAAATAAATAAAAGACAATAGAAAAATATATTCATTCATATTAGTAGACAGCTCAACCTGGTATCTTCATCTATTTATACATACCTCAACGCACAGATACAATAAATCTGATTCTTTGACATTCCGATAAAACTACACACGTCAGTACAATGTAAAATATTCCCCATGTTTTCTTGTATATAAGCCTCACTAGCATTTAAAGTTGACGGAATCACTTAACTAGTGTGACGCAGGAATTTCAAGGGATTTTATTACCTAAATACATGTTTAACTTTTTAACATATATTTGATCCATTGATGGATCCCGAACAGGATTCATCTCGGATCTTGGTATACTTAAGAGTAATTGCAAAGAAGGGAGACGGCTCACTCTCCAAAGCTCCCGAACTAGAGTCTCACAAGTGGATGCAATTCAATGCCTACCTAGGATAGTACACCGACTTTGGGGGGTGTAATGGTTAAAGTGCTGGACTGCGGAATCGTAGTACGCGAGTTCGAAATCCAGTCGCGCTATTACGTTCACTTTCGGACACATACCTTTGGGAAAGGTATAAACCTCCGTATCCTTCCATCTATGGGTTAAATAGTACTGTCTTTCTAAAAGGATGAATTTGGCATTAAATAACCCGAGAAGGTTGATATGCCATTAAATAACTAACAAACAAACAAACAAACAAACAAAAATACACCTACTTTATTACTAAGGTTGATTTCTGAAGCTCTCTTACAAGTTAAATTTAGGGAGACTTGTATTTTTCAAAATTCGCACTCAATAAATACAAGGTCTTATAGGTAAACTTAAATGATAATGTAACGAACGAGAAATGTATTAACGTCATAGAAATATATGCAAACCTCAAAGATAGTGTAATGTCATAGAAATTTAGTGTAACGTCAGGGAATTATCTGTAAACTTATAAGATTGTGTAACATCATTGAAATACATGCAAACTTGAAAGATAGTTCAACGTCATGAAAATATATAAGAAACTGAAAGATAGTGTAGCGTCAAAGAAACATATGTGAAGCTGAAAGATAGTGTAACATCATAGAAATATATATGAAGCTAAAATATTGTGTAACGTCGTAGAAATATATGCGAACCTGAAAGATAATAAAACGTCAGGAAAATATTGTGTAACGTCGTAGAAATAAATATATGCAAAACTGAAAGATAGAGTAATGTCATAGAAATATATGCGAACCTGAAAAATAGTGTGAAATTGTTGAAATACCACAGAAGCTGAAACAGTGTAACGTCACAGAAATATATGTAAACCCAGGGGATAGTGTGAAATCGAAGAAATATTTGAGAAGCTGAGAGATAGTGTGACGTCATAGAAGTATACTGTAACGTCATATAGCCAAGTCGGCTGGGGCTGCTGAATATACCGACTGCAGAGAGGTAAGACACTCCCAACCAGTGTTCGGGATATGACACTAAACAATCTGATGGTAAGGCTCCAGTAAATCTGGAGCTTTGCGGAATGCTGAGAGGGCAAGCTAGACTAGCGAACCTACACGAGTGAGTTCGAGTCTCATTGGGTGCCCCATTTATTCGGCCTTGTGCCACATCGAAGCAAAGAGCTTTGTAAATTACCTTTGCGGAATGCTGAGTGTACCTCTTCTTTGCTATCGCACCCAGGCCCACTCTGAACCGAAGTGGTAACACCAGATAGGGTCCTATTTATGTGTCAAATAGAACTAAATGATGTATTATGCTAAATTGAATTGTTTGAAAAAGAACTGTTTTACATTTAACTGTGTAAACAAAAAACTGTATTTATGCTAAACTGAATTATTTGAAAGAGAAATGTTTTTGACATTTAAACTGTGTACTCTCGTTCAACGGAATTGTTTGGAACAGCACTGTTTTGACATTTAAACTGCGGACTTATGTTAAACTGAATTGTTTGAAATAGAACTGTTTATATGTATAAAAATGGATTTTATATGTATAAAAATGGATTTGGTTTTATGGTACCATATCACCAAAAAATGTAGCATCATAGATATATATGCAAAGCTGACTCATACTATCACATCATAAAAATATATGCGAATAAGAAAGATAGTTCCGATGCGAGTCTCCGTGGTGTAATGGTTAAAATGCTGGACTACGTCCTCGAAGTAAACAAGTTCGAATTCACGTCGTGATTTTAAGTTTACATTCAGACTAATATCCGAGGGGAAAGTGTTAACCTCCTTAGCTCTGCGTTTAATAATATTACTGATTTTCTTCAAGAAGGATGACTTTGGAATCAAATAACCATTGAATGTTGATTTTCCATTAAACGAAGAAACGAAAACCTGAGAGAGAGTGTAATGTCATGGAAAATCCCTTGATGGCAATATTGAATATAAGTCCTGGCAGCAACACCCCACAAGACACCAACTATACGGCCACCTACCTCCCATCACGAAAACCATCCAAGTTAGACGAACCAGACATGCAGGACACTGCTTGAGAAGCAGGGACGAGCTCATAAGAGATGTACTCCTATGGACCCCCACATATGGTCGAGCAAGGGCAGGACGACCAGCTCGAACATACATACAGCAGCTATGTGAGGATACGGGATGTAGCCATGAGGACCTGCCAGAGGCGATGAACGATAGGGAGAAGTGGCAAGAGAGGGTCAAGGATATCCGTGCTAGCGGCACAACTCGATGATGATTATGATGATGATTATGAAAAATGTCAAAATGCTGGATTTTATTGCATTAACCTAATATATTTGAATAGATTGATGGTTTGTTTGGTTTTAATGGTATGTCAACCAGTCAAGTATTATTTCGTGCCAAGGGGTTAGGGGTTATATGCATTATACGTTCATATTTATATTTTTGTGTTGTTTAAGAGTTTCTTTTTTTTTTTTTTTTTTTTTTTGCACACGGCCCTATCGATTACAAATAATATTTGAACAGATCTATTTGACAGAGGGATTAGATACGGACACGTACGACGACTGCAGGTCTGAGTGGACCTGGCAGGACACGTACGACGACTGCAGGTCTGAGTGGACCTGGCAGTAATGACAAACAAGAGGTATCTCATATTCCCCAGGTCTCCATAATCGGAAGTGTACCATCAAAGCCAGTTTCGTGTCATACCCAGAATGCCCATTTCTTAGATGGGGGGGGGGGAGTAGCCTTACCCCTCTGCAACGGATACCGTCAGTGTATTCTAAACTTCGCAGACAGGGCTACGATTGAATAGACAATTTAGCTGAAAGGCAACGCAAGTTCATAGAAACCAGAGAAAATATTTTTGACTGCTGAATAATGACTGAATTTATACGAATAAAATATTTTGACAAAAATGCCGGAGAATTCGATGAACTTAGTATGATGGAAGATCTATCCATGTATAGTGGTGTAAGGTAATGGAAATCATGAGAAAATGCTTTCAAGGCTGTATAATGAGACTACAAATTATATGGGTGAAAAGTTACTTTTTAAAACTATGGGAAACTTTTGCGTGCACCTGATGAAAATGAACAAATAGTAAAAGATGAGTTTAAACGAAGGAAATATAAATGAATAAATAAACCGCTTTTCCTTTGAAAATAAAAAGCAATAAAACTGTTAACTGATTAAGAGATGATAATACAGGGCCCTACACACGTGGTTTAGTGGCCTATTGATGCGGTGGCATGAGGTTATTATATGTTAATATAAGCGTGGAATTGTTGACGCATTGCTTCAGTGGAGAATGCAAAGATAATGATGGTGTGGGTTCACCTGTTGAGCGGGTTCGAAGCGTGACATCGTTTCGCTTAACATGGGTCACTAAACTTGTGTATATACGGATATAATCATACTTAGGTATAATGATAGACATACATCTATTTATTAATAAATAGAAGTACTGATTAAGGTACAGCCCCCACACACATTATATATACATACAGACAAACATATATATATATATATATATATATATATATATATATATATATATATATATATATATGTAAAACAAATGGATAAACGTACAGTGGTTTATGACCTCTAATTAATAGAAGCAATGATGAGATTTCGTTTATTTTATTATTTTTGTTAATGAGACATACATGACATACATTACACACACACACACACACACACACACATATATATATACATATATATATATTAACTACACATGAGTTTTAAAATAGAGTGCTTTATATAAGATATATTTTTGTGCACCATTCAAAAATTAACCGTAAGAAAAAAATTCTATCTATCTATCTATCTATCTATCTATGTCAGTGTATTTCTCTCTCTCTCTCTATATATATATATATATATATATATATATATATATATATATGTGTGTGTGTGTGTGTGTGTGTGTGTGTGTGTAATATTTCAACAATAAAACAAAAAAAAAAACGGTAAAAACTCACGACTCTAAGTTTCACCTGATTTCTAAGAAAGCTTTGACCAGACATGTTGATAAAAAGCCATCTAAAAATTGTCTCATGAGTCGTGAGTTTTTACCTTGCTTTATTTTCTTTTACATGTGAAATATTGTGATATTGCTACTTACATTCTGGTAAATAGATTACGATATTTTACTAATTTAATACAGTATATATATATATGTGTGTGTGTGTGTGTGTGTGTGTGGTCACTATATATATAGTTCCGATCTCTACTATTGATGGTTAGAATTTTTGTATTAAGTAATAGAATATCCTCAGAAATGAATGGAAATATAACAAATTTGCATCATCGGAATATTTGAAAACTGATTCACTGCAAGAAGGTTTGAAGGAAGATACAATTCAAATAGCAGATACATTTTCTGAAAAAAAATAAACGATTATCATCTTATTAGTATGACAATTTGAAAGAGGACTTTTTTGAGAATAAAAAACTCAATTGATTATTTTGCAAAGGCGATGTTACAAACAAACATGAATTAGGAATTGGAAATTCTTCCCCGTGTTGTATATTCTTCGGACTACTTATTCTTTTTATACCCGTCAACATAAGATTTCACAAGTTTAACTGAAAGTGACACTGTTTGTTTAGTAAATGATGCCAACAAGTTAAAGATGTAAAAAACATTCTTGTATAACTCATAGATTTAAAACTAGAACCATTATTTTATTATGAAATGGACTATTCAGCTTAAAGATAGCGTAAAGTCATATAAATCCAGAGGAATATATTTGATCACTGTGTAACAAGACTATGAATTTATTTAGATAATTAAAAAATATGTAAAAGAAATCATGGAAGTTTTCAAACAACCTAAAATATATAATCTGATTTAATTATTTTAAAATCTATTATTTTTTAAACTGGAGGAAAAGTGATTCAAGTGTTTAGCATTTGATGCAAAAACAAGTTTGGTATTAAGGGCAGTAAATATTAGTCAATGAAGACAAAAATGTTACGTACGGGAAGCGGAAATTTTTGGGTTTGTGGGTAGTAAATCGTATTCAATGTAGGCAAAAAACACTAGGAAATATCAGCAGAAATTTTTACGCTATGGAGGCTGAAAATATTAGGCGATGGATTAAAAAAATGTTCGGTAATTAAAACAAAAATGTTAGGCAATGAAAGTAGAAAATGTTAGGCAATGGATACGGAAAAATTTGGGCAATGAAGGCAGAAAATGTTAGCCAATGGAGTAAACAAGTATGAGGCAATCGAATTAGAATATTTTCGGCAATAGAGGCGGCAAATTTTAGGCAAAGGAGTAAGCAAATATTATGTAATGGTGTTGTATAGTCATATAATTAATATGCTTATATACACATATACAGATTCAGCTACATATATATGCAGAATCATAACGACACAATAAATAAACAGACGAGCGAAGACTTCTTTAGAAAAATATGTACCTCTCATTTTATTGTAACGTTTGTGTGTGAGAGGGAGTTGGAGACAGAACAAAGACTGCAATATATTGACCCCACTCTTATGGCCATCAGCGTTGTGTCTTTCTCGTTCTCCTGATGCTCAACTGGAGGCCCGGGGGCTCATCGTTCTGCTGAGTGCTGGCTTTCTCTACCACATCTTGTCACCAACGAGTCTCCAAAACTACTGGGGGTCCCGAGGGCCCCTTCGGCCGGAAGTGGCTTTCCCTACCACATCTTATCAGCAGCTTCTCTGGTCCCCAACTGTCTGACTTTCTGTCTTGACCGAGTTATATAATAGTTCAACGTCCACTCAATCACCCACTCAATCTTTGCAATGGCATGTTTGATCGTCATCAAGCGGAAATAACTGTCATGCAGTTCACTCTCTTCCGGTGCATCAGTATATGAGTGTATCATGGGATTTTTACCTTGTCCCATTTCATCAGCCAAATCCGTCCACGCGGTCTCTTTCGATTACTGGCCATTGGAATGGGAATGTGTCACTTCCTTCCGGCGCATCACTTTGGAATGGCATGTTTGGCCGGGTCGAAGGTCAAAATACAACAATGGGATCAGAACATGTTGGGAAATGAAGGCAGAAAATGTCAGGCAATGGAGGCTGGAAATGTTGGGTGATGAAATTCGAATATGTTAGGCAATGGTTACAGAAGTTTATAGTAATGATGTAGTATATGCAAGCATTCACTGACAAAATTCTGCGAAATTTAAGATTTGAACCTTAAGAATGCAGAATGGTGACTGACAACCAAGTCAAGCGAAAAGCAGAGATTTCTGTCAGATCATCAAAGTAACCATCAGCCTACTCAGTACTTAGTAGGGTGTTAAATTAATAACATCATGTACTGCAGCAAAACTGATGTATCTTGGTCAGACAAGACAAGTCTTAGTAAATGATAGAAATATCAGCAACACGAAGAATTGCCAACGGTCAGGTCACGCTGAAAGCGCTATAGTTAAGCGACAATATGCCTGCTCAGAACTTAGATTGGTGTGAGCTTAGTAACAGAAGATTTTGTAAGCAACCTAAGGTTTGAGAATCAAACTAAGCAATATTTGGGAAATGACAATAATGAAATGTGATTTTCAAGCGGTTAGAATGATGCATTTTGTTTTCTATTCAACATCTTTGTTTATATTCAAATATTCTAAAATGGTTTCAGTCGACTGATTATCCTACATTCTTAACTCGCCAATTCGATTAATATTACGATATCAAACTCATAGACAATCAGGAGTGACCATACCGATATAAATAGGTCTATTTTTAGTGACAGGAATTAGACAAGAAATAAGAGCAATAAAACTCTAGAGTATAGTAGAAAGAAGATCGAATAAAACATCTACATTGCTGACAAAAATTCTTAATTCTTTGAGTCATGTGTATATTTTTCCATATTCAAAGTGACAAGATTTTTAATGACATCAGATTTCATCAATTTATACAAAAATGAACAATGTTGTAAAAATTCACGAGATTTTTTTCGAGCCGAATCCTTTTCTGTACTTATCAACTGTCGGTCAAATTTTCAAAATTTTATCATTAAGAGTATTCGGACTATTGTTCCCATATCTATTGTTATATTCACAACGTTTCGTTCTATTCATCCTTCAGCCTTCTTCATGTGTTTCATGTCGAACTCGGGAGCTGATTACCTCCCTCCCTTATGGACTGTAAAAGAATGGTTGCGTCTATCTTATTAATTAACTGTCAGAAAGAGTGTGAGTTAGTAATGTGTATAATTCGCTTATCTAATAAATATACACTTACCGAGTATTTTACTTTCCTTCTTATTCGCTATTATTACTTATATCCTACTTCTCCTTGTGTTGGTAATTGGCCGCCTTGCCACGACACCAGAGGAGCCAACACGGAACTTCGAACCGAACCCTTTATTTAATCCCCTTAACTATAACGAGTGCAAGTGTTAAGCTATAGTTAGTATTCCTTGTTATTTTTACCTGTAGTTTGGATTGAACCTCCATGGAAGTTCATTAACCAAACGGCTATATCCGTTATGCAACGTATCGTTCTGGAAAGATTTTTCCTGTGCACAAAGCAGCAAGACTGAACGTGGCTTGACAGCGGGTATTGCAGCAAACCTGAGGCCTCAGCGTCAGACTAAATAAACCTTTGTAAATGATAACAATGTCAACGACACGAAAAATCGTCTGCGGTCAAGTCACGCTGAAAGCTCGATTTCCCGTCAGATCATCAAAGTTGAGCAGCAATGAGTGTAAATAGGTAACCACTTAGTAACCACAGGTACTGTAAAACAACTTGAGGTCTACGGGTAAGAATTAGCAAGGTTTAGAAAATAACGAGAATACAGAACAGTCTAAGAATTCCAAACAAGAAAACTGAGGAATTCGTGGAACATTGTAAGGAAGATACACTACAGACAATTAAAGGAATTTGCAGAAGAATGTACAGTGAATCGGTCAACCCGTTTAAATAATTTCTTGGAACCAAAACCTTTTTTATCGGCGAGGTAAGTCGATTACTGAATCGTTGGGGCTTAGAATACGCCGACTGTATCCCCTTCAAAGAAGTAAGACCTTCCTCCTTAAAAAAATGTCCTAGGTATGACAATAACATAAATCCGATGATGAGGCTCCAATTCTAGAGCTCTGGAGGAGTTTCAAGTACACCTTCATTGTTATTACTCCCAGATACACTCTGACAGGAGTGGTAATACCTGTCATGGTCCCATCTATGGATATATTAGATTGGTTTAAAAATTATTTGTGTTTAATAGAAATACGTTAAAAACCATATAACGGTGAAAACAAATAATAATTATTAAAGAGAATTATTAATGTTTGGAAGACTTGAAACTTAAGGATTAGTATTAGTTACTTGAAACCACATAATTACTTGCCAATAATTCGTGTTAAAAAAGAATACGAGAAACTATGTGAAAACAAATTATTATTTAATAGAATTATTAATTTTCAAAGACTTGAAACATAGTCAATAGAGATGTCTACATTATAATTATCATTATTACCCCTTTGAGAGTTTTTCCCACCAGCATAAGCCGACGGTCTTCCATTGGAGTTTGAGTGAAAGCAAGTCTCCTTAGGTCTCCAGAACTCTTCTCAGTATTCTGAACAATCCATCTTAATAGTGCTGTCGTTTGGGTGGTCTCTACTCGTCCGCTTATTTCTAAGTCCTCTAGTCCCATTATCAATCCTTTGGTGACTGTACCAAGTGCACCGATTACAATTGGTATCACCACCACTTCCATGTTCCATAGTTTTTTTCAGTTCTCTGGCAATGTCTAAGTACTTATTTTTCCTTTCATTTTCTTTCAGTTTTACCCTGTGATCAGCCGGAACAGCAAAATCAATAATTTGGAAGGTTCTCTTCATTTTGTTGACTATCACTCGGTGCCCGTGGTGTAATGGTTAGCGTCGCAGGATATGGACACGGCGACACGAGTTCAAATCCTGAACCTGACTGATTGCATTTCACATAGCACTAATACCCTTGGGAAAGGTATGAATCCAAAATATTCTCCCTCCAGCTATGGGTAAATAGTAGGGCAGACTAGGTTCTTCAGCCTTGGTGAGGCAACTAGTCTAGGAGAAGGAAAACTCTGAATTCAAACCTGTTAAACTCCGCTTAAAAATTGACCTTGTGTCATATCCTGCCCGAGCGGAGGGGTTGGTAAATATGAACACTCGGTTTGATCATTTGGCCGAGATTACGTGATATGTTTGCATCTCTATCTCAAAATTATAGAAAATTATTATTATTATTTACTCCTTGAGTTTTTCACACCAACATTCCCTGATGGTCTCTCATTGAAGTTTGAGTGATAGCAAGTCTCTTCAAGTCTCCAGAACTCTTTTCAATATACTGGCCGATCTCAATAATGTAGTAGTTTGGAGGGTCTCTACTCGTCCTCTTATTTCCAAGTCTTCCAGTCTCTTTATTAATTCTTTGGTGACAGTTCCAAGGGCACCAATTACAATTGGTATAATTGTCACTTTCTTGTGCTAGAGATTTTTCAAATCAGCAATGTTAAAGTATTTATCCTTCTCAATTTCTTTCAATTTTACTTTGTAGTCAGCCGAGATAGCGAAGTCCATGATTTTGCAAGTTCTCTTTTTTTGTTGATTATTATCTGGTTGTCTGGCTAAGATTAGGTGATCCGTTTGTATGTCAAAATCCCAGAGAAGTTTGTGCGCGTCATTCTCCAGGACTGCTGCTGGGTTGTGCATATGCCATTTGTTCGTATGGTAAAATTTCAATTTCTTGCACAATTCCCAGTTGATCACTTTACCCATCCAGTTGTGTCTGGTCTTATACTCTTTCTGTGCTAATATGCTGCATTCGCTTATTATATGATTGATGGTTTCGTCTCTGTCACCACATTAACTACACCTGCTGTTTTGTTGCGCCTTATCTATTCTCGTTTTGATATGATTGGTTCTTATGGTGTTGTTTTGTGCTACTATTAGGAGACATTCTGCTTCTCTTTTAAAGTTTCCTTTTCTTAACCACGTCCAGGTTTTCTCGTGTGAGATGTTTATCAGTCGTTTAAAACGCCCATAGAGTTGTTTTTCTTCCCATTTCCCCCAAGTTATTGTCTGTCTGTTGTCTATCGAGTTGTCTGTCTCGTTTTGTGTTTTTCTATGTAGTCATCGGGTCGTTGTATCGATGTGTCAACGCTGTCTTCAATGCTGGGAAATCCTCTTCCTTCCACCCTTTCTTGATACACATAGTATGTCAACGTCGTCTCTGGGATGCAATGCCTTATGCATGGTATTAGTTTTCTTGTTCTTTGTTCCTTTTGCTAACTTCTCTGGTCCACTTCAAAAAGGGTCTCGAATATCTAACGAGGGATACAGCCAAGGTATCTATTCTTTTGATAAGGTTTTTGCTACATAGTTTTGTCTCGAGTAGCTTTCTAGTTCTTCTGAGATGTTCTTTTCTAATCTTGTCTTGATTTGGTAGTTCCAGTCCATCAGTTAGATGTCGTTTGCCACTTTTCATTAAAATCATGGCACATTTTTCTATACCAAATTCTATTCCTATGTACTGACTGTATATTCTGTTTCCAGTTCTTTTTCATTTTTTGCAAATAGTTTGATGTCATCCATGTATATTGGGTGATTGATCTATTCCAGCGATCAACTCAGTTTGTATCCGGTAGTGTATTTTTTTAGTATATGGTTAAGTGGCATCATGGCAATTATGAATAGTAACGGTGATTGTGTATCTCCTTGAAATATACCTCTTTAGATCTTTGCTTCTTCCACCTACTATCAATAGCACTCTCCAGGTTTTCATAGTTTTCTCGGTGAAGTTTATGACTTCATCTGATATTTTGTACATTTTATGGCATTTCATTATCCAGCTTTGCAGGACCATATCATATGCCTTTTTGTTGTCAATCCAATACATAGCGAGGTTTTTCCGTCTGGTCTTGCTCTTCTTGAGGATGTGCTGAGCCATGTAAAGTAACTCTGTTGTGTTTCTGGATCCTTTGTGGTATCCTTTCTGTTCTTCAGGGAACAATCCGCGGCTTGTTAGCGAGTAGTAAATCTCTTTTCTTATTTGTGTTGTTAATATTTTCCACATCATCGGTAGGTAGGTTATGGGTCTGTAGTTGTTTGGGGCGGTTGCTTTGTTTGGGTTCTTTTGGATCAATTTGGTCTTTCCTTTGGTCATCCATTCGGGTACCTGTGCTCCTTGTTCCTTTCTAGTGCGAGTCTGTCATGAATGAAGGTGAATTCTTGATCCAAAAACCATGTATTCCATCATGGCTTGGCGTTTTACAGTTTGATATCTTTTTAGTGTCGTTTTGAGTAAATCGGTATGTATTTCCATTTTAGGGCCTTCTTCGAGCCTTAATTATTATTAGTTCATTGTACTAGCGTTAGCTGGTGATATTTCGCTAGAGTTTGTATCTCAAAATCCAAGAGAATTTTATACCTCCCATTCTTCGGGACGGATTCTGGTTTGCTAGTACGGAAAAAATTTCAATTTCTTGCGCTATTTCCAAAGGATTTCCTCTACCCAGTCGAGTTTACATTATTATTATTATTATTATTATTATTATTATTATTATTATTATTATTTTTATTTTTATTTTTATTATTTACTTCTTTAGAGTTTTCATATAAGTGTTAGCTGATGGTTTTTCAATGGAGTCTGAGTGACAGCAGGTCTCCAGGACTCGTTTCAGGATTCTGGCCGTTCTCAGCAATGC
Source organism: Sepioteuthis lessoniana (assembly GCA_963585895.1). Classification (NCBI taxonomy): domain Eukaryota; kingdom Metazoa; phylum Mollusca; class Cephalopoda; order Myopsida; family Loliginidae; genus Sepioteuthis; species Sepioteuthis lessoniana. Next base: position 52,841,455 of record OY757913.1, read on the forward strand.
TGTCATTTTGATAGTCTCTATCCATCTGCCAACCTCCATGACCCCCAGGCCTTTTAATAATCTTTTAGCTATTGTGCCTAAAGCACCAATCACAATTGGCACAATCGTTACTTTCATGTTCCACAGCCTTTTCAATTCTTTAGCAAGCTCGAGGTACTTATCCTTCTTTTCACATTCCTTCAGATTTATTCTGTGGTCCGCCGGGACAACAAAGTCGACAATATTGCAAATTCTCTTTTTTTGTTGATTATTATAAGGTCTGGTCTTCTGGCCGGGATTAGGTGATCCGTTTGTATGTTAAAGTCCCATAGGAGTTTATGCGTGTCATATTATTATTATTATTATTATTATTATTATTATTATTATTCCTTCAGAGTTTTTCACATCAGAGTTAGCTGATGGTCTTTTACCGGAGTCTGAGTGACAACAAGTTTCCTCATGTTTCCAGGACTCTTCTCTGTATTCTGGGCGATTTCAGCAATGCTGTAGTTTGAATTGTCTCGCCTAGTCCTTTTATTTTTTCAATTCCGCGAGAAATTTTACCAATTCTTTGGTGACTGTACCGAGAGGACCAATTACAATTGGTATAACCGTCATTTTCATGTTCAACAGTTTTTTCAGTCCCTTATCAAGGTCGAAGTACCTGTCCTTTTTACTTTCTTTAAATTTTACTCTTTGGTCAGCCGGGACAGCAAAGTCCACAATTCTGCGAGTTCTCTTTTTTTGTTGATTATTATAAGGTCCGGTCGTCTGGCTAAGATTAGGTGATCCTTTTGTATCTTAAAATCCCAGAGAAGTTTGTGTGTCTTCTTCTTCAGGACAGATTCTGGATTGTACACTTGGTATAATTGTCACTTTCTTGTTCTTCAGTTTTTTAAAAATCCTTAGCAATGTTAAAGTATTTATCCTTCTTCTCACTTTCTTTCAATTTTACTTTGTAGTCAGCCGAGATAGCAAAGCCCATGATTTTGCACATTCTTTTTTTTTTATTGATTATTATAAGGTCTGGTTGTCTGGCTAAGGTTAGGTGATCCGTTTGTATGTCAAAATCCCAGAGAAGTTTGTGCGCGTCATTCTCCTGGACAGATTCTGGGTTGTGCATATGCGATTTGTTCGTATGGTCAAATTTCGATTTCTTGCACAATTCCCTGTGGATCACTTTACCCACCCAGTTTTGTCTAGTCTTATTCTCTTTCTGTGCTAATATGCTGCATTCGCTGATTATGTGATTGATGGTTTCTTCTCAATCACCACATTAACTACACCTGCTGTTTTGTTGCGTCTTATCTCTTCTTGCTTTGATAGGATTCTCCTTGTGATGTTGTTTCCTGCTGTTATTAGAAGAGGTTCAGTTCATCATAAATAAAGGACATAGTTCGATGTTCCGTGAAGACTCCCGACTTGTACAAACACCTGAAGGAGGCCACGGGACATATCGGCCGAAACGTTATGGAAATAACAATAAAGATGAAGACAATAGTCCGAAAACCCTTTATGAAAAAATCATCTCTTAAGGTTTCCCATTCTGAGCCATGTCCACGATATTATTATTATTATTATTATTATTATTATTATTATTATTATTATTACATACTTTAACGCATACAAATGATTATAGACAAATCAAACATATTTTCAAAAAAATGCAATGTAGCATTGAAAATATAGTTATGATTCTAATCAAGAGTTTCGAAATCAAATTTCGGCTTTAAATGAACAATGTGGAGTTGATATGCCGTTAAACAAAGAAACCATACCGAAGAGATGAATATGGGGATGCAACAAATTATGCTGATGAGATGGAAAGTTCTTTCACATTTGGTGGGCTTCTCAAGACCTGTCACCCTGATGTATAGGGGTTCGTACCACGTTAGTATAAAAGACGCCTTGTTTCTCAAGCACGGAGACAGAGACAGAAGCAGAAAGAGAAGCAGAGAGATAGCTCTGAAGATTGTCGGTCAGTTGTAAGACCAAATTTGGACGTAACACCCACAGCGCGAGACTTAAAGTACTAGTCGGACAGTACCACTTGAGTTAATAAAGGATTAACTGTTTCACTGCGTATTGTTTCCTTACTACGATACAACACACCCTAAGTTTATTTCTTATTTATCTACATAGCAGTTGTTTACAAGTTTACTTTGGACCGAAACAAGATCTTAAACTGGATACATTGAAAAAAAACAAAAACAAAACAAAACAAAACAAAAAAAAACAACAACAAAAAACAAACTAAAACATAAAAGACTGGTGTTGTTCAATGAATTATTCAAGCAAAGATACTAGTTCTGTCTTCTTTCAAAATAACCTTTTCGAAGACGTAAGAGCATATCGACTGAAACGTGATAAAAACAATAAAGATCAGGATATTAGTTCAAATAATCAGTGGAATAATGACGACGAGTTTTCCTTTCAAAAACACAGAACCAGATTTCTTGAGTGTTTTATAGGTTAGTTTAGTCTAATCATTGGTTGAGCGTGACCAAATGGAACAAAGACCCTTTGACGATATTCGATAACATTTTATGATGAAAAACCTTTTTCGTGCGTCTGATTAATGGATTAGTTTTGTCTTTTTGGCTTCGGCAAAATAATAAAAATGGTGAAATAAAGAGAAAAATACAATCAGGCATGACGAAATCTCATTTTCCGCACAAGGATCATAGGATAACAAGAAGTGAATACGTTACTTTTTCTCTCAAATGTCAATCTATTGCTCTCACTCACACTTTCTGTTTCACTCTCTCTTTCAGTTTGACTCTCGTTATCTCTGTTTTTTCTTTATATATCAATACAATTTTGTTCATATACAATGCTATTATCTATCTAAAACTAAAATTATCACAGCTGATCACCTCTACCTAATCGTGTCTATATTATTCTAATTCTTTGATAGTTTTTCACACCAGCGTTTTCACAAGAGTTTGAGTGACAGCAAGTCTCTTCAATCGCCAGGACTCTTCTCAGTATTCTAGCCAAACTTAGTTATGCTGTAATTTATAGATGAGTAGTAGTTTCCTGACTGAATCATTTGATCGTGACCGTTGACTTGTAGGAGTCTTCCGCCTAGCATCAGGTAAAGCACACCGTTGACCAAACTCTGATCATTCGTCTTACCCACCATGCTGCTTCTCATGGCTTCTAGAGTTTTATTTGTGGGTGAAAACATCGCCGTTTATATTCGGTAAGTTTGAACTTAGTTGAAGTCCAACTATTAATTCTTATTTTTTCCTCTCTTTTAATTTCATAGTCGACCTCGAGTGTTCGATTCCCGCTTGCAAATGGAGACGTTTCATATTAATCTAAAGTTGGTCACATGACTTCAAAGAAGGTTCTAGCTTTCTCTAGTTTGCTAGCTCTGTTCAACTCTCCCTTAATTTTTTTTACTAAACAACCAATCCTAAATTCACAGAATGATAAATGTGAAGATAAAATGATAATAATAGCAACAAAAGGAATAATTAAAATATGCAAAACATAGAACACATAGCGATACTTGTCGTTAGAACTTTTTATTGAATGGGCCAGCTACCGAAGCTGGCAGCCTCTGCAGCAGAGTATAATAAGGACATAGTATGCATACAATAACATAGATACTATCATAGCAAACTAGAAATAAGGTATCCCGATACCCGCAATGGATGAATGTTTATCTCTCCATCGGCACTGAAAAACTTTGTAAATGCCACCATGTGAGGGTTAGGAATGCTTCTCACTCCTCGTACCCTGAAATCCCTTAATAGCATCGAGTAAGTAAAACTGAGAAGGATGGTAGCTACATTTAACTGCAACCCCTGCACAACGATCTTCCCCTGCTACTGTCCAACTAACGCTAGTGATCAAACGGACATCATCACCTTCTACAACAAGCTATTCACCCTTGTCCATAACATTCCTATACACAAAGTTCTTATCATCGTTGGAGACATGAATGTTCAAATAGGTAAAGACAAAAACAACAAATTATGCTTACACAACTCGTCAAACAGAAATGGAGAATGTCTAACAGAATTCTCACCGGAGAACAGACTAACGTACCTTAATACTAATTTCCAGAAAAAAGAGGAAAAAGTATGGACCTGCACCTACGAAATTAATGTTAAAACATAAATAGATTACATAATCATTAATAAGAAATGGATCAATAGCGCTCTGAATTGTTAGTGCATATTCCTCTTTTGAAAGAGTATAGTCCAATCACCGAATTGTCACTGTAAAGATACGTCTGAGCCAAAGCAGGAATACGACACAAACAGCCAAACCCACACACTATGACTGGTTCTTGATTAACAATAGAGGTATTAGTAATGGATATACGATAACTGTAAGAAACGAATTCGTTACTCTTCAGGATATATCCGAAACACTTAATGCGAAAACTTCGTGAACGCCCTCATAGAAGCAGCAGCAGTAGCAGCAGCAGAATGCATACCAACCAAGCCAAGAGCCAAACTTAGACTTTAGCAATTGGGGAAAAAACGAGATAACGTAAAAATAACATCCTTATGTAATAAAAGAAACCCAACTAATGCCAACGCGCAGAAACTTAAAAAGACACAAAGAGAACTACTTAATGCATATAAAAAACATATAGAATACATAGAAGGTCAGATTAATAAAATAAGATACCCGGTAAAAGATATACAATCTCGAATAGCGTGGCAGACAGTAAATGAAGTGAGTAAAAGGAAGAGCAACTCAAGAGCTAAACTTAAAGCTACCAACCAAGAAGAATGAATGTGGAAAGAATATTTCAAGAATATGCTTGGAAATTCCCCTAAAATCACAGATGAACCTCTCACGAAAATTACTAATAAACAACTAGACATAAAACTAGGAATTTACTCAAAAAGAACTCAACGTAGTACAACCAAAAATTAAATACAGAAAGCTGTAGACCTCGACGAAATAGCCCCAGAAATAGGAAAGACAAGGAAATTCGATGGGTTACAACTCCTGTTCTGCAACGTCGTATCTAAACAGAACACAATAGAGAGATTGAAAAAAAAAGCCTGTATACTCCCCTTCCCTAAGAAAGGTGTCCTTGGAATCCCCAAGATCTACCGACATATAAATCTTACTTCCATAGCGGCTAAGGTTTATAATGCTCTACTACTCAGCCGTATCGAATCAGAAATTGAGAAAATTCTCAGAAAAAATCAAAGTAGTTTTTGGAGAAATCGATCCATAACGTTACAGATTACGTCAAATTACAAAAGGAGTTCATATAAAAAAAAGACTCGAGACGACATTCTTGCCCGAAGATTTCTGCACGGCATTTGATTCCATAAACAGAGGGAAGATGGGGCAAATACTTCTAGCTTATGGTCTCCCCAAAGAAACTGTTACAGCCATAATAATGCTTTATGGTAATACAAAAATCAAGGTTCGTTCACCGGATGGAGACACAGACTTCTTCGACATTGTTGCTGGAGTTCTGCATCATATCAATTCATAATCTGCCAAGATAACATAGATCGAACGTCGACAGATCAAATAAAAAATGGCTTTACACTAAAAAGGCAAGAAGCAGATGATACCACGCTGAAATTATTACGAATGCAGATTATGCAGAAGACATAGGGCTTCTTGCAAATACACCAACCGAAGCCGAATCTCTGCTGTATAGCCTGGAGCAGGCAGCAGGAGACATTTACAGCCATATGAAGATAAAATTCTGATAAGATGTTTTAATAAAGGAAACATCATCATTCTAAATGGCGTTCCTCTGAAATTAGTGGACGAGAGTCTCATCTACTGAAAGTGACATTGATATGCGCCTCGCGAAAGCGTGGACTGATATCGATAGGCTATCGATTATATGGAAGTCTGACCTGTTCCAATAAAATAAAATGAATTGTAGCAGTGTCAGTTTTATTGTATGGATGCTCCGCATGGACGCTGACAAAACGTATGGAGAAAAAGCGAGACGGCAACTGCACAAGAATACTACGAGCTATATTGAACAAATCCTGAAAGGAATATCCCACGAAATAATAACTGTACGGCCACCTACCTCCCGTTATTAAAACATCCAAAAAGGATGAATAAGAGATGCAGGACACTGCTGTAGAAGAAAGGACAAACTCATAAGAGACATTCTCCTGTAGACCCCTTCAAATGGACGTGTCAGTTTTGGCTGACCAATAAGAACTTACAACAGCCCTGTGTGGATACAGGATGTAGTCAAGAAGACCTACCGGGAGCGATGGAGGAGAAAAGGACGAATGACAAGAGATTCAGGGAAATGATACTATGTATGTGTGCGCGTGTGTGTGTGTATACATATATATGTATATTTATATATACGCACGCACACATATATATATATTTATAAATGTATTCATATATTTATACGTGAATATATATTATATAAAATATATTTGTATATATTTATTATTATCATTGTAATTAATCAAAATTAGATAATTATTATTATTATAATTACACCAAATAACTTATATTTATATACATTTTACCTTTATTGTGCTTATATTTATATGCATTATATCTTAGACATATATACATTATATTTCTATTTATATGTTCATTAAATTAGTTTTTCTCTCACCCACATCCGCTGCATATACATATACGTACCAAAATACACATACGTTTAGACTTGGAGAAGCTGAGAGAGAGAGACAGAGACAGAGACAGACAGACAGAGACAGATATATATATATATATATATATATATATATATATATATAATCCTCTATTGATCATAGTCTTGTATTTTCTGTCTTTCTCTACTGTGCGAGCCAGTCTCTTTCCTCTCGACCAATTCAAAGAAATCTTTATTTGGGTGGGGTCCCCTTTTCGCGCCAATCATGTTCGGGACGCCATCACACAAACGAGAAGACGAAAGACAATTTGTTGTTATTATAAACAGACTGGTTTTTGGCACGTCGTTCTCCGCTGTTCAAATGATACGCCCAATATTGAAGTCGCGCCGGCCAAATTTGCTGGCCTTGTTCATTAAGAACAATAAATTCAGTCTAGCTTACGCTCCTTGTTTCAGTTGGCAGGGGAAGGCGCAGAATCCGTCAATTAAACGGAGCTCTCATCTCCGAGGCTTAGAATTGGTCAGCGCAATGGAAGGTTGTTCTTTGTTGATATGATAAATGTTCAATTAAAGTTTTCTTAATGAATATCGTTTTCAATTAGGTGTGTTTCAGTTAGACAGACAAAAGGAAAACATGAATAAACATATCGGGAAACTGCATCGTATATATATATATATATATAGGAAGGAAGGAGGGAAGGAAGGAAAAGATAGGTGACTGGAAAATGAGTACGGATATATTCTCAAACAATAATTAATAGTATACGTATTTTTAGTGAACGGTTGATACGGAAATGAATGAAGAAAAGAAAATCTAGGATAAAGTCTTAGAAATATATATATATATCTATATATATATATATATATATATGAATAATCAATAGGTGAATCATAGTTATCTAATTATAAAGACATAATTATATGTGAATACAATATGCACACACACATACACGCACACGCAAACAAACACAGCTATGTGTATTATTTCATGTGACAGGTTAATATATTATGTAAAAAGAATCTATATACTTCCACGTGCGTGTGAACACACACACTATGACACTCACACACATATATATTTATATACCTAAATCAGACTTAGATAGAGAAACAGAGACAGAGAGAGACAGACAAACAGATATAAAAAGGCAGGAATATATACAAAGGGGCTATAGACTGGGATTCAAATAAAATATACTGAGACATGATACCGTACTATATAGAAAAATAGCAATATATGTGCATAATCGGGATATATATATATATATATATATATATATATATATATATATATTACAGCAATATATGGTTGTCACTATATTACTTTGCTGGGTTTGTGGCAGATCAAATGCAGAATGATTTGGAGAGTGCTCAATATCTATGTGTAATAAGACGGCATGAAACCAGTGGTTGTAGTTAATTATCCATGCCATGAAATATACATATAAATATATATATATATATATATATATATATATATATATATATATATATAATTCTAAAGCACATTAAGATTATACATTTATAAACAAGAAGTGGATTATCAGCGCTTTGAACTATGAGACATACTCCTCTTTTGAAGGAGTATCTACCGATCAGAGAATCGTCTCAGTAAAGATTTGCTTGAGTTTATGCTGAAAAAAGATACAAACAGACGAAGCGCCATAATATGACTGGTCTTCATTTGCTAATATTGACATGACCAATCAATATACAGTAATTGTAAGTAACAAGTTTGCTTCAGGAGACATCTGAAAGACATTCTGAATGACGAATATGAAAATTTTCTTACCGCCCTCATAGAAGCAGCAGCCAAGTGCATAACAAGCAAACTAAGAGCCAGATGTAGAGTTCCATTTGAGTCAATAGCAGTTAGGGAAAAACACAATAGCATGAAAAAAGAATCTTTACTTAAGAAAAGAATCCCAACAAACATCAATGTGCAGAAACTTAAGAAATGTAATATAATGGCCGAGGGATTTCGTTTTATGCCTTTGGGTTTAGTTAGGCTGAGAACCTTTCGGCTCATGCATGGGTTACTGAGGTGCAACATTTACGCAGGTGTTTGCGCTCGCGCGGAGCGGACGTGTCACTCAGAGATGTCACAATAGAAACCCGAGATGGGAAACGGGGATAGGGAGTGCGAATGACGTCACGCACCGGAAGCGCGCGGAGGATTTTAGAGGATTTTGAAAAAGTCAGTTAGTTGAGTTGAGTTCCAGGGCTGGAGGAAGACGGTTGACTTTCGGGCCAGGCCAGAGGGCTTTTGCCGGGTGCCGGGTGCCACACGTGATGGCGTGGAGGGGGTTCAGATAGAAAAGCCAGAATAGAAAGAATGTGTATCTCTCTCCTTACGTCGAAGAACCTTTAACATCAAAGGTAATAAAAAGTTTCGTACCTGAACTAAGAAGTCGTTACATGTTTTTCGAGTTTCGGGATTCCTATGTTCTATGTATATATGTGATGAACATTTCATGTACGTTTCACGCATATCCGTATCTGGTTATGGTACAGAAAGCCCAGAAAGAATTAACAAACACCAAAAAGAACAAGTAGGATACTTTCAAGGCCAAATCAGTAAGATCAGAATTCGGTTGAAGATAAGTAATCTTGTTTTGCACGGCCGACATCAAATGAATTTAGCAGGAGAAAAATCACTTCGAGAACAAAGCAAAAACTGCTTGCCATGAAGAAAGATTTCAGAAATGAAAAAAACCATTTCAAGAATCTACTTGGGAACCTCCCTGAAATCACTACTGAAAAAATTATTGATAACCTACTTGACATCAAAATAGGACAGATTACGGAGGAAAAACTTAACACAGGATTGAAAAAATTAAACGCAGAAAGTCTGCTGACCTTAACGAAATTACGTCTGAAATAATGAAGACAAGGTACGTTGATGACGTACTTCTTCAATCATGTAACGCTGAGTTTATACAAAATACAGCAGAGAAATGAATAAAAGGCTGCATTTTTTTTCTTATCCAAGAAAAATGACATCGGAATCACTAAGAACAACAGAGGCATAACTCTTACTTCCACAGTGGCTAAGTTTTTTAATGCTCTGCTTCTCAGTCGTATCCGTGCAAAAAAAAATTCTAAGGAAAAATCAGGCTTTAGAAGAAATCGAATCATAATATCATAGATTCTGACTATCTGTCGCATCATTAAAGGAGTACATGCAAAAAATCTCGAGGCAACTCTATTGTTCATAGATTTCACCGAGGCATTTGATTCCATACACAGAAAATATAGACCAAATACGACAACCATATCGTCTTCCCGAAGAAAATGTAACCGTAATAATGATGTTTCGCAAAAATACGAAAGCAATGGTTCGCTCACTTGATGATGACACTATCTTCGACATTGTCACCGGAATCTTTCCAGGAGATACATGAGCACCATATGTTTATAATCTGCCTAGATTACCTACTACGAACGTCAATAGATCAAAGAAAAGAAAATGGTTTCACATTAGAAAAGACAAGAAGCAGACGATATCCCACTGAAACCAGGATAACACAAACTACGCAGATGATCTAGCCCTTCACACGAATACACGAGCCCAAACAAAATTCCTGCTGCATTGCATTGTGGAAACAACTGGAGGAATTGGTCTATACATGAACTCAAATAAAAGCGATTTTATGTGTTTTAAACAAGAAAAAAAAACTTCGCTTTAAATGGCAGGCCTCTGAAATTAGTAGACTAGTTCCCAAATCTAGGTAGCAATATCTCATCTACTGAAATTGAATTCAACGTACGCTTAGTGTAGTCGTAGACTGCGACTGACAAATTGTGGATCGTGTGGAAATCTGATGTCACTAATGAAATAAAACAGGAATTCTTCCAAGCTGTGGCTGAGTCGGAACCACCCGAATGAAGAAAAGGCTCGATGGTAACAAAAATATACTTGCTGTTTTGAACAAACCCGGGAAGGGACACCACACAAAACAGTACCAGTACCTGTGCAGCCACTTACCTCTCATCTTACAATACCATTTAAGTTAGACGAACTAGACATGCTAAACACATGCTGAATGAACTCTTAAGTGACGTTCTATTATAGACTCCTACATATGGATCCACCAGTGTCGGATGATCAAGTAAGGACTTTCATACCTGCTAGGGGTAATGGACGATAGGGACAGATGGCAAGAGAGAGAGAGAGAGAGAGAGAGAGAGAGAGTGTGTGTGAGAGAGTGTGTGTGTGTGTGTGAGAGAGAGAGAGAGATTGATGCTGCTGCTGATATAAATCTATACATGAATATATACGTAAAGTAAAGTAAAGTTAGCGACCATAGTCGAGGGTGACCCGAAGGCTCCCTTTTCGATAGCTACAACACCAAAGTGTAGGGGAGGGCGCTAAACACACACATATATATATATATATATATATATATATATATACATATATATATACTCTCACAAATATAGACATATGCCCACACACATACAGACATACATATAGGAAGAACGAGAGAGAGAGGCGGGGAGAATGATAGACAGCAGGCAGACATAAGCTGAATGGGATAAATACCATACATATATATATATATATATATATATATATATATATAGAGAGAGAGAGAGAGCGAGAGCCCATGAAAAAATATCTAATCATGAACTTAAAGTAACAGATTTCATGTTCTTAATTTGATATTCTTCGGTTAATATATATATATATATATATATATATATATATATATATTGGTGTTCTCCAAAATGTACACATATTTTAACAGTCATGGTGTTTTCAAAAATGAATTGTCCAATTTTACCCCACACTGATAACCATCACTGCTCTTTAATCTCTTATAATTTTACGGGGTGTCCATTTATAACGTGTGGGTTTTGAGTTCCTCAGTAATTGCAAATGTGGCAGTTGATTGAGCCATTTAACTTCATAGCACAAAACCTGCCACAATCAATGAGTTAAGAGCAGCTGTTGAAACAATACACCAAAATGCCAATCAAAACGATTTATGAAGTTTGCAATTTGGTCTGTTCGTGTTGTCAGCAGTGCATTTAATTGAATCGTGATCAGTTAAAACACCTGTAATAAGTCAGTTATTATTACAAATCAGTCTGTTCCCCTTATCAGCCGTTCTTGGACAGATTTAGTACCTCAAATGTTGTATATTTGTCTTCTTCAATTTGGATTATAAGATTTAAATATCTTCCAATAAGCCTTCTATTTATAAAAAAAAATAAATGCGTGTGTAAGTAGAATCTACTCGTGTGTGAGTGTGTGCATATATATTCATATATATAGTGACGCAAAAATCATGCTTTGGCTTTAAATATGAATATATGGAAATTATTCTCAATGTGAAATCCTTCAGGCGCAAACAGTGATCATCATAATCAGGCGTATATGTGCGAGTGGGAAGATAGATAGATAGATAGATAGATTGAAATAGGTATTCGTAAAGAACTTTGGATGAATTAGGGAAGTGAAATAGCTAAATATCAACAAATTAGTATAGATAGATAGATAGATAGATAGATAGATAGATAGATATAAAAACTGATATAGATATGAAAAGACTGACATAGATTGCAACTGCATAATCTTTCACAGATTACTGCTGTCCCTCATAATTTAACCCCCACCGTTATCACCATTCTATATCTGGGTGCTTTCCTAAATAGAGATACTCAGACATAAGATTTTCCAGCAGAGTAAGTCCTTGTTATGTGAGGGCATTACAACGATGTTAGAATAAGAGTCTTCCAGTTGCCTATGCGTAGATATGAAACTGCATGCTTCTATCTGGTCAAATCTGCGTACGTCATCACATGTCCATCATCTTGAGACTTTATCGAGAGAAAGGTTCGTGGATGAAAAGATCGGAAGGGAACATTATGATGGTTAACGCTTGTACAACACGAATACGACAAAGTCTTGATGATTCTTATCCAGTGACAAACCGAAGCAAGATAACATGTACTCACGTCAACCGCAGGTAATTTATCAGAGTTTTCCTTGTAGTTGGACAATTTGACAAAAAATAAAAAATAAAAAAATAAATTTAAAAAAAGAGGTCAAACACTCCCGAGAAAAATGTTCTATCCGGCCGTTGAGCAAAAACCTTGCTGCACCCTTTGACAGGTCTTGTTTTTTTTTGTTTTTTTATCCCGCAGGGTGTCTTCCTTTCCAAACGAGGTACCGGCTTAATCATCTATGACCCGACTATGAGACGGGTAGTGCAGGATTACATAATACCAGTTATGATTTAAGTGACCATACACACTAGATCGTGAGATACATACATAAATACATAGATTTAAAAAGATACACTGATAGATATGAAATGAGACATAGATAGATGCATTCATTCATACATACACACATACATTCTTATTAGCGAAAAGACTGATAGATAGATAGATAGATAGATTAATTAATATGACTGTGATAGATAGATATTTAGGGGTGGGCTGATACCTGGATAGATAAATGTGAAGAAGCAGTCTGTATGAATAAGGTCAAATCAAAGGCCTGTCTTTTTCATGACAAATTCAATTTTCTATTTCGTTTCTTAGCTTGTCTGTAAAGGTCCTTGTTCGTGTCGCGACAAGACAGCAAATACATCAATTTTCTTCTGCATATTTCCAGTGAAAAAAAAGTCTTTTGTAACTCGGTAAATAGCATTGCGGTTGTCATTTCTCAATTGAGCTGCCCAGTAATTATTCTTGGGTATTCTTTGCACGGCTGACTCATTGCTGTGGGCGAGGAGACAGGTGAAAACGAAACTCACTGGACACTCTAAGGAATTGTGATGGGAAAACTGGCGGGAAAATAGAATTGGAAAATACAATTAAAGGGAACCACTGAGTGAATATTTAAAATACTTAAAGACACACACACACATGAACATGTTGATTTACAAACATAGACAAATATACATATGTACAAATTCACATATATACTTTTGCAGAGTGTGTGTACACATAGTTTTAGGCTTATATATATATATATATATATATATATGTGTGTGTGTGTGTGTGTGTGTGTGTGTGTGTGTGTGTGTGTGTGTATGAGTGTGTGTGTGTGTGAGCTTGTAGTGTAATGATTATCATCATAGGAAATGAACATGGCAACCAGAGTTCAAATTCTGGACGAAGCTGTTTGAAATTCACATAACACAAGTACTCTTGGGAGAGGTATGAATCCAACTATTCTCTCTTCAGCTGAGAATAAATGGTTGTACGGACTGGGCTCTTTAAGCTTGGTATGACAACAGTTCTTGGAGAAAGAAAACTTTGAATTCAAAATCGTTAAAATCCGCTTAGATAAATTGACCTTGTGCTGTATCCTGCTCGTGCGCATGGGTTGTGTAAGCACACACACATAGACATATATATATATATATATATATATATATATATATATATATATATATATATATATATATATATCAGTGTCGGATATTTAACATAATTCAATATATGCATAATTTAGAATATAAGATGAATTTCAGTATTCAAGTACATTTTTCAAGATTCCCTAACTCTCCGTGCCAGCGCATGTTTGCACTGTTGTTACTTGACAACTGACCAATCCACACACACACACACACACACACACACACACACACTCTCTCTCTCTCTCTCTCTCTCTCTCTCTCACACACACACACACAAATTAAAGAAAACGATATTTTCCCTTTATTTGACCCAGATAAAGATCCTGTCTAATCACTACTAGTATATTTGATGTTAACCATACGATATCTGGGTCACTGGACCGAATCACTGATCCACATACGCACTCAGACACACAGAGAGCGAAACATAGACATAATGTATATTTGAAATACTAACAGAAACAGGCACACATGTAAAAAACATACCAAACTTAAATCTACATATGCTCTATTACCGATATTGAACATTATTTTTATCATAAAAACTGCATTGTGTGTGTGTGTGTGTGTAGTACAAAGTATACGCTTTCCTCTCCAGTGAGTTGAGCATTTAAGCGAGGGATTGCCGCCCGCCACATATGAGTAAATGCAAAGCTCTTATCATGAATTGAGTACTCTGGTAGCTGAAAGCGTACATATGAATATATGCCTAAAAAACCCTTCATTTACGCTTAGATTGACGAGAGCTCAGGGGTAAGATATCCGAGTGAAGAAAACTCAGCCGGCTTTCGATACCAGATTGAACCATCTCGCATGTCTAGCTGCACAGAAAATTTGTGATACAACGAAACAGTCTGTCTGTGGATGACTATATATATATATATATATATGAAAAAGAAAAAAAAAAGACTCCGGCCTGTATGATCTTCATCAGATAATTATCTGATGATGAGCAAAACGTGAAATTTTTTTCACTTTCAACCATCAGGGAAAGGAGCATTTAAGTTGACCTCTCATCAGAATTGACAGTGGCAACTATAATTATCCATTGCCAAAACATGACCCATAGTCAGTTTTTAGGGTAGGGTAACTTATCCGTATACCCACTCGAGACCACACCCAACTTTGAGTTTCATTTTTTCTTTTGGTAAATCTTCCAGAAATTGTCGCGTTTCTATGATTGTTGCATATTTTCTCAGTTTGACTGACGCTACATTTTTTGAACCGGGTTAGGAATAATAGAAGTGTGGATTTTGAATCTTAAGCTGATAATTATCTATTAAACTTGGCTTCGATGTCACAGAAGTATGGGGTGCCCATTAAGAATCAATCTCAATAACAATGGTCTGCGAATCTAGTTTGCTAACCATTGCACAAGACAAACTTATATCCGCCCAAGCTCATTCACACATGTTGAAGTGGAATAACAAAAATAATCGAAATATAATCTCAATCTACTGTTTCTTAATAAGACAAAACCCAGAAAACTGATTTTCAAGGCAGGCAGATTTTCATTACCCGGAAGAACGCCATAATAAAATCTTTTCGGCTAAAGATTTTTACAAGGAAATTTCTTTCTGGAAAAAACGGCATACCTGCCTTGAAAATCAGCTTTCGACATCTTTTCTGTTTTACCTAGTTTTGAATACCATCCACCGATACCAAAAGGAAATATGTAATTATCTTACCCACCATACAAGCCTGATAATTGCTAAGCTTTGGTAAGTCTGGCACATGGTGACAGTCATGGGGAGAGTTGGAATAATAAACTGAAAAATGCAATCAGGCATGACGAAATTTCATTTTCCGCACAAGGATCATAAGATAACGAAAAGTGGATACTTTACTTTTTCTCTCAAACGTTAATCACTCTCTCTTCTTTCCTCCCTCTCTCTCTCTCTCTCTTCCTCCCTCTTTCTCTCTCTTCCTCTCTCCCTCTTTCCCTCCCTCTTTCCCCCCCTCTCTATTTCTCTCCTTTTCTCTCTCCCTCTTCTCTCTCTTGTTAGTTTGACGCTCACTATATTCCTTTATCTATCTATGCAATTTTGTTAATACATAAAACTGCAAATATCTATCTATCTAGAGAGAGAGAGAGAGAGAGAGGAGGGAAGAAGAGAGAGATTAACAATTGAGAGAAATATCTATCTATCTATCTATCTATCTATCTCAGGCTATTCATATCTGCCGAGCTCAACCAAATATTTTTTGCTTTTTCTCTCTATACATTATCTATCTCAGCGCTTTTCAAACATTTTGGAATCGGGACCTCTTTCTATCTTCAGGTATCACTAACCTCCATATAAATAAAAAATGAAATCTCCTGGACCCCTGTATGAATAAAAATGAAATTTATCAAAAATATTTAATGAAAATCATATCGAATATTTCCATTGAGTAATGATATTTACTGAGAGGGGTGTGCTTGCCGTATTTAGTACAAATTGTCTATTATTGGTGACAGATATACGCAATTCATTTTGCTTAACAAGACTAGATCTCTATGTTGTCACCATATTGGTAAGTGCTGAAAACACTGTTTTGCATAAAAATGTAGTTGCAAAAGGTAGCAGCTTTTTGACCACCTTTTGAGACATAAATGAATGCGCAGAAACCACGCTAAGCCAAAGTGGCTACTCTTTAAACTGAATTTTCATCGGTGTGTGCCGGTAACTAGATATAGGAATTTGCGGTTCTATTACTAATTGGATAATATAAATTTTCAAGACTTCCTTACAGCGTCTGCAGACCTCTTCTATTGCGGAACCTTTGTGGTCCCCTCACCGCAGTCTGAAACAACTGATTTAACGAGCTAGCTAGTCAACTTACTCGTTCTTTCAGATAAGCGTTTTGAATGTTGTTTTACGGCGTAACACTTTGCTTTTTACTAAATTTAGTTTAACTAGTCAGAAGGTCACAGGTATGAGATGCCCAGTGAGCTCAATACGGCAGAAATGATCTGTAAAACTAGTTTGCAAAACACCTATCTATCTATCTATCTATCAAAGGTGATTCATATGTACTTGGCTTAGCCTTATTCATTTTGAATTTCCCCTCAATATATTAGTCGGCTGGGTCTGTAGAATACTCCGACTGCATCCCTGCAGAGGGTTAAAACCCTCCCTAACGAGGGTCTTGTATATGACATTAAACGATTTGATGGCGAGGCTCTAGTAATGCTGAGACTTTAGAGAATGCAGAATACCTCTTCATTGCCATCGCCTCCAGGTCTACTCTGGTCCAGAGTGGTAACACTTGATAGGGTCCTATTTGTGGGTCAAATAGAACTGTTTGACATTTAAACTGAGTGCAAACAAATGACTTATGCTAAATTGAATTGTTTGAAATAGAACTGTTTGATCATTTAACTATGTTTAAACAAATGACTAATGTTTAATTGAATTGTTAGTGATACATTGCAATACTTAAAAACATTTCTATTTCAAACTATTCAGTTTATTCAAACAGTTCTAATTCAGCTTATTCAGTTTAGTATAAGTACATATTTTGTTTACAGACAGTTAAATGTCAAAACAGTTCTATGTTAAACAACTCAGTTTAGTGTAAATACAGTTTCAATGTCAAAAAACAATTCTATTTCAAATAATTCAGTTCTGCATAAGCACGCAATTTAAATGTAAGTACGGTTTGTCAAAAAACATTTCTATTCTAAGCTATTCAGTTTAGTCAAACAGTTCAGTTTAGCATAAGTATGCCGTTAGTTCTATTTAACCCACAGATAGGGCCCAATCAGGTGCTATCACGCCGGGCCAGAGTGGACCTGGGAGCCATGGCAATGAAGGGGTGCTCTGTATTCCCCAGAGCCCAGCATTACTGGAACCTCACCATCAGATTGTTTAGTGTCATATATCAGGACACTCGTTGGGGGTGGTCTTGCCCCTCTGCAGAGGTGCAGTCGGTGTATTCTACAGTCCCAACCGACTGGGTAATAACAACTGTTATTCTGTGACAGATTGAGTCATTGATTGATTTTAACGGCATGTCAACCCGTATAGGGTTGTTTTAACAATAGAGGTTTGGAAATCACGCTCCTTGTACATTTTTGTGTAGTTGTTTCTTAAGAGATCTTTGCACACGACTTTATTGATTAGGAAGGATTTTTAAGCAGGTTTTTAACCCGTAAATAGGATCATTATTGGTACAACCATTCTAGATCAGAGTGGACCTTGGAGTAATGGCAACTGAGGAGAACTTCTCTATTCCCATATCTCCAAAACTGGAACTTCAACATCAGATGCATTTTAATGAATACTTCTTTCAAGTGTGTTTGTGTGTATGTGTGTGTGGGGGGACTTACACCTCTGCAGGGGATACAGTCAGCGTATTCTAATCCCCGCTGACAAAGCGTGTTCCACAGTGAGGTTACCCATTGATGAGCCACCTATTTGCATATGAAATTAGATTCGATGAATACTTGATATAATAATTGGAACGGCCTCTTGAGATTGAACCGTCGTACATTTGGTTAGTGGTTTACTTCTTCTTTGGGATATTAGAAATTTGTAGTCGATTTTCGAAATAGGCTGCTGTCAAAAAGAAAAGAAAAAGAAAAAAGAAAAAAGAAAAATACACTCTTCTCCCAAACATGACAATGTTTATTAGAAGGGACAATGTAGGTAATTTCAAATTACTTTTATTATTTTGACATTAGCGATGGTAAAGACATACTTGGGAAAGAGATACATCATGAATAATAATTATTGTCACGAGGAGCCAGTTAGGGCGGGAAATCTGCTGAGGAGAGAGCGTCAAAGTTAGGGACTGTTTACGTGGTCATAAAATGTGGCGTCAGAAAGAAATTAAAAAATGTTTTAAAGTAGACGTTGATACAGCGTGTTAGGGCGGATTTTGAATTTACTAGATGATCAGCAGGTAAGACGTGTGGGGAGGCTATGGTAACGAGCCTAACGAAATTTATGTGCATGATGGAACCTTATGTCTCTTATCAACAGTCTGCTACCTTTTCCTTTGTGTAGGAATAAATAACTATAACACCTAGAAATGTTAAAGGTATAGAATGTATTTACCCAATCCCGCTGTTACGAGCAGGATAAGACGCAAGGTTAATTTTGAAGCAGAGTAAGGCTGGTTTGAATTCAAATTTTTTCTTCTAGAGCGGTTGTCTAACCAAGGATCAAAAACCGAGCCGGCCCAACTATTTTTCCAAGGCATTAGCGGGAAGTGAAACGCAAAGAGACTCGTCCGAGATTTGAACTCGGAGTGCCGATTTTATTTCCTTCGACGGCTAGTAAGCACGCTTTCAGAAGTAATAGTTTGTTTTTGTTTTTTAATGGGAGTAAAGGTAGTGAAAATAGCTTAACTTTTGTATTTATTAAGGAAAATTGATCAAGTGACATAATGCAATCATACTTCGCCGAAAAAATAATTCCAATCACTAGATCGTCATCATCATATCGCATCACCAGCACGGATCTCCCTGACCCTCTCCCTCCACCCTTCTCTATCGTCCATCACTCCCGATAGGTCTTCAAGGCAACATCCTGTATCGACACAGCGCACTTGTATATAGGTTCTAGCAGGTCGTCCAGCCTTTGCTCGTCCATGTGAAGGAGTCCACAGGAGTATATCGCTTATGAGTTCGTTCTCACTTCTCCTACAGTGTCCCGCATGTCTGGTTCGTCTAACTTTGATAGTTTTCGTAATGAGTGGTTGGTAGCCCTATAGCTGCTATTTTGTGGGGTGTTGCCTTTAGGACTTGTTCAATATTGTTCGCAGCATTCTTGTATAGTTGCCGTCAAGCTTTTTCTCCATACGTTTTGTTTGTGTCCATGTAGTGCATCCATATAACAGTATCGACACGACCTCTACTTGGAAAAAGCTGCGTTTTATTTTATCAGTCAGGACATGGACAGATATTGACTGGCTATGGGTCATATGGAAGTCATTCCATATGACCCATAGCCTGTCAATATCTGTCCATGCTTTTGCTAATCGCGTGTTGATGTCCTTCTTGGTTGATGAGACACTGCTTCCTAGGTAGGTGGACTTGTCCACTAGTTTCAAAGGCCCACTCTTTAAAGTGAAGATGTCGCCTCTTTGATTAAAGCACATGTATTCCGTTTTATCTGCGTTGACATTGAGGCCTATGCCGGCAGCTGCTCGTTCCAGACTATGTAGCAGCGTTTCGGCTTGGATGGGTATATTTGCCAGAAGCACTATGTCATCGGTGTAGTCCGCGTCCGTAATTGTTTGTGCAGGGTATCTTCTGCTTCTTTCCTTTGTTAGCTTGAAACCGTTATCTTTCATTAAATCAATAGACGTTCTAAGCACGCAGTCTTGGTAGATGATAAACAGGTATGTGGCTAATATGTCTCCTTGTAACACACCTGCTACACTGTCGAAGTAGTCTGTGTCTCCATCCGGAGAGCGGAATTTTACTTTGGTGTTTTTATAAAGTATCATTATGGCTGCGACCGTTTCTTTGGGTAGGCCGTAGGTGAGAAGTAATTTCTTCATCTTCCCTCTCTGTATGGAATCAAAGGCCTTGGAGAAGCCGATAAATAATATTGTTGCCTCTAGTTTTTTGCACGTACACCTTCTAGAATTCGACGAATAGTTAAAATTTGTGATGCCGTGGATCGATTTCTTTGAAATCTCATTTGGTTCTTCCTAAGTATGTTCTCAATTTTGGTTTCTATGCGGTTGTGTAATAGAGCATTGAACATCTTGGTCGCTATGGATGTAAGGATAATTCCTCGGTAGTTCTTGGCTATTCCTCGGTCACCTTTCTTAAGAAAAGGGAGGAATTCTGTCCTATATCAATTTTCCACACTTGTGCCTATTCAGTGGGTAAATGACAAAAAAAATCTATTCTGGTGTCTTTTTTATCAAGCAATTTGATGGTTTCCGGGAATTCTAACATATAAAGCATTTCTTCAAAACACAGTCTGCATTCATTTTAAAGCTTTATATATATATATATATATATATATATATATATAATGTATCGCTTAAAATGGTCTAAATCAATAAAATACAGTATTCTGTGTGGAAAAGAATAATATTTTAACTATAAAATAGAATCAAACAGGATAAAAACTCATTGCTCAAAGTTTCACGTGCCTGATCGTTAGATGAGCTTGTATCAGTTAGTCTGAAGTCCTTTGAATTCTTCTGAATAAATATCAATACAATATTTAAGCCACATGTGTATTATGTGACTAATTTACTTTGTCATAGAGCTCAATCTGGCACCAGATTATCAACCTACTTACCGACATTTAGATATCAATTCCAACCTTTTATTTAACCGAATGAGAGAATTCTAAAAACTTATAATTTGATATTTCCCCATTTGATCTCCATTATAAGGATACCCTTTTTTTCAATAGACCACTAAGCATCTGGTTCTTCATTGTTTTTTTATATAGCTAGATGTAAATAGTTTCGAAGTTAAAACTTCATGATGAAGAAAGTTATCCGCGAAAATATTCTTCTTTTAGTACTCTTAGTCACTTCAATGCTGGATCGCAAATATTTCATTTTAAAAATGATTTTTATAATTCATTAACACCACCCTACACAGAAAAGTTGAATCAGAGAACTTTTGATTTTTATCTTTGATTTTATTCCACCAATTACAGACTGGGAAAAAAAGATATTCGTTTCAATGACCAGATAAATGATTAATTTATCTGAAGCTAATTTAGGGATTTCGATCTTATCTTCTAAGATAGAAAATTCTATATATTTCTGTATTATATTGATTTTTCACACTTGTGTCTAATCAAGGGGTAAATGGCACAAAACACATATATTCATATGTCTACACCTAGATATACGATTATCATATTCAGCAGTTGGCTGAATTACGGCTTGTTACTATTGAGTTATTAGGGTTTATTTGTTTAACTGCATATCAACTCTTTATGGGTCATTTAATGTCGAAATTTGATTCATTTGTAAATGCTTGATTATAAGAGAGAGAGAGAGAGAGAGAGAGAGAGAGAGAGAGAGAGAGAGATGTTGTTTTCTTTGGTTTGGTTTATCTAACAGCATATCAAGTTCTAATTGGTTATTTAATGCCGAAATTTGATTATAATAAAGAAGAAGAAGAAGAAGAAGAAGAAGAAGAAGAAGTTTGATTTCTTTGTTTAATGACATATCAACTTTCGTGGGTTATTTCATGCCGAAGCCCTCCTCGTAGAAGAACAGTAGTTGTACTATTTAGCCTATAGCAGGGAGGTAATAAAGAAGAAATAGAATACAAGGAGAGAGAGAGAGAGAGAGAGAGAGAGAGAGAGAGAGAGAGAGAGAGAGAGAGAGAGAGAGAGAGAGAGAGAGAGAGAGAGAGAGAGATGTGTTATTTTGTTTAACGGAATATAAACTTCTTATGGGTTATATGATGCCAGAATTCGATTCATTGATGGTCCCCAGGACATATTTTCAACATTTCATGGCAATCATTTTTCAAATCACACTTTCTTATTTGTCTGTTATAATCATTTGTTTGGACACAGTTATATTTGGTTTGGTTTCTTTGTTTAATGGCATGTCGACCTTCGTGGGTTATTTAATGCAAAAGCTATCTCTGTCGAAGAACAGCAATGTTATAATCAAACCCGTTGGCTGGGAGGAGGGATAACAGGATTCATACCTTTCCCAAAGGTATTAGTCCGAAATTGAACATAATTTTGTGACTAGAATTCGAACGCGCTTACTTCGAGATCGCACCCTCTTACGCCACGGTGACTCTCACCACACAATTATATCGTTTATCAATATAGTATTGTGCCCGTGGTGTAGTCGTTATCGTCGTAGAAAATGGACACGGCGACACGAGTTCAAATCCTGGACGAGACTTGCATTTTCACATAGCACTAATACCCTTGGGAAAGGTATGAATCCAATTATTCTCCCTCCAGCTGTGGGTAAATAGTAGGACATACTAGGTTCTTCAGCCTTGGTGAGGCAACTAGTCTAGGAGAAGGAAAACTCTGAATTGAAACCTGTTAAACTCCGCTTAAAAATTGATCTTGTGTCATATCCTGCCCGAGCGGAGGGGTTGGTAAATAGTATCAATATAGTATTGTAAATTTGATGTATACCTTTTTTGGTAAAGTTAAAGTTTGTGGCATTTAAAAGAATAAAGTAATTGTTTGCTACAGATCTAACTCTGAAATATTTCGGAGAGAGAGAGAGAGAGAGAGAGAGAGAGAGAGAGGAGCTGACATGGGGGTTAGTGCTTGTGTAGCAATGTAAGCCTATTTTACCGGGGTGTGAATAGATAAGTTTTCTAAATAAGTAAATAAATAAATAAACAGAATAAAACTACATAAAAAAGAATAAAATGAAATAAAATAAAACAAAAGCACAACAACACAAAACTAAACACCCCCCCCACACAAAGAATAAAACAAAAATAGTTCAACATCTCTTGCAGTGTGATGGCTGTGACGAGATACGTTTGATATAGTACTTCGAACCAGATCACCTGGTCTAATTAGTGACAAGAACCAGTCATATCACATACCCGAGGCGGATGTGCGGGTGGTTTTCGAAGACCAATATATATATATATATATACATATATATATCTGGGTTAGAGATGAGACGGCCAATTGAAAGAAATAATCCATAATATCTTAACGAAAACGGAAGAAAATATAGCACTTGCATCTAAGGCATTTGAAGTGGAAGTGAAATTAAATAAAGATAAAAATAAAAATGTGTTTTTTTCGTAATTTGTCCGAGAAACCTTTCCCTTTTTTAAACGATACAAAAATGACCAAGAAATCGGTGTGATGTCGCCAACAGGAAGTAAGTCCAACTTGAATCGTTATGTGTTGCTTTTTGGTTTGTGTTTGAAAGATGAGGTGTCTGAATTCCTGATATGTATCTACTTCCGTTTCAGTATTTCACTTTGCTGTCCAGATTCTCTTTGGCTATTTGTAGCTAAATTATTTGTGTCTTTTCAAGGAAATATTGTCATTTTATATCTGCATTAAGTTTATGTTTGAACAGCCTAGTTGATCTGTATGGATTGTACAGCCTAGTTGATCTATACGGATTGTACCATATATTTTTGAAGAGGTTATTTATTTGAAAGGTATCGAAATCCTTTTAAAAAGTCAACATCTAGATAAAGTCCATGTTTTTGTGTGTAACTTGTACACACACACACACACACACACACACACACACACACACACACACACACACACACACACACACATATATATATATGGTTGTCACTAGCGTAAAGCAAAGCTCTTCAAATGAATTGAGCTCTCGGTAGCCGTTAAGCGGATATATGTAAACAAAACAAACGTGATACATAAGCGTTTAAATTTCCTTCGCCTACCCTATTTTCCTCGTGGCTGAGTGGTATAATATTGGATTGGTGTTTGAGTCAACCGGGTTTCGATCCCATCTTCGGGAATCTTGTGTGTTTAGCCACACTGAAGAGTTGTGATACAACGAAACAGTCTGTCTGTGGATGACTATATATAAAACGGATTTTTCGATTCGGTCTCTTTTTTCCTTTTTGGTGATTTAGGTGTAAGAAGACAAACGTTCACAGTCAACGGAGAATAAGTAGCGAAAGAATAAAACAACGAAAGTTCCTACGTTCAAACAAGTTGTGTTTTTATGAGTTTCTCTCCATTGTAGAAGATTAAACATTACCGACTTAGCAGCCACTGGTGACGACGCTACAGTTGGTTGGGACAAGTTTAGCGGTGAAGTCGTCGCAGGGGGAGCTGATGTGCCAAGAATTAATGTCAAAATCTGGTCCGTCTGCTGATCTATTCAACAAAAGCATACATGCCTGTGGTGAAATGTTATCGTTTGAAATGGACTCGGCGACTGGAGTTCAAATCCTGTACGAAGCTGTTTGCATAGCGCAAATACCCTTCGGAAAGGTATAAATCTATTAATTTTCCTTCCAGCTATAAGAAAAATACGAGGGCAGATCGGACTCTTTAGCTTTGCTATAACAATCGGTCTAGGAGAAGCCTGTTAAATGCCGCATAAACATAACCTTGTGTCACACCCTGCTTGTAAGTTGGTAAATACATACATGCGTGTGGTTGAGAGATTTAGGTGTCACCCAGAAATTTATAGGAATACGCTATTTAGGTAGTTACGACGGTTCTAATATACAGACAAGGGTCGTTAATGTACGATATTTTAAAACAATTATATTTTTTATGGCTAGCGACGTGACATCACATTTTTACTTTCCAATGCGCTGTCAATAATATTGATTTCCTGATTGTCTTTAACCATTACGAAAATTTCCATTGTTTTTACTTGGCATTGTTTAGATAAAGATCTCTTATGATGTACCACTATTTTTCGCTATTTCACCCAATTATTCAGCACTGAGCAACAAAAGGTTACTTTATAACGCTGTTAGGCTTCCATAAAGTGACAAAATAAAAGAGAAAAACTATGAAAGATCGGAAACGAAACAAACTACTTTGTCGCCTATTATGTAAAACGAGTTTATTGTTACCATAATAAATGCTGTCAAGAGGGAATATAATGCAATTGCTGATGGCAGAGATGTAAATAGCAAGGGAGATAATCGCTTCAACCATGTGAAGTCCTTACAAAATACTGCAAAATGATGCTAACTCGATGTTAGTGGGTAAGAAGAGCGCAGGAAAGGCCAGGTTACGTGGTTGCAGGTCAGACAAGATGTCGGCCATTATGAACGCCATTATTGCTTCATCATTATACAGCATAAAAAATCAAGCTTGACTGTGTTTTGATATTTTGGTTAACTGAGGAAAGAAAGGGGTAAATGTAACGTCTATTACTATCAACACCGGATGAATGAATAAATAAATAGATAAATGAATAAATAGATAAATAAATAGGTTTAAAGAAAAGGAAAAGAGATAATAGTGAGGCTAATATAATAAAGAAAACGAATTAGAAAGAAATCTCTGTCGGTTGTCTCTACGTGCGTTGGAGTACACATATTATGTAAAACTAAGTTCGTAAAAAGGGACCATTTAAATCAATGAGTTGTCGCTCAGGACGTCTTTGTTGTCTATTAAGTTTTTCAAAGATATGACTCACAGGTCCCTGGTTGTGTACTGTATTTACTGTTTCTTAGGTGGTCACCTATCAAAGACATCTCTAATTATTTACCAAAGGTTGCTTAGATACGGTACCTACGACACAGGTTGCTTAGGTGATCATCTATCTAAAGACGTTTTTTTATTATTCACAAAAGTTTGCTTAGATATTGTACTCAGGTTGCTTAGGTGATCATCTATCTAAAGACGTTTTTTATTATTTACAAAAGTTTGCTTAGATATGGTACCTTCGAGTCAGGATGCTGACAGTACCTGCTTAAGTGATCACCTATTATTATTCACTAAGGTTTGGTTAGACATGACAAAAATGATTCTGGTTGCTTCAGGAACTTCTATGGCTTAAATTGTCTCATTTCTAAAGACGTATCTGATCATTTACAAAGGGTTACTTAGACATGACAAAAGTGACTCAAGTTGCTTCAGTAACTAATATTGATTAAATTGTCACCTACTTAAAGACGTCTCTTATGATTTGTTAGACTTTAGTTAGATATGGCAAACATGACTCAGGTTGCTCACCATACATGCTCTTTCTTAAGTAGCCGCGTCATACCAAAAACTTTAAAAATGGCACTTGATACCTCCTTGCTTAACACTCAGCAATATAAGGTACGTATCAAGGGTAAAATGGAGCTATCCAGGGAAAGGAGTAGCGCCCTCCCTTACACCTCGGTGTAGTAGCTATTGAAAAGGGAGCCTTCTGGTCGCCCTCGACTACGGTCGCCAACTTACTATCTTAGACAGATCCATTGACAAAAGCTAGGAGTCAATCACTCCCAGTTTTATATCATAGCATCCTTCTTCAAAATGGGTGACTTATTAAAATCCTAAAATCTATTACATCCCGAATGTACTAAATGGCTATGTACACAGAGCGTAAGTTATTAGCTTGAATTTTTATCCGAAATTCTCTCTGTATATTGCTTTATTGTTGTCCTTAATGTTTACCACCTAGTTTCATGAAATGGAAAATTTTGTAGGACTACTTTTTTTTGCGTACAATAAATTACACACACATACCCCCCCCATATATATATATATATATATATATATATATATATACTTTTCGTACCTTGGATTTGATCTTAGACCGCAAGATTGAAGCCCCTTTGGAGGATTGACCTCAGTACTAATTAGTAAATGATACAGGCGTGTAGCTTGCTAACAACGACGATGTTAGATCTTAAGGTTGAAGAAAAAGACTATATTGACGCAAATCAACTGAAGGTTAGGACTATAAGTTATTTCTATTTGTGTTTTTTTTTAAAATTTACTAACTTTTGTTTAATTTTACACTCAGGCCTCGGATTTCTAACAGTTACCTGCTCTTTCTAATACTGAGAAAGATCATCGCTGCTTGACGTTAGTGATTGATATTAGTCATGCATGAATTTAAATAAAGATCAAAGTCGCAAAGAACAAAACTAGTTTAATTATAATTAAATATTACAAAATAAAAGAGTAGAATATTTACGTCACGTGTGCACCAGACTGTAACAATTAGTATCTTTGCAAAAAGTTTTTCAAAATTTGTAGAACTTAATTTTAATAAAAATGTAATTTTAAGCCAGTGTGTTGTCACAAGTCCCCAAATCACACACACACACACACACACACACACACACACACACACACACACACACACATATATATATATATATATATATATATATATATATATATATTGTGATTTGGCTCAAAGACATTCGACTTCAGCCTGGATATTATTTCAACAGGAAGTATAGACCAGTAGATTTCGGAAGGCGTAACTGGCCTGATTACACTCAAGCAAGTTAAGACGCCATAACATTCCTGGGATCTGAAGTTGTATATCTTCATAAAAAAAGTAAAACAAAAAACATTACCAGAAAATCATTCTTAAACTAAATTAATTGATGTTTATATGACCGGAGAATCATCTTTCTTTCTTTCTTTCTTTCTTTCTTTCTTTCTTTCTTTCATTGCCCTATTTTTCTTTTCCTTTTTCTTTTATCCTTTCTTGCTTTTCTTGGTTGATTGATTTATTTCCTATTTTCTGTTTTCTTCTCCCTTCATTTCTTTCTGTTTATTTTACAGTTTACTTATCTTTATATTTCTGTTTTTCTCCCTCTTTCTTTCTTTCTTTCTTTTATGAATTTATATGTTTACATTTTAATCAATTCCATACGTACTTTTACGATCTTTTTACTCTATTTTCTTTACCTTTTTTTACATGTAGCGTATTATTCTGTTTTTTAATATCCCTCTTTTTTCCTTTTCAGGTATCTTCATTTCTTTCTAATTCTCTTTCTCTCTCTTTATCATCCTTTATTTCTCTTTATCTCTTTCTTTTCTTTTTCGCTTGTTTTTTCTTCTTTCAACGTGATTTTTCTGACGGCTAGAAATAAAATAAATTATTAAAAAAATAAAAGGATAAAAAACTGCAATAATCTGAATCACTATTTTTTTCAGTCTGGTCTCAAACAAACACACATTCCTCGCCACTTCCTTACCACTACTCTTTCCTCTTAGTTCGATCACATTTTTCTATAAATACGAAAAATATCAGACGCATCACTAGACATTAAATTTGGTTGAACTGCGTTTTTGGTACTTTCTTTAATATGGTGACGGACAGTTGGTACAAGACAAGTTTCTGATTTACACCATCACCCCATTTCTAGTTGTAAATATGCTGGGTAGAAAGCGTTTGGAAATAGCCTAGTTGTTATCGCTTAGGATTACCTGCAAAAAGTTATAAGATTAATATTTGGTGATAGCTCGATGAAACCTCTCTCAGTTGTCAAAGCAGAAGAAAGAAATTGGCTGTAGCCACTTCTCTTAACAAAACCAAAAAGCAAGAACCTAGTACTTTGATTTGGCATTTAGTTGTGGTCCCACCCTTGTTCGACCCCCAGAAGAATCAATCCTACCTATAATAGGTTGGTGGGTTTTACGGCATATCAGTTTCTAAAAGTTATTTAATGTCAAAATCAGTCTCTTTTTTGCTAGCAATTCTATGGTTTCAAGGTTTGGTTCGGTTTTATGGCACATCAACCATTGTTGGTTATTTAATACCAAATTCAGTTTTTACATATATATCAAATATATGATTTGTAAACACATTTTGTAGATATATATATACTGTTAAATGATCAAACAGTTCTATTTCTAACAATTCAACTTAGCATAAGTCAACAAATTTAAATGGTTCCAAGTATTGTTATGTATCACTAACAACTTAATTAAACACAGTCATTTCTTTACACACAGATAAATGGTCAAACTATTCTATTTCTAACGATTCAATTTTGCATAAGTCATTTGCTTGCTCTCAGTTTAAATGTCAAACAGTTTTATTTGACCCATAAGTAGGACTCTATCAGGTGCTACCACCCCGAGCCAGAGTGGACTCAGGAGCGATGTTAATAAAGGGGTATTCCTCATTCTCCAGAGCTATAGGACTGGAGCATCACCATTAGATTTTTAGTGTCATATCCTGGACACACGTTGGAGGATCTTAACTCTTAGCAGAGATGCAGTTGGTGTATTGTACAGCCCCAGACGACTGAGCAAGTGGTTTCAAGTAACTTATAATAATAATAGTAATAATAATTTTAAGAGGAAGAAGCTTAGCTGAAACAAAGATCCAAAGAGGGATTTTCCAAGGAGATGCACTATCACCCTTACTATCCATAAAAGCCATGATGCCACTGAACCACATACTCAGAAAATGCGCTGCCGGATTGAAACTCAGCAGATCGCAAGAGAAGATCAATCACCTAATGTACATGGATGACTTTAAATTATTTGCAAAAAATCATAAAGAACTGGAAACTCTCATACACGCCGTTAGAAAATACAGTCAGGACATAGGAATGGAATTTGGCAAAGAAAAATATTCCATGCTCGTCATGAAAAGTAGCAAATGATATATGACCGACGGAATGGAACTACCAAATCACGACAAAATTAAAACTCTTGGAGAAAATGAAACCTACAAATACTTGGGTATCTTGGAGGCTGACACCATCAAACAAGTGCAAATGAAAGACAAGATCCGAAAAGAATATCACAGGAGAACTAGAAAACTACTCGAGACAAAACTCTCCAGCAGAAACCTCATCAAAGGAATAAATAGTTGGGCTGTGCCCCTAATTAGATATTCGGGATCCTTCCTCAAGTGGACCAGAGATGAACTTAAACAAATGGACCAAAGAACAAGAAAACTAATGACCATGCATAAGGCATTACATCCCAGAGACAACGTTGACAGACTATATGTATCTAGAAAAGAGGGAGGAAGAGGACTTGCCAGCATCGCAGAAAGCGTTGACGCATCGATACAACGTCTCAAAGACAACATAGAAAAACATGAACGAGGACAAATTACAGCCGTCAGAAACGATACGGACAACGCAATAGACGATAGAATGACAACAACTAGGAAACAAAAATGGGAGGAAAAACAACTGTATGGCCGCTTTAAACGTCTAATAAACAACATCTCACACCAGAAAACCTGGACCTGGCTAAAAAAAGGAAACCTTAAGAGAGAAACGGAATCTCTTCTAATAGCAGCACAAGACAACGCCATAAGAACCAATCATACCAAAGCGAGAATAGATAAGACGCAACAAAACAGTAAATGTAGGTTATGCGTTGACAGAGACGTAACGATCAATCATATAATAAGCGAATGCAGCAAATTAGCACAGAAAGAGTATAAGGCGAGACATGATTGGGTCGACAAGGTGATCCCTTGGGAAATGTGCAAGAAATTTAAATTTGACCATATAAACAAATTGTATATATACAACCCAGCAGCTGTCCTAGAAAATGACACGCATAAACTCCTATGGGACTTTAACATACGAACGGCTCACCTAATCCCGGTCTGAAGACCAGATCTTATAATAATCAACAACAAAAAAAGAGAATTTACAAAATTGTGGACTTTGCTGTCCCGGTGGATCACAGAATAAATCTGAAGGAAAGTGAAAAGAAGACCTAGAGAATTGAAAAAGCTGTGGAACATGAAAGTAACGATTGTGCCAATTGTGATTGGTGCTTTAGGCACAATAACTAAAGGATTATGAAAAGGCATGGAGGACTTGGAAGTTGGCGGACGGGTAGAGACTATCCAAACGACAGCATTGCTGAGAACGGCCAGAATCCTGGAGACTTGAGGAGACTTGCTGTTACTCAGACTCCTGTGAAAAACCCTCAGCTAACGCTGATGTGAAAAACTGTAATAAATAAAAATAATTTTAAAACAATTATAGCTTCAAGTAACTATTTTTAATACAAATAATTTGCTCTTTGTAATTTTGTTTCTTTGTTATATTGCATTCAAAGCTTCGTGTGTTATTTCATGCCAAAGTCATCCGCGTAAAAAACATCAGTTATACGATTTAACTCATAGCTGGTGGGGGGATAAGTAGATTCATGCCTACGATGTCGCAATTCTGTTGATTAATTACCATGACACGGGGACTTACCTAGTATAATTTCAAGTATTCCTATCTAATACAAATAATTTGTACAATTATATGGTTTCAAATAACTAATCCTTAGTAATGAAAATCATAGCTTTAAGTAGGTATTCTTAATACAAATACTTGACAGTTATATGGTATCAAGTATTCATATCTAATACGGATAGTTTTTAAACAGTTCTAATTAACCCATAGATGACACCCTAACAGGTGCTATCCCTTCGATTCGGAGTAGACCTTTCAGTAATGACAATGAAGGTGTACTCCACACTCCTGATAGCTCCGGAATCGTAGACACAATACCATGTAACTATTTTTCTGACCAATAATTTGTAGTCAGTCATATGATTTCAAATACTCCGATTTAATACTAATAATTAATACAATGTTATGGTTTAAATAGTTACTAATACTGCTTAATAAAGAATTAATGCCACTGGCTGATATATTTACATCATCTGTTATATATATATATATATATATATATATACATATATATATATAAAATATTATTCAATCCAGTAAATCCGGAATAGGGAATAATTCTAATGAGGACAAATTAAAAATATTAAAAAATAGAATATTAGATTTAAATATTCCTGGTAAAGAACTCAATGTAAATAAAATCTACTGATCAAATAAATTTTTCCCCCAAAAATCCAACAATCAGTTACATTAGGATAATAAATTTATTTTCATCCTGTTAAAAGCATTGATATAAATCAATGCTCTAAAAAATTAACAGGACTTCATCAGATCAAATACGAAATGGAAATATATTGATAAGGTACGACTACAAATGGAAGTATATATATTGATAAGATACGACGACAAATCCTATATTGATAAGATACGACTACAAATCCTAGAAGCCCTACATATAAAAACAAAAACAAAAACTTAAAATCAATAAAATTAATTTTGAAAATAGCGACAATGTTTTGAAATGCCAATAGAATATTTTTTTAATATTCCGTATTTCTTGATGATATTCTATTTCCGTTGATAGCGTTCTGTTTTTTAAATTCCTCACCAACTCAGTTTTATCCAACTCTGCGTTTGCATAGCTTTATTATGTTATAAAAACAAAAAAAACTTTCAAAACTCTTTAAAAACACTCTTTACAGATGCAAACAATCCCTGATGATGACCTAAGAAAGGTCCGAAAGCGCTGGGGACAATTTTGGTAAAATCATCCACCAATTCAAATCTGAAACCAAGACCCTTATCAGGAAACTTGAAAGGATCTTAATTGAATTATATAGACAAAATGTGTCTTTGCTATTCAATAAAACATGCTTAACTGAACGACTGCTGCTTAACCACACACACACACACACACACACACACACACACACACATATACTAGCCACTCTACACGGGTAGGTTGTGACACAAAGACAATTTTTAAGTGAAGTTTAACTGGCTTGAATTCAGAGTTTTCCTCCTCCCAGACTAGTTTTCTGACCAAGGCCAAAGAACTCAGTCTACCTTACTATTTACCCATAGCTGGAAGGAGAATAATTGGATTCATATCTTTCTCGAGAGTATTAGTGCTATATGAAATGCAATCAGGCTTGTCTAGGATTTGAAATCGTTTAACCGTCTCCATTTCCTACGATGATAACCATTACAACACGGGCATGCATGTATATGTGAGTGTATGTGTGTGTGTGTGTGTGTGTGAGTGTGTAAATAACCACAGGTAAGATATGATATAAGTGATTCATGCCTTTCCCGTGGGAGTTAGCGCTAAGTAAAATGGAGCCTTGTCTAGGATTTGAACTCAGGCCGGCGTTTCCATTTCCTACGACGATAACCACCACGATAAGCACGCCTGGTATTTGACTTGTATATGTGTGTGTGACTATAACCCTGCAAAAATGTCACACAATTTGAGCATTACCCTTGATCCTTATCTTATAATGCTGAGTGTTGAGGAAGGTGTCATCAAGTACCATTTTTTGAGTCTTTGGTATGACTCGACCAGGAATTGAACCCCAGTCTCCCGGACCACTGGCGAGCACTACTCATTAGACCAATTCAAGGAGATCTGGGTTCAATCCCAGGTCGAGTCATACCGAAGACTCAAAAATGGTACTTGATGCCTCTTTTCTTAACACTCAGCATTATAAGGTAAGGATCAAGGGTAAAGTGGAGCAATCCAGGGAAAGGAGTAGCACCGACCCGTACACTTTGATGTAGTAGCTATTGAAAAGGGAGCCTTCAGGTCACCTTGGACATCAGTTCTCAACTTTATTTTTACTCTACTATTGGTAATAATCATTCAGCAGAGATGCAGTGAATTCAGGAAAAAAGGGATCGTCTGCAGAAAAGAATGATCGGTGGCGTAATTGAGAATATATATATATATATATATATATATATATATATATATATATATATAAACCTTTATTCCTAACATGTTGACTTTCTTGTGTGTCTCTGTATTGACAGTAACTGCTCGATCATATACTAATTTCCTTTTTACATTCGTCATTTATGCCAAAACGTAAAGATCTCCGAACAACATCCACACACACACACACACACACACATATATATATATACGCGTTTATGGTAATATTTACTAAAATTGTTCTAAGATTTATTTGTCCGTAAACCAATTAGGCCACTAATATGGTAATTTTCGCAGCTAACTTTTCTTTTCAAGTATCTCTTTTGTTGTTTTATGCCGTCATCACGACATTTTTAGCCATTTAGCTGTTAAGGGAAACGTTTTTGCTCTCCTTCCTAACTCATCAATATTTCTTAACCGTGATGCTGCATTCAAATGACTCGCTTATCTCATTCCTTTGTTAAATCAACTGGAACAACCACTCCTCGTCCCGTTTGAAGAGTCAGATTAACAGAAAAAACAAAGAAGAAATGTAGAAATCCTGTTTTAAGATTTTTCCTTGCATTCATAAATGAAATAGACTAATTAAAAACACCCGTTGGATTTGTTTGGTTTCTTTGTTTAATGGCATATCAACCTTTGTCAGTTATTTAATGACAAAGCTATTCTCAAAGAAAAACAGTAGTGGTATTATTTAACCTATAGCTGGGAGAATAAGGGGGTTCATACCTTTCCTAAAGGTATTGGCCCGACAGTAAACGTAATAATAGCACGACTGGAGTACGAACTCGCTTACTACGATTCCGCAGTCCATCGCTTTAACCACTTCACCACGAGGACACTCCCTGGATTTGTTTGATTGATCATTCAAATCGCATACCAACTCGTCTTGGGTTATTTTATGTCTTAAGGTTAGGGGACTGTGTACATTGTACATTTATATTAACAGTTTTCCGTAGTTTCTTAATTCTTTTATTTTGCATACGGTTAAATGATATCAAATATTCATATCTAATAATCGCTGTGGTATAGTTGTGAATATCCTTGGCTGTAACATCGTAGTAAGTGAGTTCGAACTCCTGTCGCGCAGTTACGTTCACTTTTGGACTAATACTCTTTAGAAAGGTATGAAATTCTTTATCCTCCCAGCTGTAGGTTAAAGAGTACCACTACTGTTCTTCTATAAGGATACATTGGAAATAACCCACAAAAGTTTATATGCCATTAAAAAGAAAACAAATCTTAATCAAATAATTTACAAACTGATCTATTTGACCCAGAGATTGGATCCTAACAGGTACTATCACTTCGGGTCCGAGTAGACCTGGTATTAATGGCAATAATGGGGTACTTCACATTCCTCATGATTCAGGACAGGAGCCTCACCATCAGTGCAGTTTAGTATCATATCTAGGACACTAATATACATATATATATATATATATATAATTAGCTTAAAGCATTGAACAAATTATTTTATTTTATTGTATTTAACTAATTTAGAGGTTATTGCAATGCGAAATGATAATTATTTGAGTCTTTTAATTTCCAAGTAAAAATTTCATCCTTAGAGACTTTTTAAAAAATGAATACGATGTTGTATGTTCAATTTTTTTCTCCATATATCGGCTTAGGCTAGTTTCCTCGTGGCTGTGTGGTAGAATCTTGGATTGGTGTTTGAGTCAGTCTGGTTTCGATCCCAGCTTTGAGAATCTTGCGTATCTAGCCACATTGAGGAGTTGTGATACAACGAAACAGTCTGTCTGTGGATGACTATATATAACTATTTGAAACGAGGTGTCTAGAGCCCATTTGTTTACGCACAATTAAATGGTTTCAAGTATTTAACATTAGTAATTCTATTAATTAAGGTTTGTTTGGTTTCTTTGTTTTATAGTATATCAGCTTTTGTCGGTTATTTAATACGAAAGTCATCCTTGTAGAAGTAAAGTAGTGATACTCTTTAACACATAGCCGGGGGGATAAGAGAGTTCAATACGTTTCCCAAGAATATTAGTCCGAAAGTGTACGTAATAGCATGACTGGAGCTCGAACTCGCTTACTACTTGGCCGCTGTCCAGCACTTTAGTATTTCTATCAAATACAAATAATTTTCACGTGGATGTATGGGTTTAAATAACCAGTAATAATTCTTAATTACCGTTTGAATTGTTCTTTTTGACCCATACATAGGATCCTAACACATACTACCAGTCCGAGTTTGAGTGGACCTGGGAGTAATGGCAATGAAGACGTAATCCATATTCCGCAAAGCTTCAGACGCAGTTTAGTTTTACATTTAGGACACTCGTTAGTTGGGATGTATAACCTTTCTGCAGAGATACAGTTGGCGTAGTCTACTGCCCAAGTCCAAAGGGCGGACAGTTATTTGGTATCAACTATTTCCATGGAATACGACTAATTTTTAAATATCTGTTTGACCCATAGATAGGACCCTAAAATGTACCCCCACCAAAAAAGGCGGTATTCTGGGTATGGCATTAAAGTGAATCTGATTGTGAGAATATCAATTCTAGAGATCTGGGTAGTGGGGAGAGCTCTTTCATTCCTATTACTCCCAGGTTCATAATAATAGTACCTGTTATGGTCCTATTTATGGATTTGGTAGATATCAAGGAAAATTGTTTTTATTCGATAGGAATCCTTGGATCATATGACTGTGTACAAATAAATAATAAAAAAGTACTGGAAGATAGAAAATATTGTTAGGACTATAATCAAAGAAGAAGGGCTTCAAATAGCGTGCTAATGATTTTTTTCAAAATAAAAGACAATGTATGTATTTACCTAACTACACCACAGCTAGAGTGCGACACAATGTCAAGTTTTATAAGTGTAATATAGCTGCTTTAAATTCCTTCTCCTCGATTGGTTTCTTTACTAAGGCGAAATAGACTCTCCTGTCCTGCTATTTATCCGTAAGAGGGGAGTTTATGTCTTTCAAAAGACGATTAGTGTTAAGTGAAATTAAACCAGTTTTCTTTTAGGATTTGAACCCGGATTGCTGAGTCTATTTTCAAAGATGCAATTTTTGTTTGTTTTTATGTTACCCTAACATAGAAAAATTGACACATCGAGTGTTCTTCGTTCTTCCTATCAGTAGGGCTTAGAAGGTGCCCGTGGTGTAATCGTTATCGTCGTAGGAAATGGACACGTCGATGCGAGTTCAAATCCTGAACGAGACTGATTACATTTCACATAGCCCTAATACCCTTGGGAAAGGTATGAATCCAACTAATCTCCCTCCAGCTATGGGTAAATAGTAGGGGAGACTGGGTTCTTTAGCCTTACTCTTGGATACACTCTAAACTGCACTGGTAATAGCTGATAGAGTCCCATCTATAATTCAAATAGAACGGTTTCACCACTTAACTGTGTATAAACAAATGACTGATGCTGAATTAAATTGTAAGTGTTTGATAGCAATATTTGGAAGCATTAGGGATGTGCAAATAAAATTATTAGCGTTAGATTGCAGTACTTGAAATCATTTCACAATGTGCAAATAAAACTATTGGTTTTACATAGCTATACTTGAAACCATTTCACTGAGTACAAATAGTACTATTAGTGTTTGATAGTAATACATAAATAATACATCTGTGTGCAAATAACCATTTCACTGAGTACAAATAGTACTATTAGTGTTTGATAGTAATACATAAATAATACATCTGTGTGCAAATAACCATTTCACTGAGTACAAATAGTACTATTAGTGTTTGATAGTAATACATAAATAATACATCTGTGTGCAAATAACCATTTCACTGAGTACAAATAGTACTATTAGTGTTTGATAGTAATACATAAATAATACATCTGTGTGCAAATAACCATTTCACTGAGTACAAATAGTACTATTAGTGTTTGATAGTAATACATAAATAATACATCTGTGTGCAAATAACCATTTCACTGAGTACAAATAGTACTATTAGTGTTTGATAGTAATACATAAATAATACATCTGTGTGCAAATAACCATTTCACTGAGTACAAATAGTACTATTAGTGTTTGATAGTAATACATAAATAATACATCTGTGTGCAAATAACCATTTCACTGAGTACAAATAGTACTATTAGTGTTTGATAGTAATACATAAATAATACATCTGTGTGCAAATAAAACTATTAGAGTTACATCACTATACTTGAAACAATTTAAGCGTGTGCAAATAGTACTATCTGTGTTACATCGCAATATTTGAAACCATTTAACTATATGCAAATAAAGCTATTAGTATTAGATGTCACTTCTTGAAACCATTTAACATTGTGCTAATAAAACTATTGGTGTAACATAGCAATACTTGAAACCATTTAACAAGAATGGTAGATCTTTGGGTTTCATCTATGGATCTAATAGATCTGTTTGTAAATTATTTTTATTAGATATGAATACTTCATCGAGTATTCCTGCTTAATATAGATATTGTCGAGACCGGTAAAAAAAAAAAACGCTTCGAACAATGAGAAACACACTGAAGTAAGTGTATTAAATTCTAAAGGGATTATTTTGTGAAAAAGAAAATGAAAATTTCATTCCGTGTCCATTTCTCTCTTGACAAATACAGCTTCAGAGTCGGTACATTTTGAATACACCTAATACATAAAAAAAAAAAAATTACATTTCTTTCTTCCTATCGTGAACATACGTCTGTGAAGGTACTCGTGATGTAGTGGTGATCGCAGTAGGAAATGGATTTGGTGCTCCAAGTTCAAAACCTGGACAAGGTTGTTTGCATTTCACATAATATAATAACATTGCGAAAAGTGCGAATCCAGCTATTCTCCTTCCATCTATCGGTAAATAGTAGAGGAGTCTGGGATCTTTAACCTTGGTATGACAACCAGTCTAGATGGAAAACTGAATTTTAACCTGTTGAAGAACTGACCTTGTGTCGCCTCCTGTGCATACGGAGGCGTTCGATAAATACATACACGTCTGTCAAGCAAAATTTGTCAACTAACTTTGACGTGCGCTCTAACAATTTTTTAAAAGCAAAAATATTTACGAAAAAAAAAGAAAAAGAAAAACAAACAAAAACAAAAACAAAAAAAACCCTATTCGTCCACAAATTATATATATATATATATATATGTTTATATATAAATTTGTTGCCGTTGATTCAATGAGAGAAAAAAAAACCAACTTTATAATGAATTGGTCGACAAGAGAATTTATTTTTAGGATATTCTTCTTCAACACACGTTTCTGACGTTTTAAGTCAGGATCTTATATATATATATATATATATATATATATATATATATATATATATAAAGAAAAAATTACTTATGTGGTGTCATTATAAATCTATTTCTGGTCGTGATGACCATTATCAGATGTTGCACGAGAAAATGTTTATTTGAGTGTTCTTATATTGCTTACCGGACATTGGTATGATGGTTAGAGTGTTCGTTAATGGTGACTGTATAATCGTCACTTTGATGTTCCATAGTTTTTTCAATTCCCTAGCCAGGTCCAGGTACTCATCCCTCTTTTCGTATTCTTTCAATTTTACTCTGTGGTCAACTGGGACAGCAAAGTCCACAATCCTGCAAGTTCTTTCTTTTTTGTTTATTATTATAAGATGTGGCCATCTGGCCGAGATTAGGTGATCCGTTTGTATGTCAAAATCCAAGAGGAGTTTGTGTGTCTCATTCTCCGAGACAGATTCTGGGTTGAGCATATACCATTTGTTCGTATGGTCAAATTTCAATTTCTTGCACAATTCCCAGTTGATCATCTTGCCCACCCAGTCGTGCCTTGTCTTATACTCTTTCTGCGCTAACTTGCTGCATTCGCTTATTATGTAATTGATGGTTTCGTCTCTATCACCACATTACATATATTTGCTGTTTAGTTGCGTCTTATCGATTCTTGCTTTGATATGGTTAATCTTTATAGCGTTATTTTTTGCTGTTATTAGAAAAGATTCAGTTTCTCTCTTAAGTTTTCCTCTTCTTAGCCACGTCCCGACTTTCTCTATGAGGTGTAGCTTGTTAGTTGTTTAAAACGTCGTATTTCTATTATCATTATATAAATCTATATATATATATATATATATATATATATATATATATATATATATAAGATTTAGTACTGAATAATCCGCAAGTGTTGATAAGCCATTAAGCAACAATCAATCAGCCTATCAGAAAATGTAATATTTAACCTACCAAATAATTTTACTATGTAAATGCGTAAGAAGGAATTAATATTTTCTTTTTTTTTTCCCTGTGTTCAAACAAATATTCTTTAAAAATGCTCTGGAAAATTAAAAACGTAGTCATCATTGTAATCGCACATTTAGAAAGGAATTAAATTTCGGCTCTAAATAACTAAAAATAAGTTGATATACTCTTAGACAAATAAACCAAACTAGACCAATTTAAAGTATCATAATCTTAAATAAAATTTGAAAGCAAAGGTCTTCATTTTTACTCTTCCATTCGTATTTTCTTTTATTACTAACTATAATCCTTTTCTTTTAAATGCTATGAATTTCATTTTCTACTTTGCTTTAAGAGAAATCATCTTTGATCTTTCTTTTCTCCTTTTTGACTATTCTTCCTAGCATCTTCTGTTCTTTCTTTCCTATCATAAAACTATAAAAGCCTACCAAGTCAATAAGAAAGACTCAAAAACCACCGACAAAACTCCAAGCCAGTCTTCCAATCTTAAAGCAAAATGCACAAAATCACACCTAAGATCGCACTTGTGGGGTCTCACATTAAAAAAGACCAAGAACCGAATCCATACTACAAACCCGACCTAACTCTCCGTTTCTAGCTACCTTTGAGATTACCGTTTCTTTGACATGTATAGAAAAAAATTGACTAGTGTTTTATG
Organism: Sepioteuthis lessoniana; assembly: GCA_963585895.1. Taxonomy (NCBI): domain Eukaryota; kingdom Metazoa; phylum Mollusca; class Cephalopoda; order Myopsida; family Loliginidae; genus Sepioteuthis; species Sepioteuthis lessoniana. The sequence continues at coordinate 52,882,210 of OY757913.1, forward strand.
GCATATTGACCCTTTTGGGTTATTTAACTCCAAATCCTGCTCACACACACATACACACACACGCATATATATATATATATATATATATATATATATATATATATATATATATATATATAATTTCTAAACAAATATTATGTAGGTAACTATTTTAAAAAAGTTGTTAGAGCTTATTTGTTTACGTACTGTTAAAATGATTTCAAGTATTGCTATTTAACATTAGTTATTCTATTAATCAATGTTTATTTGTTTGGGTTTCTTTGCTTCATGGCAAATCAGCTTTTGTAGTTCATTTAATGCCAAAGCCATTCTTGTAGAACAGATGTGATACTGTTTAACACATAGCTGGGGGGATAAGAGGGTTCAATACCTTTCCCAAGAGTATTAATCCGAAAGTGTACGTAATAGCACGATTGCAGCTCGAACTTACTTTGAAGCTGCTGTTCAGCACTTAAGTCAGTACGCAACAGGCACTGCTTCCTTTATTGAATAAGTATTCTTATCAAACACAAATAATTTGCACACAGCTGTACGGTTTGAAATAACAAGTAATAATAGTAACAATTCTTGATAACAGTTTGAACTGTTCTATTTGACCCATACATGGGATCTTAACACATACTTCCACTCCGAGCCAGAGTGAACCTGGGAGCAATGGCAATGAAATGGTGCTCCATATTCCCCTAAGATCTAGGACTGGAACCTCACCATCAGATACAGTTTTGTTTCATGCCTTGAACACTGATTGGTGTGGGGGTCACCCCTCTGCAGCTGTGCAGTCGATATATTCTGTAGCCCCAGTCAACTGGTCGGAAAGTAAAGAAAAAAGAGTTTGTGCTCAGGAATTGCTGCGAGTTTCCTTGACAGAGTTCTTTTGTAATTCATATAATATGAATCCCTTGGAACTTATTTTACTATAGAAATGCATTGACAGCCAAGAAAAAAAAGTAATTCATTAATTGATTTTAATAGCATATCAACCAGTCTCGGGTTATTTTATACTTAGTGGTTAGGAAATCGCGTTCGTTGAACTTTCATATTTACATTTGTATGTAGTTGTTTCATTAGTAAGAGTTTTTTTTTGCGCACAGTCCTATGGAATTCGTATAATTTGCATACAGATCTGTTTTTGCCCACTCGGACGGGGCTGTAGAATACACCGACTGCACCTCTGCTGAGAGGTAAGACCCCACCCCAACGAGTGTCTTGGATATGACACTAAACAATCTGATGGTGAGGTTCCAGCGATGCTGGGGCTTTGGGTAATGCAAAACACTCCTTCATTGCTATTTCTCCAAGGTCCACTATGGCCCGGAGTGGTAGCACTTGATAAGAGTCCTAGCTAAAGGTCAAATAGAACTAAACCGTGATTTTTTGAGTTTACTGTTTTTTGCATTTAAACAGCATATTTATGCTAAACTGAATAGTTTAAAATAGAACTGTTTTGATATCTAAACTGTGTACATATGCTAAACTGAATTATCTGAAATAAAACTGTTTTAACATTAACTCAGTGATGGAACTGTTTTTGACATTGAAACTGTACTTAGACTAAACTGAATTGTTAAATATAGAACTGTTTCGATATTTAACTGCGAGTAAACAAAATCTATACTTGTACTAAACTGAATGGGCTGAATTAGAACTGTTTGAATGAACTGAATAGCTTTAAAAAGAAATGTTTTTGATAATTAAACTGTGTATTCATGCTTAACTGAATTGTTTGAAATAGAAATGACTATTTGCATAAAAATGGATTGGGCGTTAAATAACCTACAAAGATCTTTTTGACTCATAAAAGGGACTCTAACAGGTACAGCCATTCCGGATGAGAGTTGACCTGGGGGTAATGACAATAAAGCAAAGATTCCTCGTTCCTTGGTTCTCTAGAACAAAAACCTCATCATCATATGCATTTTAATATCATTCTCTGGACTCTTCTTTTTTGGTGGGATGAGCTTTATTCCTTTTAAAGGAATACAGAGTATTCTAAGCCTCGCCGAAAGCTGATTTGAAAACTGATTGTTAGTTGGCAGCATATTTAATTATCTGCATAATGTAGAGGTATAATAATGATTTTTACTGTTGTAATGCATTGCGCATCAGGAAGAAAGGGATTGTCAGTGCTCAGGAAACAATGCAAACAATAATGACGTCATAGGGATATTAGAAGTATATTGTAAATGCATTGCTAATTATTTATCATGCATTGAGATTCAAAAAGATAGGATTGTTAGTGGCCATGAATGAAAGAGCGAGTTATGACTATGACTATTATATACGAAGAATTCAATGGTGCTCTATTCTTAACATACAGATACGCTTTGTCGCATTTCCTATGGGCATTATAAACTCACAGGAAACGTCAGAGCGCATCAAGTAATCCGATAGTTTCCTTTGTTTCGCTGTTTTCACAATTGTTTTTTTCTTTACTCTTTCTTTCTTTCTTTCTTTCTTTGAATATTCTTGAGTATTTCCGTTTCTTTTCTCTTATGCTTCTTTCTTTGTGTTTTCCTATCGAATCTTTCTTTCTTTCTTTCTTTTCCAAATCGTCTCATTTGCATGTTTGTTTCTTTGGTTGTTTCTTTGTTTCTTTCTTTGTGATTTCTTTTCCTTTCGTTTCTTTGTGTTTTCCTATCGTTTCTTTCTTTCTTTCTTTCTTTCTTTCTTTCTTTCTTTCTTTCTTTCTTTTCCAAATCGTCTCATTTGCATGTTTGTTTGTTTGGTTGTTTCTTTGTTTCTTTCTTTGTGATTTCTTTTCCTTTCGTTTCTTTGTGTTTTCCTGTCGTTTCTTTCTTTCTTTTTTTTTTTCTTTCTTTCTTTCTTTCTTTCTTTCTTCTAGAAATCAACATGTTCACCGCCATCCGTTTCATCATTTCCTTCCTTTCTTTTTTTTACTTTTTTTTTTTTTTACTTTTGATTTGTTTTATCACTTAAATCTTTTATCCTTTTATTTGGCCAAATCCTTTTATTTTCCATGTCATTAATTCCTTATTTTTTCTTTTCTTCCAAGTTAGCTCCTTTTTTTCTTCTTTTCCTAAAAATCCTCTTCATTTTTTTCCTTTTTCCCTTTCCCTTCTATCCTTCCTGGCATCTTTTGTTCTTTCCTTCCTCTCATGAAACCTGATATTACCGCTAAGTCAACAACAAAGACCCGAAAACCACCAACCAAACAACAAGCCAGTCTTACAACCTTAAAGCAACGTACGCAAAATCACGCCCAAGTGCGCACTTGCTGGGCCTCACCTTGAAAATGACCAAGAACCGAATCCATACCACCGACTCCCACCATCTATCTACAATCCCATCCATCGCCAAGATTACCTTTCTCTTTATTTCTTCGCGACATGCCGTCTAAGAATGCCATAAGCCATTCCGATGGACAGAAAGAGTTGATTCCGAACTTCGCCTCCAGCTTTTGAGGAATGAGACGAAACAGCAGGCGACAAGGTGACTGACCAGGTGAGGGTTGGTGATGAGGTCTGTGGTCACGAGGCTTTAACCTGAGTTGTTAAGAACAAAAGTAATTAAGTTTTGTGTAGTTCGGGTTTGTAGAAGTTTAATTATGTTATATAGTAATAAATATTATTAAGAAAACAAACTTTCGTTGCAAAGGTTAAAATATTGTCGTTAACTCTCCATACAATGGTGGAATGTGACTGATCGAAATACTTAATAAAAGAAATATATATTTTTCTAGTGAGTAGAGCGTTCGCCAATGGCTCAGGAAATCGGGGTTCAATCTCCGGCTGAGTCCAACCAAAGACTCAAAAAATGGAAATTGATACATTCTTGCTTAACACTCAGCATTATAAGGTACATATAAAGGGTTGTGGAGTAATCCAGGAAAAGGAGTAGCGCTCTCCCCTACACCTCGGTGTAGTAGCTTTTGAAAAGGAGCCTTCAGGTCACCCTTGACTACGTTTGCCAACTTTTACTTATATATATATATATATATATATATATATATATATATATATATATATATATATATATACACTAATTGTTGCACAAAATAACAGTATCAGGATCAATCATATTAAAGCGAAACAGAATGACAAATATAGGTTATGTGGTTTTAGAGACAAAACCGTTAATCATAGTATAAGCGAATTTAGCAAACGTGAACAAAAGAAGTTTTAGAGCAGACACGGTTGGGTAGGGAAAGTAAGCCACAAGAAATTGTGCAAGAAGTTGAAATTTGACCATACTCCCAAATGGGAGGCATCAACTAGAATCCGTCCTGGAGAATAGGATTTAGGATTTTGAGATACAAACAGACCATTAGGGCACGGCCAGAAGACGAGACCTAGTGATAATTTTCAAAAACAAAAACAAGAGAGAGAGAGAGAGAGAGAGAGAGAGAGAGAGAGAGAGAGAGAGAAGTTGCTATATAGTGAACTTTGCTGTCTCAGCAGACCAAAGAGTGAAAATCTAAAAGAACTGAAAGAGAGACAAGTATTTGTACCTTGCAAGAGAACTAAGAAAACTGTGGAACATGAGGGTGACGGTGATACCAATTGTTATTGATGCATTTGGAACGGTCCTCAAAGGGTTGGAAAGAGTGCTGGAAGAGTTTGAAATCGGATGACGAATCGAGACCATCCAAACAACAGCATTGTTTAAATTGGCCAGAATACTAGGAATAGACCGTGAAATCTGAGCAGACTTGCTGTCATTCAGACATGAGTGAAAGACTATCAGCTAACACTCATGTAAAAACTCGCAAGGAATAATAAGGATAATGATAATAGAAATAATTTTAAAACGATTTAATGATTCTATTGTCTGAGACGATGGAATGGGTTGTTAATATTTAGAAAATTATCAAACGTATCTGGCGGCTTTTAATGGTTTGGTTGGTTTCTTTGTTTAATGGCATATCAACATTTGTTGGTTATTTAATGCCAAAGCCATTCTCATAGAAGAACAGTAGCGGTACTATTTAACCCATAGCTGGGAGGACAAGTGGTTCATACCTTTCCCAAGGGTATTTGCCCGAAAGTGAACGTAATAGCGCGACTGGAGTACGAACTCGCGTACTACGATTCCACAGTCCATCGCTTTAACCATTACACCACAAGGACACCCCGCGGCTTTTAAGTAGCTTGGGCTTGTGAGACGCGCCTAATTTTGGGCTAGCATTAAACATAAACGAATAAACAAGTTTAAACTATAATATAAATTTCAGGTGACGATTAGTTGCCTGACATTTGGCTCATTGGGTTTTATGGCAAAGGTTTTTAACCCTTGTAGGTTATTTAATTCCAGATCCTGTTCATACATATATCAAATATATATGATTTGTTAGTGAATAGTTGGCAGGTGAGATTTTGTAAAAGCTAGATTTTATATGTTTTCGCATAGTTAAATGGTTTCAGGTATTGTTTGCTTGTTTGGTTGGTTGGTTGGCTGGAAAGATTTTACGGCAAGTCAACCTTTGGGTTATTTTATGTTGAAGAAGTTTTTGTTTTATTCGTTTGTTGATTGTTTAGATTTTGAAGGGTTTCTTAGTTATCTTTTGATTTCAGCTTCAAGTATTGCTATCTAATAATTCTATTAGATATCAATTAATTGTTTGCATACAGTTAAATGGTTTGAAATATTGCAATCTCATATTAATAGTTTTATTTTTACAGAGTTAAATGGTCTCAAGTATTGTAATGTATCACTAACGATTCAATTTAGCATCAGTCATTTGCTTACTCACAGTTAAATGGTTTAATAGTTTTATTTGACCCATAGATAGAACACTAATAGGTACAACTACTCTGGGCCAGATTGGGAGTAATGGCAATGAAGAAGTACTCCACATTCCTCCAGGCTCCAGGTCTAGAGCTTCACCATCAGATGCACTTTAGTGTCATATCCAGATTACTCGTTTGTGGTATCTTACCTCTGTGCTGAGATGCAGTCGGCGTATCCAATAGTCTGGACTTGCCTGTCATTCATAGCCCTCCCCACTATCAGGTCATTTTTAAAATTTCATATGAACTGAGATCCTAATTAGATTCCAGTATTTTACATTTAAAATCTTTTATATGTTTGTTTAGTTACATAGGTGGTTAAGCGTCGTCTGTAAATTCTTTCACTGACTAATATTATTTTATATGAAGTACAGGAAAGTACTAGTGCTATACTTTGTTATCTAAGAAAAGGGTTAATGTTTTCGGTGTAGAAGAGATCGTCATCTTATCTACATTTTGGGGGATGTTTATGGTTTAATTCAAGGGTCACTGCAGTACTAGAACTCCACTAGACAGTAACCTACTCTCAGCCTTATAAGACGCAGGTTAATTTTCCGGGACATTTTTTGGAGAAAAAAAGGATCTAATAAGCTGTCAAATACAATGCATACTCATTATTTTTCATTGTCATTTCTTTCATCTTAATTTCACGTTTTCGTCGTAACTATTGTCTACGGCCGTTCGTAAATAGCGCGATCAAAAATTATCACTGACTAATTGATAATTTTTAACGGCATGTCAACCTGTCAACGATTATTTTATGCCCAGAGGACCGCGTTCTTTGTACATTCATATTTTCAGATTTTGTGTATTTGCTTCGTAGGTCTTCTGTACATGGTCCAATCAAATACAAATAACTTCAAAGAGAGTTATTTAATCCTTAGATGGGAGCTTATAATCCCCGGTCATCGTGGACCTGGCAGTAATGGCCATGAAGGAGTACACTTAAATCTCCTGATCTCCATAAATGGAGCCTCATCGACAGATGCAGTTTAATGTCATACCCAGGAAAGTATAAAAATGGAATACAAATTGGATTTTCATTGTTTGAGACGATGTCAGTATTCAGAAAGTTATTAAACAACATATTTATTTATTTTTGCTTCCTATTTCTTTTATCTTATTTTTTTTTTGTTTTGTTTAATGGCATATAAACCCTCGTGGCCTATTTGATCCTTGTAGAAAAACAGCAGTGATACTATTCGACTCATAGCTAGGGAGATAGGAGGTTTATAACTTTCACGAGGGTATTTGAGGGTTGGGTTTTTCCTGTTTAATGGCTAAGTAACCTTCATGGCTTATTTAATATTAAAGTCACTCTTGTAGAAGAACAGTAGAGGTACTATTCAACTCATAGCTGAAGTGGATAAAGGGATTCATGCTTTTCTCAAGGGTATTAGTAAAAAAGTGAACGTAATAGCGCGACTGAGAATTAATTTTTCAGATTAAGAAACCTCATCTCAAAATGATTCCAATCAAAGACAATTACAAATTCGGTACGGGCCCGACTATGGAAGACCAGATAAGGAGAACAAATAATTGGATTATTAACACCAAAAAATCCAACCTTGATTGCCTTTCGGGGCCCGTGGCGCAGCGGATGGAGGCGTTGAGTCTCTACGGTTCCAGGTGAGCATTGTCAGAAGATAGCGGTTTCAATTCCTACCCAAGCTGGCCAGAGGTTTACTTGCTCAAAAACGTGGTGCGATAGTCAATAACTATGGAAGGCAGTAATTCCTGGGGATACGGTTACAAGACTCAGCGTTCCTATCCGATGTCGCTGTTAAATCACGTGAAGAAGGCCAGAGATGAAATTTGGCGGAAACGTAGTGAAGAAGAAACAACACAAAAACTACCAAGATGTGGACAAAAAGTCCGCAATAAATAAAAGAATTAATTCTCAGAGTACCACAACTATTCTTCTAAAAGGATAGCTTTGGTTTTAAATAACTTACAAAGGTTGATATGCCATAAAAAACAAAACCAAATCCCCCCCCCAAAAAAAAGAAAAAAACAAAACCCAAACTGGAAATGATACAATCGGGCAAAATTATTGAGCAAATCATAAAATACTTGTGAGAGTTCACAGTTTGAACATTGAGCAACTGGAATTGTTTAAATTGTTAGTAGCTGTGACACTCAGACTAAAAATTTCTTTCACTTGGCAAACTTTCTATTTTAAAACAAACACCTTCAAAGTCTGAGCAAACTAGGAACTAATTGTTGTAGCCTTGTTAGGGGCCAGAACTAAAGACACAAGAGAGGAATTGAGTTAAACAAATATATTAACAAACAGTAGTTACAAATATACATAAATAAGCGGGTTACCAGCGAGACTATTCGGTCCGACTGTCAGGGCTGTCTACATAAGAGCAGTACCTGCTGCTATTTATAGCTGAGAGAGTTCATGAATGAAATGGTAAATTACCATAACATTAATCAAACCATGCTTTCTGCAAGAACAACTCATAGTATTACAACCAGATTTATAGGTGCATCAAACGAATTTCAAGAGTTTCTGGTATGATGGGTATGAGCTACCAAAATTCAAACTGCCCAACACTTAAGAAAAGTAAAAGCTGAATTGGTTGCCCCGTGCCTGAAGCGCCTATATAGAGGAATATCTACAAAACAGCAATTTTTGTTTTTCCCCCACGGAAACTTGCTTCTTGTAGAGCACCAACACTAAACCGATATTTAGTCGCATTTGGAATTTGTTGCAAGCAAAATAAATCCTGTGTTGGTGACGAGTTGGAGAAAATTTTAAAATCTGGAGATAATTCGTACCCTATCCACTTTGGTAGAGCTCACTTTGCGTTCACACCCGGTATGTTGTATTAAATTGATCGCCTAATCTCAGAAAGCCTTCTCCCGAGGCAATACCTGCTGAGAAGAGCTGAGTTTATCAGTTGGCGCCTGAAGCGTCCAAAAAGAAGAATGCCACGGATATCTAGATGCTTTGTGACGGTCTCATACGATTCTCGATTTGTGCATGGGCATCCGAGAATAAAATGATTTGATGTTCAAGTTGGATAAATTCATACTTTCAATCCTTTGGGTAGCTGGGAAAATATTCTGATAAAAACGTGTTGTGATCTTTAAAGAATCGTCAGTTGGAGAAACTTATGACTGAGAAAAAAAAAGAACCGTGATTTTTTGCAATACTTACTTTATTCTTTGCGTCTGGTGATAACCGTTTATTTTAAGGTGCGTCCAATTGCTGCGTTGATAAAATGTAATAGTAATTGTAAGGTGGGGTTGACCAGTATTTTCTTATGTATAGGTATATAATAACTAATCATGCCGAATGACTCTACAGTTTCACAACAGAGCCACTGACCTATCGGCGGGGCTTAGAACACGCTAACTAAATCCGCTACAGAAGGGTAAGTCCCTCCTCTAAAAAAAGAGGGTCCTAGGTATGACAGTGAACTGTATCTGTTAGTGAGACATCAGTGCTGAATCTCTGAGAAGTGGCGCGTATCCCTTTCTTGTGAGTACTCCCAGGTCTACTCTGACAAAGAGTGTTAGCACCTGTTCGGGTCCCATAAATAGGACAAATAGATCTTTTCATGAATTATATGTATTAGATAGGAATACTTGATATCATAAATTTGTGCAAAAAACTCATAAGAAACAACTATATAAAATTCCAAATATAAATATTCAATGAACATTATTCTCTAACGTCTACGCATAAAATAATCATAGACAGGTTGATACGCCGTTAAATCAATCGATTAATAAATCTACTGATCCATCTTGGATTAAATAAATGACGATCGCTATATTGCTTGTCTGTCAGTTTTAACTCACTGCTTCCACGATGTCTTCCAGTCAAACACAAATGGTATTACGTGATTAAAAGAGTTTCAACGCTTTATTTTCTAACTTTACAAAGGTATACGTTGCCATTCCCTAAAGATGATAAAATAAAGAAATCAATATCAGTGAAAATGAATAGGAAAACAAGACAGCGGCATAATAGAACAGCACACGAAAGACTCTATACATAAATACATAGATTAAATATCAACTCATGGTCAACTGCAGTAAGAAAAATGGAGCAAGAAGAATGAAAAAATTGCAGAGTTTCCTTCGTAAAATAAACTATTAAATTTTAACACATTGAAAACAATTTTTTAATGAGGGAGTAGGATAGGCTAGAAACTGTGTAATTTTTTCGTATCTTGCTCTGGACATTAGATGTCTGTTTTGTACTGACACGAGAAAGTACTACCTTAAAGTGACCCTCACTTACCTGGCTTCTAATCTTATTCCTGTAAAATTCTAGTCGCGAATTGCCGAGAGAGATTTTTTTTCTGACTGTAACAAAAAAGAGCCAGTGGGAGATAAATGATATAACGAGTCGGAGGATTATCTGGGGCGATGGAAGATACACCGTATACTTTGTATCTTATGCTAAAAGCCTTATCAAAACAAAGTTTATATATATATATATATATATATATATATATATATATGGGAAAAGCCCTTAAAAATTACTCATATTTTTAATAATAATATTTGTTTCAGCAGATCCTATGCTTGTTTAAAATGTTAGATCTGCATCTTCAGACAAAAAAAGAAAAAAAAAAGATTTCTTTTTGGTCAGTATTTTAATTTATGATTATTTTACATTGAGTTCTCTTTTGGATGTTGAATTATATGGACAGTGAAGAAAGAAAATAGAATAGTTCCCACCATCGACTGATTTGGCGTTGGATAATATATATATATATATATATATATATATATATATATATATATACAATAGGAAAGAAAACAACTGCATACATATTTAGACCATACATATGTATAGGTAATATTCCCCCCCCTCTCTCTCTCTGTTTTTATCAGCGAACGAAGAAAAAAGTTTTTCAAGAAATATTGCAAAAACACATTTTTATTATTGGATGCTTCTGTTCCAACGGCCGAGGATATAAATACATTATATTTCCAACGTTTTCTTTGAGTAACCTTGCTATGATTAAACGGTATCCTCAACAGAGATGACTTTGGCATTTAATAATACATGAAGATTGATATGCCATTAAACAAAGAAATCAAACCTTCTTTGTTAGCATTATTCTCATATAAAGGCCGTGTCATTTTGAACAAATCTATATAAAAAGCATACATGAAACCCACTCTTCAATATATATATATATATATATATATATATATATATATATAATGTGCATATATATATATATATATATGTGTGTGTGTGTGTGTGTGTGTGTGTGTGTGTGTGTGTGTGTGTGTGTGTGTGTGTGTGTGTGTGTTCTATAAAAATTCAGGAAATTGAAGCTTGAAATGTCTTCTTTAAAATAAAAATAATTGAAAGAAAATAAGGTTTCTCATTTCCGGAAGTAATTTTGTGAGATTTGTGTGAAATATTGGGCGAGACACGAAAAACACTGGGTAACTTGACAAATGAACGGACTGATCAATCTATTTAAATTCTTCGAATATTAAAAAAACAACAAAACCAAACAGCAAACAACATCTATCTATCTATCTATCTATCTATGATTATACCACTCCCTACTTGAATATATTTTCCTTTCATCGACTTATATCAGTCCCATGTTTGGACAACTTATTTACTGTCCACTTGAGGGTCAGCGAGCATTTTCAGTGCTAATAGCCCTGGGGTCAATGTCACTTTAATGTGAAGTAAACGAAGTAACCTTTGAGATGAGATCGTTGCAAATAAACATAATCTTAATTTCTTTTAATGATAAATTTTCTCCTTAGCTAGTGGAAGAAGATTATTCAGAAGTATATATATATATATATATATATATATATATATATGTACTTCTGAATAATCTTCTGTCCATAAAATTCAACTATTGATAAAATCATCCTCTGAATACCTTATTTTTTTCCATATATATATATATATATATATATATATATATATATATATATATATATATATATATATATATATATATATATATATGAAAAAAAGACAAGGTATTCAGAGGATGATTTTATCAATAGTTGAATTATTTGGCAACGTTTAACGTTTCGGTATTACATTACCCCAAAATATTTAAATGATGATTGTGACTATATAGAAAGTTCCTTTGTACAAGTACGATATCCAAAATTTTTTATCCAACGTTCTAATATAAAAGCTCTAAAAATTCACAAAAGGTAAAAATTTCTAACCACAAAATTTCCAACAATCTTTTATAATATAAATTTATTGTTTTACCCCAAAATTGCCATCGCTCCAAAGTTCACTTTGGCCTTGAGTGGTAGCATCTGATAGGGTCCTATCAATAGATCAAATAGAACTAAACTGTGTACTTATTCTAAACTGAATTGTTTAGAATTGAACTGTTGTTGACATTGAAACTGCGTACTTATGCTAAACTGAACTGTTTGAAATAGAACTGTTTATAAATAGAACTAAACTATATACTTATGCTAAACTGAATAGTTTGAAATAGAACTGTTTTTGACATTGAAACTGTATTTATGCTGAACTGAATTTTTTGAAGTAGAACTGTTTTGACATTTAACTGAACTGTTTTGACATTTAACAGTTAACAAAAAGGATACTTATACTCAACTGAATTATTTGAAATTCAGTTCGGTGTTAAATGACCCCCAAAAGGGTTGATACACCGTAAAACAAACCAACCAACTAACCAACCGTAATATTCAAAAATAAATTTACGAACACAAAATGGACTTGATAAAAGAAAACGTAAATAACGCTGTGGTCAGACATAATTTAGAAACTAATCACAACATTCACTTTAAAGATTGCAAAATGCTTGTTTATAACCATAGCCAAAAAATGTCGGAAGATTGTGGAATCATTTCTGACAATAACACTATAAAACAAAGACCAAGTTTTTTCCACTTATCTTTTTATTTAGTCAAATTAGTGTTAAAACGTTACAAAACACTTTATTTGAAATTGACTGATTCTATCCATTATATATATATATATATATATATATAGTTTATCATACAACGAATGAAAGCATAGATTATATATATATATATATATACGAGGCAAATAATTCCCCTATGAATAAAATCATCCATTGAATATCTTGTTTTTTTCATACTGTCACATTTTTTCCATTTTTTTCATACATAATTTATATATATATATATATATATATATATATATATATATTGTCATCCACAGACAGACTGTTTCGTTGTACCACAACTCTTCAGTGTGGCTAGACACATAGGACGCTTGAAGCCGGGATCGAAACACGCCCAACTTTACGTCAGACTTAGTATCAGACCGCTAATTTTACGTATTTTAAACAATAAAAATAATGTCAGATAAAGGATAAAAGCTAAATCTAAAATTAACTGGTAAACTGTATAAAAATTAAATAATAGTTTTCATATTTAAGTGATAATGCTAATATAATTTTCAAATCGTAAAATAAAAATTATTTTTCTCGCTTGATGGAGTTTTACGTATTGTCATGATCATCTGGAAGTAAGTCTGATGAAAATAGTTTGTTTTACGATTTGAAAATTGTGTATACGCAAGGCCAGTGGAAAACAAAACAAGAAGAAAAATTAGAATAGCCACAGAGTATTAAAGTATTTACGACTTCAATCTTAAGTAATAATAACCCTGATATATTGTTTAAAAGATGCATCCCGTGACGTTTGTCAGTATTTATCTAGGCATTTTAAAATCAACGTGTGTGTTGTGTGCTGGCTCTATTTCCCGAGATAAATTGTGCTCATGTGAAATTCCTTGTTTTTGTTAGAAAAAAACCCTATTTTCTTCCGCTAGTGAGAGTTTCATGCGTTATTACGATCATCAGACGGTCAATCAGAAGAAAATAGCTTATGTTTTATGATTTAAAAAATATATATACACACGGTGTGTCAAAAAGAAAAAAAAAACAGCAGTAAAATATTAAAAAGGTGATAATGAAATGTTTTGTAACGTTACGGTGCCAAACAGAAGGTTGTACCACCACGTGCTCAAACGTGTTAATGTACAATTTTTGAGTAGTCGCCAGGAAAAAGAAAGCGAGTATGGAAGTTGAGTCGACCGGTTTGCTGGTTAAAGAGAAACATGTCACGAGAAGAGAGAGAGAGAGAGAGAGAGAGAGAGAGAGAGAGAGAGAGAGAGAGAGAGAGCAGACACGGACCTTGGATTTTCTTCCTGGTTTTCTACTGTAGTTCGAGCATGTTTGCGTCTGGTGTTAGACCCCTTTTTCAGAGCCCGCCCCAAAATGGGGGCCGTAATTCTCGGCTATTTTTACATTTTCGTGGCTTGTGATCGACTCATGTCTTTACTTCTTCGCGTCCGGCCGCAAACTCTCTTTCAAACCCAAGTCGTCTCTTTACTTCCACTTGGTGTCGGCCGGAGGGACATCCGTTTCCACTGGTTTCACACCTGCGTAGAAAATGTGAGACCGATTTTTTTTCTAGTCATTTTAAATTAACGCAGTCGTTCACTCTAGACTGACAAACCTAAACATATGCTTAAGCCTGAGTTGCTCAGAGGTCAGCCGACTGTTTCTGTAGACTCACGGTCTGCTTTTTTGTCTTATTATCCCCCCCTCTCTCTCTCTTTCCACAAAAGTTAGCCTCTAGTTCTCTTTATAACTTGGGTCTACCATATCACATTACAGTTTTAGGAGTACTCATAACTGAAATGTTATATAGTAATAAACTTGATATTTCATATAAAAACTGCATCACATCACGTAATGTCTTTTGAGTGAAAACTTACATTCTTTATTTTAAGAAAATGCATTTAAATTCAACTCTGATAATCAGCCATAATAAGTTAATTTTAAAATAGAAATTTTTCAACTACTTCAAAATAGTATCTCGCTTATTGCTCGATTTATTTTGCTTAGATTTATTTTATTACATTAATGTCTTTCTCCGACTTTATGTCCCTTTAGTGTTCGCCAATGGTCCGGGAGACCTGGGTTCAATCCTAGGTCGAGTCATACCAAAGACTCAAAAAGTGGTACTTGATACTACCTTGCTTAACACTCAGCATTATAAGGTAAGGATCAAGGGTAAAGTGGAGCAATCCAGGGAAAGGATTAGCACCCTCCCCTACACCTCGGTGTAGTAGCTATTGAAAAGGGAGCCTTCGGGTCACCCTCGACTATGGTCGCCTACTCTACTTACTTTACTTATTTAAGGTTAACTGACTTCTATACTTCATTAATATCTACGTTCTGACTAATATCTCTGCTGACAAGAAAAAAATTGGAAATTCTGTTTTTCAGCAAACTTTACACTCAATTTAAAGAAATGAGAATTATAAATTTGTAGATTAGATTTTTTAAATTCACCCCCTCCATATATATATATATATATATATATATATATATATATATATATATATATATTTAAGAAAAAACCAAAGACCGGTTAATTTAGGATTATAAATTTATTTCCATCCTGTTTTTCAGTTTCTGGTGTAAACCAAAAACACGAAGAAAAATATAACAGGACTTCGTGTTTTTGGTTTACACCAGAAACTGAAAAACAGGATGGAAATAAATTTATAATCCTAAATTAACCGGTCTTTGGTTTTTTCTTAAAGAAATATTGCTCTGTAAAAAATTACATTGATCTCTCCACCAGGAAAATTTAAATGTTCAGCCCCTGAATGATTTTCTTGTCCTGAAGGAATTACTCCCAACTCTGGTTTAACTGGACCGAATAATACCATATATATATATATATATTACTTTACCTTAAGGTCCTGTAAATTTTGCAAACTTCCTTAGTTTGTACATTAGAAATTTTTTACCATCAATCAAAAAATGAAATCCAGTTTATTCTATTTCTATTATTAGATACGCGTGGCCTGTGATTGAATCTGAACCAGCAGTTTCAAAAATATAGTTCCACAGCATCATAAATGATAGTATTTGTATTTTTGTACTTCTGTGCACTCACCCACCTTCGTGTTGTGTTATATGATTTAAGATATTGGGTTAAATAGGGGAAAAGTTTATCGTAATATATATTTTTTGAGCCTAGATATCACCTATATTTTGAGACACAATACTTAATTTGCCGCAGATAGAAATAAATATCTTGTCTTTATTACTTGATGAAGTGTTTGTAAGTAACGCACATTGACAAAGTGGTGAGATATCAAAAGGACATGGAGTAATAGATCTGAAGACACATACAAATCAACAAATCTTATTGGTGGGTGTTAGATGACACCAAAGAAGCAATATACAAATAGTGGTGTTCGTGTTAATAGAAAGAGATCATATAAGTTTTATTCTAGCGAATGAATATATATATATATATATATATATATATATATATATATATATATATATATATATATATATGGAGTTTAAATTTCTTTCCACAAGATAAATTGTTACGAGTGAATTGGAATACTTTTCGAGTTGGACAATGCAAGAACAAATTGATACATAGAATAAAAAATATCCGTGAAGTCAGGAAGATGAGAGGAAAATGCTGAACAAATTGTTTTCAAGTTTTCAGCTGCGTTAATGCACGTCTTCTTTTTTTTTTTACTGGATTTCGAGCGGCGTTTATTCTTGACAAAGACTTGTAAGTTGAAGATTCATTTTCAAGTAAAGAAAAAAAAAAAGGAGCTGTGAAGTTTCAAGCCGAAACTTTCTTATTTAATTGATACTAGTTTTACCAAAGGATTGTAAGGTCTGCTGTGGTTTTCGCAGGAGACTAAAGAAGAGCCGTTGTTGAAAAGGATTTTTATAAATTGCAAAAGTCAACTATCATTTAACAGTAACCGTTTTGTTCAATGGCATATTATTATTAGCGTAAAATAGCTTTCGCTTAATTATCATTGGCTGAATATTGTATATAAAGATTTAGCGTAAATTTTCTTTTTGTTGAAACTAACCTAAACATTTGACGCAAGAATTAATTTGACTATTGATTTTTTTAAAAAAGAGCAGATACATCAATTTATTTCAAACTTTATGATTCGGTATGATTTAAAACTTTCATGAGAAAAGTGACCCCCAACAACCCCCCCCAACAAAAACAACAACAAAAAACATTAAAAAATGATAAGCAACCCCCCACAAAAAAAAACAAACAAAAAACAAACACAAAAACAAACAAATTATATTTCTGAGAATTAATTTTTATTTATTGCGGACTTTTTGTCCTCATCTTGGTAGTTTTTGTGTTGTTTCTTCTTTTACTACGTTTCGGCCAAGTTTCACCTCTGGCCTTCTTCAGGTGATTTTACCGCGGGCCCGTGGCGCAGCGGATAGAGGCGTTGAGTCTCTACGGTTCCAGGTGAGCATTGTCAGAAGATAGCGGTTTCAATTCCAACCCAAGCCGCCCAGAGGTTTACTTGGTCAAAAACGTGGTGCGATAGACCACAACTATGGAAGGCAGTAATTACTGGGGATACGGTTACAAGACTCAGCATTCCTATCCGAGGTCTATCTCAGATTAAGAAACCTCATCTCAAAATGATTCCTATTTAAGACAATTAAAGGGAACGTTCTTTGAGTTAAAATACACGTTTAGAATTAATTGAAACAATTAATTTAAATCATCATTAATAGCACTTAAACTTATTTGACTATTGTTGGGAGTTAGCAATGTCAAAGTTACATAGTTTTGGATTTTATGTTTAATGATTAATATATATTATTTTAATCTTTGAAAGATTTTTGCACCAGCATTTGCTGATGACTTTTAACTGGAGTTTGAGAGTCAGTAAGTCTCCTCAAGTCTCCAGGACTCTTCTCAGTATCTTTATGCTGTAGTCTGGATGGTCTCCGTTTTCCTCTGATTTCTAAGTCCCTTAACAAAACCTTTAGTAATTGTTCCGAGGCACTAATCATAAATTAGTTATTTACTATTATTATTATTGAGGGCGCCTCGGGTAGCGTAATGGTTAGCAAGCTAGACTAGAAAACCTACACGGGTGAGTTCGAGTCTCATATGGTGCCCCATTCATATGGCCTTGTGCCACATCTAAGCAAAAAGCTTAGTAAATTACTACTATTATTATTATTGTTTAATCCTTGAGTTTTTCATAGCGTTAGCTGATTGTCTTTCACTGAAGTATGAGTGACCGCAAGTTTCCTCAAGTCTCCAGGACTCTTCCCTGTATTCTGGCCGATCTGCAGAATGCAGATGTTTGTATGGTTTCGACTCGTCCCGTTAAATTTCTAAGTCCTTCTTGTCCTTGTATCAATTCTTCGGTGACTGTACCAAGAGCACCAGTTACAATTGGTATAATCATTACTTACATGTTCCACATTTTTTTCAATTCTCTACCAAGGTCATTGTTGCGTCTTATCTATTCATGCCTTGATATGGTTGGTCCTTAATGGCATTGTTTTGTGCTGCTATTAGAAGATATTATTATAAATATTATTTCACTCCTTTAGACTTTCACAACCGCTTTAACGAGTGGTCGTTTACTGGAGTCTGAATGACAACGAGTCTCCTCAGGTTTCATTACTCTTCTGAATATTCCTGCTGATCTTAATGCTCTGGTCTCGATAGATACAATTATTCCTCTGATTGTTAATTCCTCAAATCTCGTTTCTAAGACTTGGAGGCTGTTCCGGATGTACCAACAACAATTGGTATCACAGTCACTTTCATGTTCCACAGCTTTTTTTATCATATTTACCAACTCCTCCACTC
Source organism: Sepioteuthis lessoniana (assembly GCA_963585895.1). NCBI lineage: Eukaryota > Metazoa > Mollusca > Cephalopoda > Myopsida > Loliginidae > Sepioteuthis > Sepioteuthis lessoniana. Next base: position 52,900,626 of record OY757913.1, read on the forward strand.
GGGTAGGATATGACACAAGGTCAATTTTTAAGCAGAGTTTAACAGGTGGGAATTCAGAGTTTTCCTTCTCCTAGACTAGTTGCCTCACCAAGGCTGAAGAACTCGGTCTGTTCTACTATTTACTCATAGCTGGAGGAGAATAATTGGATTCATACCTTCCCCAAGGGTATTAGTGCGATGTGAAATGCAATCAGTCTCGTCCAGGATTTGAACTCATGTCGCCGTGTCCATTTCCTACGACGATAACCATTACACCACGGGCACCTCCACAGCTTTTTTTATTGGTTTGATTTGGTTTCACTGTTTAATGGCATATGAAATTTCACGATTTATTTAATGCCAAAACTATACCTGCTGAAAACAGTTGTGTTACAATTTAATACATAGCTGGATGGATAAGGGGTTCATACTTTTCCCTAGGGTATTAGTCTGAAAGTGAACCTAATAGCACGAATAGAGTTCGAACTCGCTAATTAAGATGTCGCAGTCCAGCACGTTAGCAACTACACCACAGGGACTTCTGATATAGCCTTTTAGCTCTCTGCAAGATCTAGACATTTGTGTGTTTTTCATTTTCTTTCATTTTCAGTCTATGGTCTGCTGGAACAGCAAAATCCACTAAATGATAAGTTCTTTTTTTTTTTTTGTTAATTTACTTTAGGGGTGGCCTTCTGATTAGGATTGGATAATCCGTTTATACCTCAAAATCCTTGGGAATTTTATGAACCTCATTTTCTAGGACTGGTTTCGGTTTGCTCATATATCATTTGGTCGTATTGTCCAAGTTTTAATCTCTTATACAATAACTAGCACTTGCTATTCTGTTGCGTATTATCAATTTTCGACTTGACATAATTGGTCCTTATGGCATTGTTTTGTGCTTCAATTACCAGATTCAGTTACTCTCTTGAGTTTCCCTCTGTTAGCCATGTTCTGGTTATCTTGATCGCAATCTTCCCTGTATCCTTGTCGTTGTTTTTCTTCCCATTTTTGTTTTCTAGTTTTTGTTTATTTTCTCTTTGTTCTTATGTTGCCATTGCTGTTTCTGGATGGTGTAATTTATCTTTTTTTACATATTCCCGAGTCCTATTATTTTATCTTTATTATTGCATTTTATTGAAACATCTATCTATCTATCTATCTATCTATCTATCTATCTATCGATCTAAAGTTGGAAATTTGTGTTGATAGGCACGTATTACATAAAGGGGGTGTAATGGTTAATGCACTGGATAGCGAAATCGTAGTACGTGATTTCGAACTCCAGTCGTGCTATTACTTTCACTTACACACAAATACTATTGAAAAAGATATTAACCCCCATATCCTCCTGGCTATGGGTTAAATAGTACCACTACTGTTTTTCGAGAAGAGTGACTTTTGGATTAAATAACCTAAGGAGGTTGATATGCCATTCAAACAAAATTACATAAAATTGCAATCTCAAAATGATTGTAATCTTCATCAATAAATAGTCCATTTTGAAATTACGTATCATTTGATGGTAGCAATATGGTGCACTTCGCCATATTTAAGTGGGGATAACTGATTTTAATATTCAGTTTTAACAATCAAATTGTGACGAGGGAAGCTTAGCAGAGAAGTGGCTTATATGCTGAACTGCGACGGTGGAATAAGCGAGTTCGAACGTCAGTCGCACTATTATTTTCACTTTCAGAATAATAAACTTCTGGGAAGAAATATGAACCCTTATCCTCTCAGATATGAGTTAAATAGTTCTACACAGTTTATCTACAAAAGTGTTTTTGGCATTGAATAACCCACGAAGTTTAATATTCAATTAAACAAAGAAATCAAGCCATATTGTGACAAATTTTATTTTGTTTTATTATTCATTATTTATTCATTTACAATACGTTAATGCCCAATCAACTGGAGCAGTAGAATACACCAACCTCATCTCTGCAGAGGGGTTATATCTCACGACGAGTGTCCTGGATATAACGCTAAACAATCTGATGGTGAGGTTCTTGTAATGCTGTAGATTTGGGGAATGCGAAGCGCCATTGATATCGCTCCCAGTTTCACTCTGGCTCGGAGTGGTAACATCTGATAGGGTCCTATCTGTGGGTCAAATAGAACCAAAATGCTTACTTATACTAAACTGAATTTCTTGAAATAGAACTGTTTTGATATTTAAACTGCGTACTGATGCTAAACTGAACTGCTTGAAATAGAACTGCTTTGACATTGAAACTGCGTACTTATGCTAAACTGAATTGTTTGAAATAGTATTGTTTTTGGCATTGAAACCGTAAATGCGCTAAACTGAATTGTTTGAAATAGAACTGTTTTTACATTTAACTTTTTGTGGACAAAGACTATACTCATACTAAACCGTATTGTTTCAATTAGAACTGTTCATTGGTATAAAAATGGATTTGGCATTAAAAAAACCCACAAAGGTTGATATGCCCTAAAACCCAAACAAACAATCAAACAAACAAACAAACAATTAGTTATCTTATATAATTAGTACATAAGTAATTTTTTGTTTGATTAATGATTTAAATGAATTGCTAAGTGAATGAAATAAAACATTTTTCTCTACCAAAATGAAATTTTTTTAGATCCCTAGCTTAGATTGGTAAAGTGTAGTAAACAACTTTCTAGAATATTCTTATGAGTACATTAAAAAATAGAATAAACGAAAAAAAATTACCAAATCTGATTTTTCTTTTTTATGGATGCTCATTGGTGATGAGGAAAATCAGGTTTGTTTATATAAATATGATCATCATGTTTCAGTGAAGGTTACCTGTTTGTCTAAGAAAAGGATCTTCTGTTGAACTAGAATCCACAGTTAAATGTCATATCATATTTTACATAATGCTTTAGTTTTTGTATGTTAAATATGTACATATCGAATTTGGAATATATATATATATATATATATATATATATATATATATATATATATATATATATATATATATTATATATATAACTGAAACGTTTAATGCAGGCAAATCATTCTCTGAATACCTTATTTTTCCATATTTGTGTATTTTTAAACACACACACACACACACACACACACACACACACACACACACACACACACACACATATATATATATATATATATTTGTACATTTTACACCTACACACGCATACACAGACACACATACATATTCTTATAAAGTAAGTTGGCCGACCGTAGACGAGGGTGACCCGAAGGCTTTCTTTTCAATAATTACTACACCAAGGTGTAGGGGAGGGTGCTACTCCTTTCCCTGGATTGATTCACTTACCCCTAATTTGTACCTTATGATAGTGAGTGTTAAGCAAGGAGATATTAAGTACTATTTTTTTAGTCTTTGGCATGACTCGACCTGGGATTGAACCCCAGACTATCTATTTTACCTCTTTATCTTTTCCGAGATATGAGTTAGATGGTATCACAACTGTCTTTCTACAAAGATGGCTCTAGCATTAAATAATTCATGAAGGTTGATATGCCGTTAAACAAAAAAGTCAAACCGAATCTATCTCTTTTTCTTTCCTTTTTCTTCTTTTCTTTCATCTTTTCACTACTTTATTATGTAGCAGTTTTTAATTTAGGAAGAATTATGCGTAGAAGTGTTATTGAAAAAAACATTAGAAGTTTATATATATATATATATATATATTTGTGTCTTTTTGCATAAGGAACTTCTCATAGGCCAATTTTACACCTCTAAGTTTCCTAATATAAGCTATAGTTTTACCAGAGTCGGTCACTTTTTGTTATATTGTCATCTACAGCATCATAACGACACAATAATAAAGACGCACACAGGAAGACTTCTTTATAAATATATGTACCTCTCACTTTATTGTAAGGGTTCGAAAAGGGTTACTCAGGGTTTGCGTGTGAGAGGGAGCTGGAGACCGAACATAAGCTGCAATATTTTGACCCCCACTCTTATGGCCGTCAACGTTGTGTCTTTCTCGTTCTCCAGATGCTCAACTGGAGGCCCTGCAGTCCAGCTTTCTGCTGGATGATGGCTTTCTTTACTGCATCTTATCAGCAACTTCACTGGTCCCCAAACTCCATCGGGGTTCCCGAGGGCCCCTTTGGCCGGGTGTGGCTTTCCCTACCACATCTCGTCTATAACTCCGTCCGATCTCTAACTGGAACTGCCACTTGACTTCTGTCTTGACTGAGTTATATAATAGTTCAACGTCCACTCGATCGCCCACTCAATCTTTGGAATGGCATGATTGATCGTCATCCAGCGGAAATAACTGTCATGCAGTTCACAGGTCACTCTCTTCCGGTGCATCAGTCTATGAGTGTATCATGGGCTTTACCTTGTCCCATTTCATCAGCCAAATTCACCCACGCTATCTCTTTCGATTACTGGCCATTGGAATGTGTCACTTCCTTCCGGTGCATCATTTTGTAATGGCATGTTTGCTCGGGCCGAAGGTCAAAATACAACATTTTGCCTTGCCGGAATCCGTAATAACATCATTGACTCAAATGTTATCATCCTCTTATTCCTTGCGATTTTTCCCACCAGCACAGACTGACGGTTTTTCACTCGAATATATTATCTTTTTATTACCCCGAGAATAACATCTATGAAAAAAATTTCTATACTTTTGTGGTATCTAAAGTTCATGTTAGGACAAAAAAAACCTTTTATTTGATTTAGATAAAGAGTCATTTCCTGTTTTAAAATTGATTTTTGCATCAAGTAGTGAAGAGGTACCGTTATAATCTATGACATAGTAATGCTAACAATTATTTAATCTTCAGGCTGAAAACTTTTTAGCTGGCATTTGTTTTCATTCCCATCAAAAACAAAGCAATTTAAACAACTGCCTTTCCTTTTTGTTTCAGAAGTTTACCTAAACTATATTACCTAATACAAATTCTCATTGGTGATGAAGAAAATCAAGTTTGTGTGCATATGAATATTATTTCAGTAAATGTTACCTTTTTAGTCTTTTGTCCTAGACAAGGATCTTCTGTTAATTCGGAAACCACTATTTAATGTGCGATCATTTCATCTTAGTGAATTTTGCTCGCTGTTTATGGCGAAATCAAAAAAATTAAAAGTTGAAAAATTTTGAAATTGTGAAATCCCTTTAAGTTAGAGCTAATGTGTAAAAAGAAAAGTAAAGAAACAAGCAAAAAAAACCCAACAAAAACCAGAAAAAACAACAAAAACAAAACAAAACAAAAACAACAAAAACCAATAAAAAAGAAGAAAAAACTCGCAAGAACTAAAGTAATGACATTGTTTCGAGTAACTAATATTATTACGAACTCAGCCTAAAAAAAGTGACCGACTCAGTGAAAATAATTGCTTTAAGTAGTGAACTTTTGGAGTAAAATTAGCCTATAAGAAGCCTCAACTATTTTCTCGGGGAAAAATTGCGTATTATATGCCGTTAATTACGATATATCTATGAGTTTCGTTATCTGTAATTGCGTAGTGTTTGAGTAATTCTTTATTCTCCCTCTACACCTTTCTAGAATAAAGGAGGAAGCTGTTTCTTTTGTATCCGTCTACTAACAAAATTTTCTTTCACAGAAATTATCATTTCATATTTATTGTCTACCCTGTGTATTCCTACCCAATCATAAGTTGCTTTGGAAGTGGGAATCACAATATGAGTGGCCTACAGATAAAAGACAAATATATATTATTTTGGTCCGTTCAACTTAAACATTGATTTTCACGCTTGAATATGTGTTGCCTCTGAAGCAAGAACGGCTACTAATTTTTTTGCATGAGTAAGTGTTCTTGCTCCAATGACAACTTATTTTCAAGCGTGAAATCACAAAGTTTAAATTGAACGGATCCAAATAATGTTTCATCTAAAAATTCTTCAAAAATTAACTCAACTATTATTAGGTAACCCCCCCACACCGCAAAAAAACAAAAAACAAAAAAAAAAACAAAGACAGTGTATACAATCGGAAAGGAAGGAAAGAATGAATAAAGGACAACAGATTTGTGCTTTGTTGGTTTACTTCCGATTTCACTCTGGCTCTTTTCCGGTATCCTCTGATTATATCAACCTTTAGAATGTTTTGTTAAAAGCAACAATGATAAGATGGAATTAAACTTATTAAAATCTAGAAACAATGAAAAAAGATGTCTGGAGTAAAAATATTTGCAAATACTGAGTAATTGAATTTTACGGCGTGTCAACCCGTCGAGAGTTATTTTATACTTAGAGGTTAGGGAATTGCGTTCATTGTGCTTTTATATTTACATTTTTTTTGTGCAGTTGTTTCTTAAGAGATTTTCTATTAATAAAAATAATTTGCAATTCCATTTTTTACGACAATATCTGTTACATGAAATCTTAATTTCTATGGTTATTATCTGACTATGAATGAATAATATTTCATTATATAATCTTGATTGGCTCATAGGAAACTAATTTTTCTGAATTTTTATTTCATTAGAATTTATAGTCTATTTTTTTTATTTGCAATACATTTCTATTGTAAATAATAATAGCCATCAGGTGGATATTGTTTGTACTCCAAATGCAGGGGGTGTCCTCGTGGTGTTATGGTTAAAGCGACGGACTGCGTAATAAGCGAGTTCGAACTCCAGCCGCGCGTTCACATTCGGACAAATACCCTTGGGAAAGATACGAACCCCTTAACCTCCTAGCTATGGGTGAAATAGTACCACTACTGTTCTTCTAGGAAAATGGCTCTGGCATTAAATAACCTGCAAAGGTTGATATGCCATTAAACAAAGAAACCAAACCAAACCATGCAAATACAAAACCATGATTTTGAAGTCTTTATTTTCTGCAGGCCGTTTCCCACCAAAAAAAAAAAAAAAGTAATAGAAAAAAAAATCGAAAAATGTTGTATCTTTGGTTTCTAGCTCGGAAATTTTCAGTTAGGTATTTACTTTATATCTTCATCCTCATCAACATCAACTCGTGTTTCCTGACTCTCCCTCACCATCTGTCCCTATCGTCCATCACACCTCGCTGGCGGTCTTGACTGAATCCAATGTATGCACACTGTTAACATATGTAAATCCTTTCTGGTCGGCCTACACTGGCGCGTCCTCGTATAGGAGTTCATAAGAGAAGATCACTAAGAAAATCATCCTTACTTCTCCTGCAGTTTCTTGTATGTATTGTTTGTCTCAATTGGATGGTTTGTGAGATGGAAAGTAAATGACCGTACAACTGTTGTTTTGTGAGGTGTTATTTACAGGATTTGTTCAAAACAACAGCAGCTCTCTTCTGTAGTTCACGTCTAGTTTTTTCTTAATGTATTTCGTTAGAAATCTAGGTGATAAATCCATACAATAGTTCCGATGCAGCCACAGCTAGGAAGAAATCCTATTTCCTTTTATGTGAGAGATCAGAATTCCATACGATCAGCAGTCGATAGTAGTCCACGTCTTCACTAGGTGAAGTAGTCCACGTCTTTACTAGGTGTATGTTGATATTGTTTTCTGTAGATGAGATATCACTACAGAGGTATGTGAACTGGTCTACTTATTTCAGAGGCTTATTGCTTAAAAGTAAGTATGATACATCCCAAAAAAGGGTGTCCTGAATATGATACTTGACTGTATTCGGTGGTGCGGCTTCAGTTATGGAACTCTAGGAAATGTAAAGTACCTTTTCAGAAGCATTTCTATCCGGTCCATTATGACTCGGTGTGGTACTATTTACCAACCCCTCCGCTCGGGCAGGATATGACACAAGGTCAATTTTTAAGCGGAGTTTAACAGGTTTGAATTCAGAGTTTTCCTTCTCCTAGACTAGTTGCCTAACTAAGGCTGAAGAACCTAGTCTGTCCTACTATTTACCCATAGCTGGAGGGAGAATTATTGGATTCATACCTTCCCCAAGGGTATTAGTGCTATGTGAAATGCAATCAGTCTCGTCCAGGATTTGAACTCGAGTCGCCGTGTCCATTTCCTACGACGATAACGACTACACCACGACTACATAACGACTGCACCTCCATAGTTTTTTTTATGACTCGTTGATATTTGTAGTACCTGTTTAGGTCCCATTGCAGAGAGGAGACTAAAGTGAGTATCGTGTAACACACACACACACACACACACACATATATATATATATATGTGTGTGTGTGTGGGGGTAGTTTGGCATTACTCCTTCATTTAAGCTGCTTTGATTAAATAATAAAGATACATGTCAATATAATTTCATTAGGATCCTATCAAGTTTCCAGACAAGCGCTTTGGTTTTTGGCTCGAGTTGGTTGATGAATTTACCGAATTTTTTCCTTTTTTAAAAGTTTTAAAAAGTTTTTTAAATCGCAAAAAATTACATAAATGTATTGTTAAGCTATAATTAGGCGTATGTGCCTGGGCCCAAATTTGCGTCCTAGTCCAGCTAGGCCCATCAGATCCACATTATACTGAGAGGGCTGATGAGCAGCATAATCCAGCAGGGCTCGTGACTGACCTTCCCCATCCCTAAATCCCCACTATAATCGACCTTCGGGCCATTTGACCTTGTGTCAAGTCCTGTCTGGTGGGAGGCAGACAAATATCAAACGTATTGTTGGATTAAACTGAGATTCTAAAGACTTAAAAAAAAATTCTCAACATTTGCAAAACTCCTGATAATGTTCTTTGAAGGGTCTGAAAGCGCTCGGGATAATTTCGGTAAATTCATCAACCAACTCCAGCCTAAAACCGAAGCACTTGTTCGGAAACTTGAAAGGATCCTAATAAAATCACATAGACAACATTTAATCAAACACGCACGCGCGCACACACACACATATATATATATATATATATATATATATATATATATATATATATATATATATATATAATGAACAAATATGATAAGTTAAATATGAATATTTCTTTGTAACAACGTTTCAATTATTGCCAAGTAGATTCGATCTTCGGTCATCATCAGAAAAAAAGTTGCAGAGAATTAAAAAAACAATTTTCCAAAAGGTTTACATACCAAAAAACGAAGCAATGAAAAATTAGCTAATGTCGTAGCAGATATATTCGTTGACTGAGAAGTATTTTGTGATATCTAAGTGTATTGAACTGACCTTTTTATGGTTTCTGCGGATCAAGATCACTCGACACTAAAATCCATAAATAGGAGACATGTCTTTTTTTAAACAAAATATTTTATTTAAGCATTTGTTTATTTGAATATTAATGTGGCAACCTATCGATAATATTCGAAAGTGATATTTTGAGGAGAGTATAGTTCGATATGAGATCCACGTTAACTTAGTTTTTGGAGATGTTTAATCCATTTACCTTAATGTACTGTCATGTTACTGTTCACTGTCTAAAATATAAGTCTGTTGGTTTTATTTCTTTTGCTGATATCTTTTTAAAAAATTTTGTTACTCTATAAAAAAAAACAAAAAAACAAAACAAAACAAAACAAAACAACAACGATGATGATAATGCTTATTTCGGTGGTTGTATGAAGAAGGCATGAAGTACAATGGCGAATCTCCTTTAGCAGGGTCTACTGTATTTGGGTCTACTGTATTAGGGGTCCACTGTATTAGGGGTCTGCTATAAAAAGGTTAAGAACCCCTGTTTATTTTTTTTTAAGTTTTAGAATTAGTTCATTTTTTCATACAGCTTCTTGCATCCTTAAAGTAAATATGAAATAATTGGAAATTACTATGAAATGCTAATTAGAATCACTCCTTTCTGAATAGATGAATCAATATAATCATGGACTATTATTACAAAAGGAGCCTAACGGGTTCATGGATAATCAAGTCATCCAAATTCTTCAGAGTAACTAGGGAATAATTTGTGATAGCTATGAAATGCTAATTAGAATTAATCACACCTTCTTAAATTGATGAATCAATATATTATAGACTGTTTTTAAATTGGGATACTAACGTGTATATGGATCCTCTTTGCATCTTTGTTAAAGTCGTAATCGTTTGAGCGGAAATGTTTCATGAGGAGTAGCTTATTATAATCCATAGATTTGTGCTTGTTGTTGATTAGTCTAAAAAAATAATGACCATTCTGACATTCGAATTTATTGTTTCTGGCAGCGCTTGGAATCCTGTAAATAGATTAAATTTTGTTTCTGCAATTAGATACGTAGTAGATTTCAAAGTTCTGAAGCAATTTAATGAGTTAGTAAATTTGAGGCGTTTGCAGTATACGATGTTATTAATATTAATGATTAGGACAATTCAGTAGATCCCATTGTGAGCTTCTAGTGGATTACTTTATCATTTAGTATATTTTTCCATTCTATCATTTTTCTAAAGTTATTTGGTCGGCAACTGTCCAGCATGCCTGGTTCTTGAAAAATATCTTATATTGGAGTTTTCTTTCCGAAATGTCCCAACGATTCATATATATATATATATATATATATATATATATATATATATATATATATATATATATATATATATATAATCTTTCGTTGTAGGTCCGAAGAGAGAAAGAAATATTTCAAAATGAATATGTTCACGAAAAGATTTGTATTTTTAAAGATTTATTTACTTATTTCATTCTTACATAGGTGTATGTTTCCAGCTTGTTGCTTTTGTCAGAGAACATATAATATATGGTGCAAGGCTTTGTGAATGGGGTACTCAATGAGACTTGAACTCACTCGTGTTTGAAGTTTATATATATATATATACAGAGAGAGAGAGAGAGAGAGAGAGAGAGAGAGAGAGAAAGAGAGAGATAGGGAGAGAGAAAGAGAGAGATAGGGAGAGAAGTCAAAAGAGAGTGAGAAAGAGGAAGGGAGAGTTACTTTAAGGAAAATCACAGGTATATTTAAACTTTTTTTAAATAGAAAATAAACTGAATAAAATAATTGTATTTATGTACTTTAAGTAATGCCTTTTTTGTATTAATAAGGACATATTTCCCTGGTGAGAAAAGATTATCTAACCGATATATATATATATATATATATATATATATATAAGTAAAGTTAGCGACCGTAGTCGAGGGCGGCCTGAAGGCTCCCTTTTCAATAGCTACTACACTGTGATGTAGGGGAGGGCACTACTCCTTTCCCTGAATTGTTCCACTTTATCCTTGATACGTACCTTATATTGCTGAGTGTTAAGCAAGGAGGTATCAAGTACCATTTTTAAAGTCTTTATTATGACGTGACCTGGGATTGAACCCAGGTCCCCGGACCATTGGCAAAGACTCTACCCACTACAGGGTATAATGATCAGTATGAACCAGAACACAGGCACTCACATGATCATTAAGTTGGAAATTGGATGGGAAATTTAACGTTATTGCGCTACCAAACATTTCCTTACTTACTATGAATCATTTTGGTACAAACATGAAAAAATAGGATAATTGAAATAGAGATTATACGAAGTTAGGAATGAATATTTCTTTCATTAAATTCCGTTTTTCAAATTGTCCTCTAAAAATCTAATGGAAAAAATAAAAGCAGGAGCTGATTTATTTCTACTCTATATTTGAAATGAAACAAGGAAGGAAACATCAAATACCAATTTTTGAGTCTTTGGTGTGACTCGACCTAGGATTGAACCACGGTTTCCCGGGCTTTTGAGAAGCACTCTAACCATTATGCCAATATCCGGTATAAACAGCAATACTAGAAACCATTTAACTGTGTGCAAACGATAACTATCAATAACTGAAACCATTTAACTGTGCGTTTAATTATTGGTGTCAGTTAGCAATGCATAAAACTTTTTAACTTTGTGTGAATAAATTATTAATATTAAATAGTATTATCAGCGTTTGATAACAGTAATTAAAAACATTCAACAGTGTGAAAGCAAATGAGCTCTGGCTTGTTTAAAAATATTGTTGCCGATAAACTATTCGATTAAAAATCATTTATATTTATGTAGAAACAAGATTTAGAATGAAATAACCCACAAGAGTTGTTTTATCATAAAACACAACCAACCAATCGATAGTTATATTGGCATATTGTTCGGTTTTCTTGCTGCAGGGGTGGAAATCTCGCAAAAATTACACCCGATCTCTTCTTCAAATAGAAATCATTTCTTCCAATTTCATTTTTCCACTCACTTGTTCTTTCACTTACGTACACTTCTTTCCATTTTCCACACGACCTTCGCCCTGGCCACCACAATCACCGCCATCACCGCCATCACCCTCATCCCTAGATTGTCGGACAGCTCTTTACATCACCTCTTCGCAGCCTGCCCCATCCCAGAGTCAGTACAGTGTCAGCCGAGACGGAACTCGCTTCAGATATTGAAATAAATAGCCGACGAATAATGAATGCATCCATTATTCTTGGGCCATCTCTATGAAACGTTTCTTTGGGCAGAAGGTACTACGCATAGCGAGGGGCGTTCTTTGTACGCAAAATTCGGGCCCATCCTTCCCATCTCATTGGCATCCTCGACTCAACCGGGACCTAGATTAATATACCTTTCTAAACAGGTTTTGTTCTCGAGTGATGTTACATACATCTATTTCCTCATTCGCGTGCCCTCTTCTTTTACGTAGGAAACCCGCCCCTAACGAACCCACACACGACTTTACTTTGCTCTTCATCTTTTCTCGTCAGAAAAATATCCAATCCCCGAACACATACCCACTGCCGACATTGTTCTTGAACCTATTCTCCACCCATCTTCTTGCTACACCCAGACCTTTGCAACGTTCAATGAGTTATTACTGGAGTATTATTTGTAAAGTTCAACACTTGTCTCTTTTCATTAGTGTTTCAAGATGGTCTTATTTTCAGTTTAAGGAACATCGGTGCAAGTGCGGGAAAGGGGGTCAGTGACTGTCCATCTGCTGGTGCAGAGATCGCGTGTGGTTAAAAGTTAGACTACAAAACAATGTCTTGCTGTGGTCGGTTGGATAGTGTTTTATGGCTTATCAACCCCAGTGGGTTATTTAATACCAAATCCTGTTTATATATATATATATATATATATATATATATATATATATATATATATATATGATTTGTGAGCGAATTGTTTGTAAGGAACTTTATTTTTGAATGAGTCGTTAGAGTTCATTTGTTACATGATTTCAAGTATTCCTAGGTAGAAGTAATAATTCTATTTAATATTAATAATCTATTCGCACACAGTTAAATGATTTCAAGTATCATTTTAGATTAGTAATTCTATCTATAAAGTATTCCTATGTATTGTAAATTAATTTCTCTTAGTTAATTGGTTTCAAATCACTAATAATAAAATCCTTAGTAAATGATTAAATAGGTTTATGGGACCATAACAGGTACTACCAATCCGGTTCAGATTGGATCTGAGAGTAATTGTAATGAAGGAGTAGTTCACATTTCCTAAAACTCTAGGACTGGAGCCCCATCATCAAATTCAATTTAGTGTCCTACCCAAAACACTCGTTGTGGGGGTGGGTGGGATTACCTCTTTGCTGAAGCGCAGTCGGCGTTTTCTAAAGCCCCAGCCGACAGGGCGGCGTAATCTGTCTGACAATTACAACATTAATAATTAATAAGTACATTTTAACAATTAAAAAAAAGTTTTCTTCCAAACCAAATATATCAGGATCTTTTTTTTTTTTAAAATAGAATCAAAACGGATTGTGTTAGGTATTACTTATTACCATATACAACAATATCAAAACTTTGTTATAAAAAATATGAATATGTAATAGTTCAAATAAAATTTATCCCTTATATACATTTATGAAATTTTATTTTTTGGCTACTGAATTTCAGTGCTGTAGAAGTTGGTTATTGACATTTCCTTATAATGTTTGTTTTGATCGTATACTATTTCACTAGAAATTGTAAGATCCTGGCATTTTGGATAAGAAGAAAATTATCTTTTTATAAAGAAATCGACAAAGACCTGAGTATTTATTTATGGGTGATATTATATATATATATATATATATGTGTGTGTGTGTGTGTGTGTGTGTCGATGGAGTACGTGCGTTCGTGCATATGTGTGCGTGTCTGTCCTTTGATCCATATAATTAGGTGCAATTCTGCATACGCATTTAGGGGCAAACATGTGTATATAAGCATATATATATATATATATATATATATAATTGTCTGTGAGGGGACTGTATCAACGGTTATTCGTTGGCCTAGGTACCATGTATGTATGTGTATATTCATATATGTATGTATGAACATGGATGTGTGTGTCGAGTAATATCAAAATGATTGCTAAACAAGTTAAATGATTCCGCAGACTTTAATAGATGATAAAATAAGAAGAGAAGGATTTCTTGATAGGGACGGAAAGGTTAGTTTTTAATCAATGTCCGTGATAATCAGCGCTACTCTGGTCAGAGGTCAGTAGCCAAGGATATTATTTTCTTAAGTAGTAAGGAGATCCGCTCGAGAGGTGGGGTCTTTTCTGGAAACAAGGACCCCATATAATTAAAGAAGTAGCCAGGAGATAAGCCGACGAATTTCGACCAGAACCAGGGGGAAGATGGATGCCCTTTTGGAAACAATTGGGAGTGGGGATATCGGCTGGTTGGCCACGTGGTTATTTCTATCTATCTATCTATCTAAGTCGTGTTGATAACGAAACTACCCTTGGCTCTCGTCATCCATCCCTATCGTCCATCACTTCTCGCAGCTCCTCTAGACAGCACTAAGTGTCAGCACAGAGTTGATGCATGTTAGTCTTTGTTCGCCAGCTAACACTGGTGTGTCCATGTATAGTTCACAAGAGAACATCACAGATGAGTTCGTCTTTAATTCGCCAGTTGCTGGTCTTGTTCGTCTTACTTGGATGGCTCGTGAGATGGGAGGCAATTGAGCGTACAGCTTCCGTTTTGTGGGGCACTGTTTTTAGGATTTAATTCCTATAGTAGAGGCATAAATCCATCTCTTCTCACTCAAGCTAGTGGTAACCTATTAGGGCAGAATTAATTCTTTTACTCTGGTGGGAGACTCGTCAGGGAGAAGGAAAACTGCCAATTACTACCAACTTCTTACTGATCACCAGGAAGGCCACTGTACTGCAGTGGAATGAGAAAATGCCTTAAATAACTATGATGATGATAGAAGAAGTATATCCAAAAATTGCGAGAGATTTTCTAGTGTGTTCCTGAAATGCTTTATAGCCGTGATCTCGACCTTTTGTATAAAAAATGTGTTACAACGCATTCTTTAAGAGAAGAATGAAAACTGACTGTAAGAGCAACCAGCTTGTGGGAAATTCCGTTTAAAGTCATGAAAAAATGTTCACAAATACTTTTCAAATATTACACCATTTTGATGCTTTAGCTGTATCCAATGTCACAGGGGGTGTCCTCGAGGTGTAATGGTCAAAGCGATGGACTGCGGAATTGTAGTAAGCTATCACGTTCACTTTCGGGCAAATACCATTGGGAAAGGTATGAAACCCCTTATCCTCCTAGCTATGGGTTAAATAGTACCACTACTGTTCTTCTAGGAGAATGGCTTTGGCATTAAATAACCTACAAAGGTTGATATGCCATTAAACAAAGAAACCAAACCAAACCAATGTCACAAGTAGAAACAAGTCCTCAAATAAGGAAGATTATTTACTTCAGTCAAACCGAAATCTGGACAATCTTTCACATCAACGGATGACTATACCATTGATAAAGTACGAGATGTGATCTGCCAAAATTATTGTTTGACTCCCCGGAAAGTTTCTGAAGAATCAGAAAATTTTAACAAATTTATGATGCATTGTATTGTCGCAAAAATTTGTGTCGGTTATTTTGACGGATAAATAAAAACAGAAGTGTGCCACAGTTTGTCAGGAGGTGATTAATCACTCTTCTCTGCGAATTTCGTCCCTAAAGACCTTTTCGTCCCCAAAGTTGAAGTTCTCACTAAAAGTCTGTTGATTTGAGACGATAGAAGAGATTGAAACTAATGCCCACTATCCATAAAAATGACTAACATAATGTTTGTCAGAACTGTGAGACCCCCACCAGAAAAACAACATAGCGAAAAAAAAAAAAAAAAAGAAAAACTTTAACAAATAGAATAAAACAAAAACAAACCAAAAACATTCCTGAGAAGAGTCTATCAATAGTGGAGGAGACTACTTTAATAGGAACAGTTTTCATTATGTTGTTGGTAAAGAATAAATTATATTTGGAAATGTGCGTTCGCTTTTAAAAATATTGTGAGGGAACATACTTCATACGTATGTATGTATGTATGTATTGAAAAGAAGAGGAAGAGCTTTGTGCGTTTTTAGTTTTAGTACCTTCTCCATATCTGTTTGTCTTTCTCTCTCCTCTCTCTCCGATATATATATATATATATATATATATATATATATCGTCGTAGGAAATGGACACGGCGACACGAGTTCAAATCCTGGACGGGACTGACTGCATTTCACATTGCACTAATACTCTTGGGAAAGGTATGAATCCAATTATTCTTCTTCAAACTATGGGTAAATAGATAGGGCAGACTGGGTTCTTCAGGCTTGGGGAAGCAACTAGTCTAGGAGAAGGAAAACTCTGAATTCCAACTTCGCTTAAAAATTGACCATGTGTCATATTCTGCCTGAGTGGAGGGGTTGATATATATATATATATATATATATATATATATATATATATATCACCAAAAGATTGGTACAGGGACTGGAGTACTTCGAAATCAGAGGACGAAATCATCCAAACTGCTGCATTATTGAGATATTTAAAAGAGTCCTGGAGACTTGAGGAGACTTGCTGTCACTCAAGGCTCTTGTGGAAAACCATCAGTTTGCACTGGTATGAATATATCTCAAATGAGTAAAATAATAATCAAATTAGCATAGAATGACGTTGTCGGAAGACAATTGTTGATAAGCTGCAATCTTTGAATTATCTATTTTTCAGTGAATATTAAATATTTAGCCATAGAATACGTTTCCAGATATGAATACTTTACTAAATAATTAAATGCCGCCATGAAAGAAAGTATTTACTTGAAAATTGGGCCTCTGATGGAATCACATGACTTAATATATCAAACACGTGTGCTTTTGAAAACGATAGTACCCCTCAGCCCCTAAAAAAAAAAAAAAACGGGAAAGGGTTGTTAAACTAAATGTTTGTGTAAATACTTGGATAATATGGTTTGGTTTGGTTTTATGGCATATCAACCATTGTAGGTTATTTAATGCCAAATCCTGTTTATACATATATATTAGATATTTATGATTTGTAAACACAGTTAGTAAAAATTTTAAACGTGTCTGAGTTCATTTTCATTTTCTTTGCTCACTGTTAAATGGTTACAAGAATTACTATGTTACAGTAGCAATTTAACATTAGTCATTGGTTTGTACCCATTTGAATAGATGTATATGATTTGTAAGAGATTAGTATGTTGGTAATTTCGTTTTTAAATGAGTTAGAACTAATTTGTTTGCAATTGTTTCTACACAGTTAAATGGTTTCAATTATTGCTATCTAACACTTATAATTCTATTCAAAATTAATCATTTCTTTGCAGATAGTAAAGTGGTTAAAAGCATTGCTATTTAAGACTAATTATTCTATTCAACATTGCCCATTCGTTGGCACACAGTTGAATAGTTCCAAGAATTCCTATGTATCACTAACCATTCATTTAATCATCAGTCGTTTGTTTATACACAGTTAAATGATAAAATAGTTCTATTTTCGCATGCCATTCATTTGCACATGGTTTAAATGTCAACCAGTTTTATTTAACTCATTGATAGAACCCAATCAGGTGCTACCAATTCGGGTTTGAGTTGACCAGGAACCAATGACAATCAAGTAGTACTCTACATTCACCAAATTACCTACACTGAAGCCTCGCAAACAGATAGTTTAATGTCATACCCAGGACACTCATTTGGAGGGGGCCTTACCCTTCAGCAGGATGGCAGTCGGTGTATTCTACAGGCCCAGCCGATTTGGCTTTGAATATGTACTATCATATGTAATATTTGATTATATACTATCAGAAAATAGTAAAGTTAAAGAGCAAAATAAAAAAAAAGAAAAGAAATAAAATAGTTAATTACTCGAAAAAGTAATAAGATCAATCTACAAAATCTGATGAAAATAAACAAGAGACCTTTTAAACTGAGAAATTTGAAAGGCGTAGGTATAAAACTATTTTTTTTTTTTAGGTTTACTGAATTTATTTATTACTTGGAAGAAGACTAACTCACATCTATGACTGGAGCACAAATATGTATTAATCTCTGTGTATGATATAGACACAATATTCTGCTCATGAAAATGACAAAAACAAACCCTAATCACCGTGGGACTCAGATGACAGATCTGAGTATCATGATCGGTAAGTGTTCGTTTAATACCCAATATAAGGGACCCGATCAGTTGCCTGCGAGTGTTGGCTGTTCACATTCCAAGTACACAAAGACATAACCAACAAGGTCAATAAGAAATGCCAAAGGAAACAATAGACTAGAGAAGACAACAAAAATGTAATCTACTGTTATTTTAAAAGGAATCCTACTCAAAGAAGATATAAGAAAAAGATAATCCAAATTTGGGCAGACTACACTAGATATAATTCAAGCCAAAGACATGCTGACCAAGGTAGAATGATTTTGAAGAAAGGTTGATTTCTGACTTTGATATATTAGAAATATGTGGATATTTAGGTAATAAAGAATATACTCAAGAGGAGCCCTTTACATGAGGTGAAATATCCTCGCCCACCAAAATATCGAAAGGGAGACTCAAAATTATATCGGAACAGTGTCAAGCGATTCAAACAAAACAGGACATTCCAAAATAACGAAAGAAAATTGTACCAACAAGTCAGTGGAGAAAGCACAAAGACAAATGATGAACCAGACGCAAAGGAAACAAAACAGTTTTTGAGCAAGACATGTGAGCTGAAAGAGCATAACAGAAATGCCGATTAGATAAACAACGTGAAAACAGATTTAAAAGGACTAGAAAAAGTCCCGGAAGCGGATATTCACCCAGTTTCACTTAGAGCACCAATCAAAGTACTGAAATGAAACATAGCAGGCTATTATAGCATACATGGATTCGGGTTTAACAAATTCACGGTCATTTGCCGCAGATAGGCTGAGCAACTGAGTAAATGCCTAACAGAAACCAGCACACTTGAATGGACGACGAAGAGAAAAACCACCCTGATTTAGAAAGACCCCCAAAAAGGAACCATCCACAGGAACTATAGACCAGTAACGTGTTTACTGTGGATGTAGAAAATCTTGAACAGACAGATAAGAGTAAAAGTATATTACTTGATTGAGTGCCACGGACTTCTTCTTGAAGAACTGGATGTCGTAAGGGAATGAATGAAATAGATAGCCTACCAAAAAACAACCATCAGATCCTACTAGAGGTCAAAACAAGATGAGAATGTAGCCAAGGGGTTGATGGATTATAAACTGGTGTCTGGTATGTATCCTCATGGAGGTCAAAACAAAGTAAAATATGTAACCAAGGTGTTGATGGATAATAAAAAGTCGTATGAGATGTATCCTCATCGATTTCAAAACAAAGTAGAAAATCAAGCCAAGGTGTTGATGGATTATAAAAAGGTGTATGATATTTATCCTCCTGAAGGTCATCACAAGGAGGAAAATATAGACAAGGTGTCGATGGATTATGAAAAGATGTATGATATGTATACTCATGGAGGTCAAGACAAGGCGGAAAATGTAGCCAAGATATTGATCGATTGTAACATACCCATGATACGGATATGTGAAATAGACATAGAATGTTCATAACACACACATATATATAACATAGGAATCCCGAAACACAAAAACACTTACGACTTCTTAGTTCAGGTACGAAACTTTATTACCTTTGAGTTAAAAGGTTCTTCGACATGAGAAAGAGGCACAATTTTTCTATGCTGACTTTTCCATCTGCTCCCCACCACGCCATGCGCGGCACCTGCCGTAAGGCCTCGGCGAGCTCCAAAAGTCAACCTTCTTCTTCGGACACTAAAACTCAACTTTTTGACTTTTCTCAAAAATCCCCCAAATCCTCAGCGCTTCTGGGCATGACGTCATTCGAACTCCCTGGCCTGTTTCCTATCTGGGGTTTCTATTGTGACATCTCTGAAGGACACATCCGCTCCGCGCGCGCGTGAACACCTGCGCTCATGTTTGCACCTAACTAACCCATGCGCTAAGCGAAAGGTTCACAGCCTAACTAAGCCGAAAGGCAAGATATATAAAACGACATCCCTCGGCCATTATATTAAACGATTATAAAAAAGGTGTATCATATATATCCTCATGGAGGTCAAAACAAGGTGGACAATGTAGCTAAAGTGTTGATGGATATTTAAAAAGAGTACGATATGAGCTAATGCACTTGGACAATATAATAACTAAAAACTTACAAAATATCCGAAAAAAATGGTGAACTTCATCATAACATCCATGAAAACTAAAAATTGAATTAGCATCAGAAGGACAAATCCTAGCAGAGGTTAAAATCTAAAAAGCCATTTTCTCTTCATTGCTATTTGTTATAGCAATCATGTCACATAATTAATAACATAGAAAATGTATAGGGAGACATAGATTCACAAAATCACTGGAAAAGATTATCTTAAGTACATGAATAATACCAAGTTATTTGCCAAAAATGAAAAAAAACTGAAGATCCTATTACAAGCAATAGAAATATGCAGCCAGCGTATAGAAATAGAATTTGACTTTGAAAAATGTGCTATGCTTACAATGAAAAGCAGGGAAAAGTAAAGAGCGGAAGGAGTAGAACTTTCAAATCAGGAAAGCATCAGAACGCTTGGAGTGAAGAAAAATTTCAAGTACTTGGTAATATTGGAAGCAAACACCATCAAACAAACAGAAATGAATGAAAAAATAAGAAAGGAGTAGCTCAGAAGAAAAAAAAGCTTCCTGAAACAAAACCCATCAGCAGAAATCTCATCAAAGGAATAAACACTTGGGCAATCTATCATTCAATCTATCTCGTCTTTAGCACACACGCACACACACGTACATATACAAGGATATATTTAAGGAGGTGCCCGTGGTGTAATGGTTATCGTCGTAGGAAATGAACACGGCGACACGAGTTCAAATCCTGGATCTGACTGATTTCATTTCACATAGCACTAATACCCTTGGGAAAGGTATGAATCCAATTATTCTCCCTCCAGCTATGGGTAAATAGTAGAACGGACTAGGTTCTTCAGCATTGGTGAGGCAACTAATCTCGGAGAAGAAAACTTTGAATTGAAACCTGTTAAACTCCGCTTAAAAATTGACCATGTGTCATATCCTACCCGAGCGGAGGGGTTAGGTAAATAGGAACGTACATATACAAAGTCTGTGAAAGTATTTTGTGTTTTTAATTGAAAAATCAGGATTTCTGCTATATATCCCGTTTTTATTTTTAAGTGGGTGCTCGGAACCTTTACACACAGTAAATATATATAAAGGGTTATGGATAGAAAAAGTGGAAGAGAGAAAGAGAAAGAGAGTGAATGTGTTTTTTGTGTGAAAGAAAAACTATGTATGTGCGTATGCATGCGTGTGTGTGTGTGATAGAGAGTGTATATGTGTGTATGTGAACGTGAGTGTGGGTGTGTGTGTGTGTGTATGTGAGAGAGAGAGATAGAG
>OY757913.1:52927205-52987205 GCA_963585895.1 Sepioteuthis lessoniana
TTCTGAATTTCTGGGGAGTTTGTAGCAATTACTCACTGGTTCACTGTAGCCAGGAGTGGTAGTACCGATTAAATTCCCCTTGATGAATCAAATATTGGTTTGGTTTCTTTGTTTAATGGTATATCAACCTTTGTAGGTTATTTAATGCCAAAGGTATTCTCCTAGAAGAACTGTAGTTGTACAATTTAACCCATAGCTGGGAGGATAAGGGGGTTCATACCTTTCCCAAGGGTATTTGTCCGAAAGTGGCGCGACTGGAGTACGAACTCGCGTTCTACGATTCCGCAGTCCATCGCTTTAACCATTTCGCCACGAGGGCACCCCCTCAAATAATTTTCGAATTAGCAAATATAATTATTTCATGAATAATTTAACAATGAATCAATTTTAATCTATTGTATATTCATCATTATTTTGAATCATCTCTTGCCATTTATCAACTTGCTTGTTGATTCCTTTCAAGTTATATTCTGCTGGTTTTAAGCTCAGGTTTTCCACCAATATTTTCCCCTGATCTTCCAGTGAAGTTTTTTTTTTATCATTTAGAGCATTTTGTAAAGAACGAAAAAGATGGAAATCATTTGGTGCAAGGTCTGCTGAATTATGACGAATAGGTTCGAACATACCAACCAAATCTATTATTTTTCCTACCTGATTGTTTCTTAATGTGGCCTTGAATTACTCGTATCACGGAAAAGCAAAGTTTTTTTATTAGTAAATGCTGGGTGTTTTATTAGATT
Organism: Sepioteuthis lessoniana; assembly: GCA_963585895.1. Taxonomy (NCBI): domain Eukaryota; kingdom Metazoa; phylum Mollusca; class Cephalopoda; order Myopsida; family Loliginidae; genus Sepioteuthis; species Sepioteuthis lessoniana. The sequence goes on from OY757913.1 coordinate 52,927,946, forward strand.
TTCATGCACAGGTTGCAGCAGTTGTGAGTATATAACTGCACCGAGGGTCGGATTGTGGCTTAAAAACTCAAAATGAATAATACCGCAAAGATCTCATCTACATACAGCATAATCTTTCTTCCATGAAGTTCTGCATTCGGGGAAAACTGCTGAGATTCATACTTGTCAGTCAACCGCCTTTGTAAAAGACTAATTTTTGGTCACATGCATATTATTTCTCTGCCTTGAAAGACCTTTCGTTGTAAATATACAATTTTCCCTGTTCTTCTAAATAAGAGTATGAGGAACCCCAAAACCCAGTTTGCTCACTTTTCTTATCTTTTTTTTTCGTGGCGGCAAATTGTAGATTGGGATGTATGGAAATCAAGTGCCAATTCCCGAGTTCTTTTGTGTGGATTGCTTTCCATTGTTTTTCTTCAAGCATCTTGACCGAGGTCTGCAGAATGTTCTAGTCTGGGTTTATCACTCAATGATATATGGGCAGAATGAAACTTTGGAAATCAGTTTCCGTCTTGGAGGTCAGTAAAGGCACGTTGGTTTTAAACTCTAGCAATTTTCTTTGTTGTTTCTGTAGTGTTTTTGCTATTCTTAAACTCTTGGAACATTACATGACGAATATGCACTTTCAGTTCCTCCATTTTTGAGGTGTGACATTATAGAAGAAATTATGATGCACACTCTTTCACTACTGAAATAGGAATGACCAATGAAGGAACTCCTTAATCAGGTAATTTCCGGTTACATTGAAAACACTGAAAGTTTGAAATGGTTAGTTAAAACTTGCTTAAAAAGGGAAATTATTTGTAATCATTCCTAATTTAAGAATTATTCGTATTCGATGGGACTGAGAACAATAAATAAATAAATAAATAAATAAAAATAAGAATTAATCAAAACAAAACAAAACAAAAACCCTTATGTAACAACTACATAAAAAATGTTGATGTGAACATACAATGAATGTGATTCCCTAACCTGAAGACTTAAAATAACCTTAGACAGGTTTATATGCCGTTAAAAATCAATCAATTATTCTATCAATAAATCAATAAATCCATTCGAAACCCGCTCACCCAAACATTTTAAGGACAGCCTAGCGTATTCACAGAATTAAATGTTCTAACAATAAGGATTTATCAAAAATAGATTTTAAGCCGTTACAACCAAATTGATTTGTTAGATCATTATTAGTATTTGATAAGAATACTTGATATCATAAAACAGTGTGCAAAACAGATATAAAAAAATGCAGCAGAAGATTGAAATTAAAGTTATGATACCCGTCAAATATTATCTAATCCTGGTGAAAAGTCTCAAACGTTTCTTACCCTGTCGGCTGGTATCACCATCATCTTCTTGTTCCATTGATCATTGAAAACGACCCAAACAACAACCACAATCGTACACTATGACTGCTCCCTGCTCAACAGCAGGGATATTAGAGATGAATATACGTTAACACTAAGAAAAAATTTCGATGCAGTACAGGAGATATCAGAAACACCATCTCCGAATGACGCATATGAGAACTTGGTCAATGAACCCTTAGAAGTAGCAGCATAATGCGTACCAACCAAACAAAGGGCTAAACATAGAGTCCCATGGTAGATATTAGCGGTTTAAAAAGCGAGCAGATGTAAAAACCGCTTCCAAATATAATAGGAGGAACCCAACCCATATCAATGCCCTGAAAATTAAAAAGGCACAAAATGAATTAGTTAATGTATACCTAAAAAAACAAATAGAATGCATAAAATATCAGATTAATAAGATTAGAGACTCGGTTAAAGATAAACAATCTTGGATAGCATGGCAAACGGTAAACGAAGTGAATAGAAGGAAGAGTACTGCTAAACTGAAAGCTACCAGTCAAAAAGAACGAATACACCTGTGGAATCAAGATTTCGAGAATTTACTCGAAAAACCTCAAAAAGTAGGGATGAACCAATCACAAAAATTGTTAGTAATCAATTAGTCATCAAACTAAGAAAGTTTACGCTAAAAGAACTCGACTCAGTACAAAGAAAAATTAAAAATAGGAAAGCTGCAAGACTTGATGAAATACTCCCAGAAGTATAGAAGACAAGGGAATTCGACGACTTACTGCTCCGACACTGTAGTGCCGTATATAACCAAAACACAATAGACAATGGATAAAGGGATGCATCCTCCCTTTCCCTGAGAAGGGTAACCTCGGAATAGCCAAGAACTACTGAGGTATAACTCTTACATCCATAGCGGCCATAGCGATGTACAATGCTCTAATATGCAACCGCATAGAACCCAAAATTGAGAAGATACTTAGGAAGAACCCAAATGGCTCTCGGAGAAATCGATCCACGACATCACAAATCTTGACTATCCGTCGGATTCTAGAAGATGTACGTGCAAAAAACTAGAGGCTACAATATTAATCATCGACTTCTCCAAGGTATTTGACTCTATACACAGAGGGAAAATGGATCAAATAAAACTCACCTACAGCCTACCCAAAGAAACCATCGAAGCGATAATAGTACAATATAAAAACACGAAAGTAAAAATCTGCTCTCCGGATGGAGACACAGACTACATCGACATTGTAGCAGGTGTGCTGCAAGAAGACACATTAGCTCCATACCTCTTTATCATCTGCCTCTTTATCATACGTGCTTAGAACGCCTATTGATGAAAGATAACGGCTTCAAGCTGGCAAAGGAAAGAAGCAGAAGATACCCTGCACAAACAATTACGGACGTAGACTACGCCAATGACATAACGCTTCTGGCATATGCACCCGCCCAAGCCGAAACCCTGCTACATAGTTTGGAACAAGCAGTAGGTAGCATAGGCTTCCATATCAACGCCGACAAGACGGAATACACGTGCTTTAATCAAAGAGGTGACATCTCTACACTAAATGGTAATTTTCTGAAACGTGGACAAGTTCACCTACCAAGGAAGCAGTGCCTCATCAACTGAGACAGACATCAACACGCGACTAGCAAAGACATGGACAGCTATCGATAGCCTATCAGTCATATGGAAGTCAGACCAGACCAATAAAATAAAACGAAGTTTTTCCCAAGTAGCAGTTGGGTCGATACTGCTATAGGAATGCACTACATGGACGCTAACTAAACGTACGGAGAAAAAGCTTGACAATAATTATACAAGAATACTGCAAGCAATATTGAACAAGTCTTGGAGGCAGCACCCGACAAAACAGCAGCTGTACGGTCACCAAGCACCCATTACGAAAACTATTCAAGTTAGACGAACCAGACATGCAGGGCACTGCTGGAGAAGTGGGGACGAACTCATAAGTAACGTACTCCAGTGGACCCCTTCACATGGACGAGCAAAGCCATGACGACCAGCTAGAACCTATATACAAGAGCTCTGTGCCGATACAGGATGTTGCCTAGAAGACCTACCGGGAGCGATGGACAATAAAGGAGGGTGGAGGGAGAGGGTCAGGGAGATCCGTACTAGCGGCGTGAGATGATGATGATGATGATGATTAGAAGAGAATTCTGTTTCTCTCTTAAGGTTTCCCTTTCTTAGCCATGTCCAAGTTTTTTCGGGGGAGATTTCGGTTGTTTGTCGCTGGAAATGACCATACAGTTGTTTTTTATTTTCCATTTTTGTTTTCTGTTTATTTTTGTTCTGTTGATGCTTGTGTTATTTGTGTTTTCTCTGATCGCTCTAATTAGTCTTCCTCTGCATTTGTTTATGTAATCTTTGAGTTGTTGCATCGATGCATCAACGATATCTTAATTTATGGCGACTCCTCTTCCTCTTTCTTTTCTTGACACATAGAGTCTGTTTGTGTCATCTCTGCGATGTAAGGGCTTATGCATCGTCATGAGGTTTGTTGCTGTTTGATTTGTTAAAGTTCTTCTCTGGTCCACTTTAAGAACGGTCCCGACTATCTTACCATGGGGACAGCCCAGGTGTTAATCTCTTTGATACGATTTCTGTTGTGTGGTTTGGTTTCCAGTAGTTTTCTCGTTCTTCTTTTTCTTTCATTTCTGCATGTTTGATGGTGTCTGCTTCCAATATTCTCAAGTGCGTTTCCTTTTTTTCTGAGCGTTCTTATTTTTTCTTGGTTTGGCTGTTCCATTCCTTTCGTCATGTGTTGTTTCCTGCTTTTCATTATAAGCATGCCGCATTTTTCAATACCAAATTTCATCCCTATGTTTTGACTGAATATTCTCACTGCTTGTTTTAGAGCTTCCAGTTCTTTTTCATTTTTTGAAAAGAGTTTGATATCGTCCATGTACATTAGGTGATTGATCTTTTCTTGCGATTCAGTAAGTTTCTATCTGGCTATGCATTTCCCGAGTATGTGGTTGAGTGTCATCATCGCTATTACGAATAGTAATGGTGATAGTTCATCTCCTTGGAAGATACCACTTTAGATTTTAGACTCAGCTAAGCTTTTTCTTCCTGCTGTCAATTCCACCCTCCAGGTTTCCATGGTTTTCTCGATAAAGTTTATGACTTCGTTTGATATCTTGTACATTTTGTGATAGTTTAATAACCAGTTCTGCGGGACCATATCATTTGCCTTTTGAAGTCAATCCAGGCCATAGCTAGATTTATTGCTTACCACTTTCTACTTCATATGCTAACTGAACAGTTTTTACTTTTTTTCCTTTTTTATTTTAATTTTTGTGGGGTTTAAACAGCAGAAATCATTCCCTACGCCCAAAAAGCAAGTGACAGAATTAAATACAACTTTGTTCAAACTCTCCTTTCGAGTTTTTTTTTTCATATCACTCTTAGCTGGTAGTTTTTCACAAGAGTCTGAGTTACAGCAAGTCTTCTCAGAACTCTTTTGAGAATTCTTGCCAGACTATCAAGACCAGAGCATTGTTACAATGCTGTGGTCTAGATAGTCTGGATTCTTCCTCTGATTTCTTTTTTCTCATCAAAACTAACATTGTGTCGCGTCGTGCCCATAGCGAAGGGTTAGGGTGAATACACTCAAGAAAGTTGTTTTTTTTTTGTGGGGTGTGCAGTGTTATTAGTAACGATAAGTTTAACCGTTTTACATTTACTATAGTTGATTATAAACCTTAAGCATTAGCAACGATCGGGAAATGGTAGGTATCCGTGGATAATAATTGAAGTGCATTTGATAAAAGTAGAATATCTAAATGATATATTTATTTTTATTAGACTTATTTCTTTTATGAAAGATCTTTACGTGATTCTACGTGATATTATTAGCTCATTCTTAATTCTAGTTTACGATGCCTGTCGTTCTTTAAAGTGATGACTCGATATAAAAAAAAGGTAACGACAAGAATAACAAAAACAACAACACGAATCAGGAAGATAAAAGATAGCACTAGTCAAAAATATTAATGATGTTTAAAAAGAGTTTTGTTCAAAAATAAGGATAAAGAAATGAATAAAAATGGTTTGTTTGGTTTGGTTTATTTGTTTTTAATGGCATATCAACCTTTGTTGGTTATTTAATGTCAGTGCCATTCTCCTAGAAGAACAGTAGTGGTACTATTTAACCCATAGCTGGGAGGATAAGGGGGTTCATACGTTTTCCAAGGGTATTTGCCCGAAAGTGAACGTAATAGCGCGACTGGAGTACGAACTCGCTTACTACGATTCCGTAGTCCATCGCTTTAACCATTACACCACAAGGACACCCCCAAATAAAAATGGCTTGAAGGTTCCTGGTTTGAAAAATTATGCATTACTCATAGTTTCCATCCTGTACAACATCATACAATTTGGTCGGTTAGCAGTGTCAGGGGTGTGCCTACACAACGCTGACTGTATCTCTTGCAGAGGGGTAAGATCCGTCCTCCCAAAATAGGGGTATCCTGAGTACGACATTAAATTATATTTGGTGGTGAGCTCCATTCTCAAGCTCTGAGGAATATGGAGTCATCCCTTCGTTGCTATAACTCCCAGGTCTCTTGTAAGTGATAGTGCCTGTTATGGTCAAACAGATATGTTTGACCATTATCATTAAGGATTTTTGTAAACAGAAGTCGTTTAATTATGGCTATTAAAATCTATATACACTTTTTCTAAATGGGCCATTCAAGTTAGAAAAGACACTCCATAATGACGCCGTGTGTAGATAAAGTTATGGCTTAATTACCGGAAAAGTGTTCATTTCTGAAGTTTATGATTGGTTGGTTGGTTGGGTTTTATGGCAAATCAACCCTTTTTGGTTATTTATTACCAAATCCTGTTTATAGATACGGTAAATACATATGATTGTAAACGCATACTTTGTAGAATAAAATTTCTATACGTGCCAGAACTCATTTGTTTGTATACAAATATTTCTATCTAATACAAAAAATTCTGTGTAATATTAATTATTTGTTTGCACACAGTTAAATGGTTCCAAGCACTCCTATGTAACACGAACAATTCAAATTAACCCCAGTCACTTGTTTGCGGACAGTTAAATGGTTATACATATATGATTTGCAAATGAATAGTGGTAGGTAATTTCATTTTAAAAAAAGCTAGTTTATTTGCACGTAATTGATTATTGCTATTGTTTGCTCATAGTAAAATGGTTTCGAATATTTCCATCATACTAATAGTACTATTTAATATTTATCATTTAACAGCACACAGTGAAGTGATTACAAGTATTACTATTTAACACTAACAAGCCGATTCAACACTATTCATTCATTTGCATACAGTCAAATGCTTCCAACTATTGTTATGTAATACCAGTAATTCAATTTTTTGCACAGAGTTAAACGGTTTCAAGTATTCCACACTAATAGTTTTATTCTTATTGTTAAATGGATTCAAATATTGCTAGGTAATACTAATAATTGAATTTTTGCATATAGTTAAAGACATCGACATGCAGCTAACGAAGGCATGGACAGCTATCGATAGACTATCGATCATATGGAAATCAAACCTGACCGACAAAATGAAACGCAGTTTCTTCCAGGCAGCGGTCGTGTCTATACTGCTGTATGGATGTACCACTTGGACGCTAACAAAACGGCTGGAGAAGAAGCTAGACGGCAATTACACAAGAATGTTGCGAGCAATATTGAACAAGTCCTGGCGGCAACACCCCACAAGTCACCAACTATACGGCCACCTGCCTCCCATCACGAAAAATATCCAAGTTAGACGAACCAGACACGCAGGACACTGCTGGAGAAGCAGAGACGAGCTCATAAGTGATATACACCTATGGACCCCCACATATGACCAGCTCGAACATACATACAACAGCTATGTGAGGATACGGGATGCAGCTCTAAAGACCTGCCGGAGGCGATGAACGATACGGAGAAGTGGCGAGAGAGGGCCAGGGATATCCGTGAAAGCGGCACGACATGATGATGATGATGATGCATATAGTTAGGAGGTTTCAAAAATTGCTATGAAACACTAACAATTCAATTTAACCATAATTTGTTTGCACACTGTTAAATGGGCAATAGTTCTATTTGATCCATGGATAGGATCCTGTCAGATACAACCACTTAGGGTCAGTGTGGATCTCGGAACAGTGGCAATGAAGGAATACTCCATATTCTCCAAAGCTCCTTGACTGGAGCCGCAGTATCAAATGATTTTGAGTCATATCCACGACACTTGTTGGTGAGAGGTCTTACCTCTCTGCAGGAATACAGTTGCCAAAACTTTCCTTGTTGAAGAATACTAGCGGTACGATTTAATGAATATCTGAGAAGATAAGGCGTTCATACCCTGCCCAAGGGTATTAGTCCGAAAGTGAACGTAATAACGCGAGTAGAGTTCGAACTAGCTAGAAAGATAGTATGATGTGAATATCAAAATTTATTAAAAAAAACAAAAAACAAAACAAAACAGGTGACTCTGTTCACTAGTTAGTTTGAGTTTGGGTTTTATGGCATATCAACTTTTGTAGGTAATTTAATGCCAAATCGATTTTTATACAAATAAAGAGTTCTATTTCAAACAATTCAGTTTAGCTTGAGTACACTGTTTAATTGTAAAAAATATTTCTATTTCAAGCTATTCAGTTTACTTAATGAGTTCTAATTCAAACAATTCAGTTTAGCCTAAAGTACGGAGTTTAAATGTCAAAGCAGTTCTAGTTCAAGTAATTTAGTTGAGCATAAGTATGCAGTTTAAATGTTACAACAGTTCTAACAACAATTCAGTTTAGTTCAAACAACCCAGTTTAGCGTAAGAACAGTTGCAATGTCAAAAACTGTTCTATTTCAAACAATTAAGTTTAGCATACAAAAACAGGTCAATTTAAAACAATTCCGTTTAGCATAAGTAAGCAGTTTAAAAATCAAAACGGTTCTATTTCAAGCTATTCAGTTTAGTATAAGTACGCATTTTAGTTCTAATTGACCCATAGACAGGACCCTATCAGGTGCTCCCACTCCGAACCAGAGTGGACCTGGGAGCAATGAGAATGAAGGGGTGCTCCGCTTTCCCCAAAACTTCAGCATTATTAGAAACTCACCATCAGATTGTTTGGTGTCATTTCAGGACGCTCGTTGGGGCGTCTTACCCCTCTGCTAAGATGCAGTCGGTGTATTTTACAGCCCCAGCCGACTTGGCAACTGCTAATCTGATACGAAAATGTCCTTTATTTCAGACTGTCTTAAATCTAACAGTCTAATGCAACAAGAGAGAGAGAGAGAGAGAGAGAGAGAGAGAGAGAGAGAGAGAGAGAGAGAGGACTTATAAGGATCTGTTAACGGAGACACGCTTGCTGCTACACAGATACACCTCCCACTGTGGCTGCCCCGAAGGTCTTTATAACCGACTCGGCTCTTGCTAACTTAACTGCCGTCTCGACTCTTTGCAACTAACACAACTGTAACTCGACTCACGTCTAAACTCACAACTCAACTTTCAATTGACTAATTTTTAAATTCTGTAATTTTCATGTATTCTAAAATTAAGTATTTCATTGGTGTGACGTCATCATTGCATCATATCATCATGATCATCACACGTGTCCCTAACTTTCATTATGTTTTTATTTTATTTCCATAAGACTTATGACTCAGCATGAATCCATTTCATTTACATATGGTCTTTCTGTTTTCCCCATCGTCACCTTGACGTGAGGTGCCAACTTGGGCACCGCCCTTGTGCACGCATCTGACCTTTCCAATCTGACTTACATTTTCACTCAAAGATTTTAGCTAACATAAAATTTTACCAAAAGAAATAATAAAACAACTAACATAATTAATTAATCCCCTAATTATTTTACACACGTCAACGTGCAGAACGTTAGCCACCACTCCGGGGTACTTCCCTAGATATTTATTTAAATTCAGAATGGCGATGTCTATCGCAATGTATTTATTCCCCGTCATGCAGTATAGCATTCTTTTGGCAGCAGGATCTCCACTTATTTAGATAATGTGAAGACATTAGAACTAAGATTATTGAAGTCAATAAGTCAGGCAGTGGATATGATGTAATTTCTTAATTGTATGAGAGAAAGAGAGAAAGAGAGAGAAAGAAGACTGTTGGAAAGAAACCTGGGTGAGGTCGTAAGAAGAAACTATGGGTCAGATCAGAGCGTAACCTTCTAAGAACTGTAGACAATAAGCCCAAATATTACAACTTAGGATTTCATCAAAAATTTCAAAGCCGTTGAACAGAAAGTAACAAGAAATACTTTAACTAGAGCCTGGTATAGAGCAGGTCTACGAAGCATGCCGACCTCGTAAGACCCTTTTTCTAAAGGATTGTCATTTGAAAGCTCATTTACCCTTTGTGAAGAGAACGTATTGATTAGCCTGGTTCGTTCTGAGAGAATTTAATAAGGCCAGTCGAGACAAGACTAGAGCTGTTGGGGCATAATGAGAAGAATTTGTTTGGCGATATCTTATATATATATATATATATATATATTATATATATATATATATATATATATATATATATATATATATATATGTGTGTGTGTGTGTGTGTGTCCAGGTAGTTAGCCCAGTCGCTGGAGCAGTAAAATTCATCGACTGCATCTCTACAGAGGAGTAAGAGTTCACCAATGAGAGTCCTGGATATGACACTAAACTATCTGATGGTGAGGCTACAATCGCAGAACTTTGCGGAATGTTTACAGTTGATTGCCGGTGTATAAATTTTGAGTCTTTATCAGAAATAGTTCAGTAATAAAAAAATGAAGCAAATAACTGAAACTTACATCTATCTGGATGTTGTATGCATCTATCTGGATGGTGTATAACATTCGTTTATACACACACGAGCGCGGACACACAGACACAGACACACTGAGACTTATATATATATATATATATATATATATGTATATATATATATATATATATATATATATATAAGCATATTTTTCATTATTTATAACCTAATTCTTCTCCTTCCGGCAATGAGTAAATAGAAGGGCAGGTGGGCTCTTCAACCTTGAAATGGCTACCGATCTAGGAAAAGAAAAATCTGAATTCAGACCTGTTAAACTCCGCTCAAAATTGTCCTTGTGTCGTATTCTGTTCGTGCGGTGAGGGAGGTAAAAGGATGCGCCCGTGGTGCAATGGATCTCGTCGCTAGAAACGAACACGGCGGCTTGAGTTCAAATCCTTGTTGAGGTCGTTTGCATTTCACATAGCGCTAATACCTTTGGAAAACGTGTGAATCTAACTATTCTCACAGCAGTTATGGATGAATAGTTGGAAAACTGGGATCTAGCATTGGTATGGCAGCCGGTCTAGGAGAAGGAAAACTGTTAAACTCCACTTAAAAACTGACCTTGTGTTACATCCTGCACGTGTGGAGGTGTTAGTCAATAAATATATATCATTTTTATGTAAAGTTATATTTTTTACATACATACATATATATATGAAAAATAATAAAGGGTACTGATTGAATATGAACATCCATATACAAGATTATATATATATAAATCTACAATTTATTGTATATATTGTATATGTATGAATCGACAATATTTGTTCATTACATATATGGATATTAATATTAAAACTATTTTAGATACATCCTTATTTATATCTTTAAGTGCAGACGCCTGGGATTAGATTTCGGCAGAATGTCCTAAATAGGACACTGAACAATCTGATAGTGAGGGTCCAGTCTTGAAGCTCTGGGGAATGTGGAGTACTCCTTCATTGTCCTTGCTCCTAGATCCACTCTGCCCAGGGAGGTAGCTCTTGACAGAGTCCAATCTATGGTCCAATTAGAAGTTTGACGTTTAAACTGTGTGAAAACAAATGACTTATGTTAAATTGCATTGTTAGGAAATAGAACTGTTTGACCATTTAATTTTGTGCAAACGAATAGCTGTTTAATTGAATTTTAGTCAGACATTGCAGTACAAAAAAAAGCGTGATATTGAATAGATTGGTTATTTTTTTTCTGTTTAATGGCTTATCAATCTTTGTTGGGTATTTAATGCCAAAACCACCCTTTTTAACCCATAGCTGGGAGGATAAGGGGGATCATATCTTTCCCCAGGGTATTTTCCGAAAGTGAACGATTGGAGTTCGAACTTGCTTATTACGATTCCGCCGGTCATCGCTTTAACCATTACGCCACCCTAAAGTGAATAGAATATAAGTGTTAAATAGCAATACTTGAAACTTTTAAATTGGCTGCCAAAATTGAATTATTGGTATTACATAGCAATACTTGGAGTCATTTGACTGTATGAAAATGAATGAATAGGGTTAAATAAAATAATTAGTGTTAAATAGCAAAACTTGAAACAACTTCACTATGTACAAACAAATGATTAATATCAAATAGATAACTGGATTAGATCACAGTAATTGAAATCATATAACTTTGTAGAAACGATAGGAATACTTGTGTACAAACAAATTAGTTCTCATTGAAAAATTTAATTACCTACAAATTATTCACTGACAAGTTATATCTGTATAATCATCAAACTGTCTGCAAACAAATGACTGATGATGAATTGAATTATTAGTGTTACATAGCAATACTTGAAATCATTTGACTTTGTTCAAACAAATAATCAATAGTAAATAGAATTATTTGTGTTAGAAATATTTGGAACCATTTAATTGTGTGCAAACAAATGATTAATAGAATTATTCGTATTTGATAGAAATACTTGAAACCATCAGTGTTCAAAAAAAAAAAAAAAGCAAAAAAATAGAAAAAATAAGAGCCCAGGCTCGTTTAAAATATTAACAAAATGTGCTTACAAAGCCTATATTTAATATATATGTATAAACAGAGTTTGGCAATAAGTAACCTACAATGGTTGATATACCGTAAACCCAACCAGCCAGCTAACCAACCTATATCTATATTTATATGAACTTGAGGTATAATGGCTAAAGTGCTGGACTGTGGCTTTGAGTAAACGAGCTGGAACTCCAGTCATACAGATAAGCCCACTTTTTGACATATACCCTTGGAAAAGTTAGGATACCCTTTATCTTTTAGTTGTTGGTTAAATACTATTATTGCTCTTCTATTACAAGGATGGCTTTGGTAATCATCATCATCATCATCATGTCGTGCCGCCAGCACGGATATCCCTGACCCTCTCTCGCCATTTCTCCTTATCGTTCATCGCCTCTGGCAGGTCTTCAGGGCTACATCCCGTATCCTCATAGAGCTGCTGCATGTATGTTCGAGCTGGCCGTCCTGCTTTTGCTCGACCATATGTGGGGATCCATATGAGTACATTGGCAATAAATAACCCATAAAGATTGAAATACCATTAAAGAAGCAAAACCAATCTCATTCGCCCCCTCCCTCTCTTTATATATATATATATATATATATATATATATATATATATATATATATATATGTTTGTGTGTGTAGGTGAAAAGAAACGATCGTTTAAAAAGCGTTTGATAAATCGAAAGTGCTCAAATGCTGGAAAGTAGAGTAATATAAAGATTAAAAGGAATAAGTATCTCATATTCCTACTTTTGACATCTAGCTAATAGTTTCATATGTCTTTCATAAAATGGAAAATAACGATTGTCAGATAGAACTTTATTTGAAAATAATGTGTTCACTTATCAAATGAAGTTTCAACTCAATAATTTGTGTTCTATTTTATAGAAACTATTTGCTATGATTCAAATGTAAAAAAAAATCTTTTCAGTTCGTATACTTGACGATTGCCACATCAGCAAAAATGATAGCCGTCTTTATTGCCAAATCAACCACTCAATCATCTGTATGAATAACTAATTCTACTTGTAAAAATATACCAGATGCATAAGATGTTTAGTTTGGAAGAGACTTATATTCATTCTCTGGTTCTTTATCGCTACAGCCTAAGAGACTTATATTCATTCTCTGGGTCTTTATCGCTACAGCCTAAGAGACTTATATTCATTCTCTGGGTCTTTATCGTTACAGCCTAAGAGACTTATATTCATTCTCTGAGTCTTTATCGCTACAGCCTAAGAGACTTATATTCATTCTCTGGGTCTTTATCGCTACAGCCTAAGAGACTTATATTCATTCTCTGGGTCTTTATCGCTACAGCCTAAGAGACTTATATTCATTCTCTGGGTCTTTATCGCTACAGCCTAAGAGACTTATATTCATTCTCTGGGTCTTTATCGCTACAGCCTAAGAGACTTATATTCATTCTCTGGGTCTTTATCGCTACAGCCCAGGAGACTTATATTCATTCTCTGGGTCTTTATCGCTACAGCCTAAGAGACTTATATTCATTCTCTGGGTCTTTATCGCTACAGCCTAAGAGACTTATATTCATTCTCTGGGTCTTTATCGCTACAGCCTAAGAGACTTATATTCATTCTCTGGGTCTTTATCGCTACAGCCTAAGAGACTTATATTCATTCTCTGGGTCTTTATCGCTACAGCCTAAGAGACTTATATTCATTCTCTGGGTCTTTATCGCTACAGCCTAAGAGACTTATATTCATTCTCTGGGTCTTTATCGCTACAGCCTAAGAGACTTATATTCATTCTCTGGGTCTTTATCGCTACAGCCTAAGAGACTTATATTCATTCTCTGGGTCTTTATCGCTACAGCCCAGGAGACTTATATTCATTCTCTGGGTCTTTATCGCTACAGCCTAAGAGACTTATATTCATTCTCTGGGTCTTTATCGCTACAGCCTAAGAGACTTATATTCATTCTCTGGGTCTTTATCGCTACAGCCTAAGAGACTTATATTCATTCTCTGGGTCTTTATCGCTACAGCCTAAGAGACTTATATTCATTCTCTGGGTCTTTATCGCTACAGCCTAAGAGACTTATATTCATTCTCTGGGTCTTTATCGCTACAGCCTAAGAGACTTATATTCATTCTCTGGGTCTTTATCGCTACAGCCTAAGAGACTTATATTCATTCTCTGGGTCTTTATCGCTACAGCCTAGTGACAAACATAGCAAGGTAACCGGTGTCTAAAGACAATGTATATATATATATATATATATATATATATATATATATATATATATATAGGGGAGTAGAAGAGGCTACAGTCTAATAACAAATCAACCATTCAAGAAGAAGATAACTTCAAAATCAAATCTGGAGGAAGAAGCTCCAGTATCAAACTACTGCCGACGTGTAGGTATCTTTTAACGGGAAAAACTCTGAAAGAAGTTAGTCTAAGATAAAACCTGCAGTTTGGATACTCACCAGTTATCTTGATATGCTTGTCACTGAGATGTCGCTATGTAAAGTTGTGATACAGCTAAACATTCTGTCTGTAGATGACAATATATACGCTTCCCTCTCGAGAGTTGAGCACTCTGGTGAAGGAATTAACGGTTGCCACCTGCGCAATGCAAAGCTCTTCTAATGAATTGAGCACTCTGGTATCCGATAGCGCAAAAGGTAAATAGTGATATATTTATCCTAAATAGATGTAATGTCCGGTAAAATTCTTGCTCTATCAAATGTCTCTCTCTATTTCTTTCTTTCTTTCTTTTTGAATCTATCTCCCCTCGTCTCTCTCTTTCCACCCCTTCTCTCTCTGACTCTCTCTCTCTATATATATAATATGCGTTATAATTCCTGAGCAGATGTCGGTCGTCTAAATGGCTTAGCAGTAAGATGCTGAGTTTAGCGTAAAGTTTGACCGATTTCGATCCCAGCTTGAAGCGTCCAGGGTGTCTAGCCTCACTGAAGAGTTGTGATACAACATAACAGTCTGTGTATGGACGACAATATAAATATATATATATATATATATATACATATAAATAAACACTCACGTATATATATAATGAGAGAGAGAGAGAGAGAGAGAGAGAGAGTGAGAGAGAGAGAGAGCATAAACTTATATACTTTAACTATAGCTTAAAGTCAGATTTCAGCAGCCACTAAACTCAATATCAAGTCAAAATATACCTTTAGATTTAAGTATTATTTCGACTAAGCAAATAAATAGATATCCTTTATATGTAGCAATTTATAAAAAGTCATCATCCTTGATAAATTTTCATGAATGGAATTGTAGAACATCCTCAAATATTACTAACTTTCAAATTGGCTCGTACTTTGATGCATTCTTTCAAAGAATTTTGATGCGACTAAGCTAACAAAAGTTTGGCTATAAGGTGCCATTTTTCCTGTGTTACAGCCACAAGCAAACACAAAAAATCGGAGCATTGTGATGTAGCTTTTCTGTTTACTCACGTTTGAATATACATATGAAACATACCACACACACACACACACACACACACACACACACACACACACACACACACACATATATATATATATATAACACTTTACATATTCTTATACACACACACACACACACACACACATATATATATATATATATGTATAGGTATGTATGTATATGTATTTCTGTAGATCTTCATGCGTCTTGATTATAGACTTCTATTTATGTATCAGTGCAGTCAAATACGCAAGAAAGCTATAAGTTATTACAAAGACATCTCAATTGTCAGTACCTAACGATAGAAAATTGCTTTACAATAAGAAAATCGCAATTTGGATGCCAATTCGTTTATAACAAATGCCCTAAACAGAGAACAAGTTATTGACTGTTGGCCCCGATTTCCCCACACAGTTAAAGAGGATAGATAGTTCTTTTATCGTTGAAATTGTAATTCTTTTGGTGATAAAAGAAAAAAAAAAAGACAATAGAGAAAAAAAAAAAGAAAATAGGGAAGGAAAGGCCTTTTCAAACATAAAGTGATTGAAAGATAAAAAGAGAGTAAAAAAAGATTGTGGAAATGAAAAAAAGCATTGAAAAAAGAATTAGAGAAAGTGAAGAAGGAAAAGAAAAAGAAAAAAATAATAAAATATGAAAGAAGGAGAAAACGCATGCGATAGATATAAATCGACTGTGATGTTTAGATTGATAGATATGGACTGAATAAGATAGACAGACATAGATAGCTAGATATGGATAGACCGATATGTATATATATATATATATATATAGAGAGAGAGAGAGAGAGAGAGAGAGAAAGAAGGGGGATAGATAGAGAGAGGTGGGGAGATAGATTCAGAAAGAAAGAAAGAAAGAAATAGAGAGAGACATTTGATAGAGCAAGAAGTTTACCGGACATTACATCTATTTAGGATAAATGAACGGCGGAGATAAATACCGATACGCATCTCCGCCAGGGGGCAGGTCGAGCGAACGGAAGTTGATTGGCAGCGCCAGCAGACGGCGTCCAACTTCCGGACTTGCGCAGGATGCACCGTGAGAGAACCATCATAATCTACCGGTCGTTTTGTGAGGCCAGTCTACAGACTCGTAGACCGAGAAGGCCAACCGGCCCTCGGGCTTGTGTGTTCGTATGTTATCTGTATTGCGAAGCCAAGGTTTTCTTTTTCCTACCCTCTACCGAACTGTCTTACCACAGTTGTCTGTCATATTATGGAACGTTGAGACAAAGGTGAAGTGTCTGGGATCAAGTCTCAGGGAAGAATATTGAATTAATGATCTTTGTTATCTGAATATATGCCAACAAACCACGAGGGTGAGCTTATGAAGAGAACCTTATTTTATTGCAGAAATCGTTATGTTCTCTCTCCTTCTCTCCAGCAATCAAAACCATTTCATATGCTGATTAAACATATTTTTTCAAAAACTTTTTTCTTAATCGGAAAGGTAATAGAGAGATAACGCTGTGTGTTTGTCTCGAAACTTATTGTTAAGTATAACTCTCAAATGAGCTAACACAGTATTATCTGACATAAGGCTATTGTTCAAAGGATTTGTGTGAATCTAATTTTGTACTTGAGAAATGATCTCCGAAACAGGCTATCAGGATAGAGAAAGAACTAAAATTTACGTATATATATATATATATATATATATATATAGAGAGAGAGAGAGAGAGAGAGACGCAAAGAACGAGACACACGAAAGAAGAAAGGGAAAATAAGGAGAGAAATATACATACATATAGTTGTTGATAAAGTTGAGCATAATTAGGCAGAGGGATATCTATCAATATCTCTCTTCTTCTCTCTCTTTCTTTCCACACCCAGAAACACATATATGTATGTACAAATGTGTGTACTTGTGTGTGTATGGGTGCATATATATACAATGTGTTCAACAAGTTTTTTTTTATATTTACGCTGTATTTACAAAAACAGAACTGAACAATGAATTCAATATTTTTTCAAAATATTCAGCGCACGTATTCCAACGAGTTTTCTATAAATCGAAGGACCTTTGAAAATCCTCTTTTGATATGGTGTCAAGCTATGCTATCGTATTTCTTTTAATATCATCTAGGTTCTCAAACTTTACAACTGAGATTAATTTTAAATTTGAGAATAAAAATTAGCATAGAGGCAGTATAGAGGATACTGAACTGGCACAATCCTGTATTTGGGGTCAGGATATGTCAAAGGGTCAATTTTTCGGTGGAGTGAATCTGATATAAATCCTGAGTTATCCAAACAAATCATAAGAACCCAGCCTGTCCCACTAACTCTATTCCATGAAAGCCGTGTATATTTCAGGTTGCTTCTGTAGTACTATTGACTTTCATAAATTCAAAGACCATTAGATGTTTAATGTGCTCCAATAATATATCAAATTTTGTGAGAGACAAGATAATAACGAAATTTGTTGAATCGTTCTGTGACGTCGTAATTCATTCTTTACATTTGATGGTTTTTGATGAAGGTGATGATTGATTGACTTACTGGGGGGTGGTCCATATAACGTGGGGACTAAAGTGTTGGACTGCGGCCCCAAAGTAAGCGAGTTCGAACTCCACTCATGCTATTACGTTCACTTGCAGACTAATACTATTTGGAAACGTATGAATTACCTCATCCTCCCGTCAGCTATGGGCTAGCCTAAATGATATTCTAGAAGGATGGCTTTGGTATTAGATTATCCACGAAGGTTGATATGTCTTTAAACAAAGAAACCAAACCTAGTCGACGAAGTTGTCGGTAAAAGTAACCAGAAAAGTAAGAGCTCAGATCTTTTCTTTAACAAGAGAGTTTCGTAAACAGGTACTGTGATGCTTATTTTAATTTTTTCTGATGCAAAGACCGTGAGAGTGGACGTTTGTGGGTTATAGAAAACTTGTTGTGACAGTATGAAAATAATAAATTTTTATCGTTTTAGAGTGGGAACTTAGTGTGTTGAGAGCGAACTGTTAGTTCCGTATCTTTGGTGTTCGTTTCATAACATTTCGGACTTTCTATGGGTCTTTACCCAGTCTGCTCATTGTGCAAACATTTCTGGAGCTATAGAAAAAATGTAATATTTCAATTGCCCTTACTATTCGGTCGACTCTGACTCGGAGTTGTAGCAACTATTTGTATTTACCTAATCCCTCAGCCCCTAGCAGGAGCAGAATGAGGACACAAGGACGCTTTTTAAGCAGAGGTTAAATTCAGATTTGACTTCAGAGTTTTCTGTCTTCTAGGCCAGTTTCTATACCAAGGTTAAACAGCCCAGTTTGTCCTATTATTTACCCATAGCTGAAAGGCTGTTTTTTTGGGGTGGGGTTATGGCATACCAACCTTTGTAGGTTATTCAATGCCAAATCCATTTAATACAAATAATTAGTTATATTTCAAACAATTTACTTTAGCATAAATACACAGTTTAATTGTAAAAACATTTCTATTTCAAGCTATCCAGTTTTGTCAAACAGTTCTAATTCAGCCAATTCAATTTAGTATAAGTATAGTTTTTGTCCACACACAGTTAAATGCTAAAACAGTCCTATTTCAAGCATTATTACGCAGTTTAAATATCAAAACAGTTCTATTTCAAGTAATTTGGTTTAGCATAAGTACGCATTTTAGATTCAATTGCTTCCATAGAGAGGACCCTATCAGGTGCTACCACTCCGTAGCCAGAGTGGACCTGGGAGCTATGGTAATGAAGGGGTGCTCTGCATTCCCCAAAGCTTCAGCATTACTGGAACCTCACCGTTAGATTGTTTAGTGCCATATTAGGACACTCATTGGGGGGGGGTCTTACCCCTCTGCAGAGAAGCAGTCGGTGTATTCTACAACCCCAGCCGACTTGGCAAATAGCCGGAAGGAGAATAGTTGGATTCATATCTTTCTCAAGGGTAATGGCACAAATAGCTTCGTGCTGGATTTGAACACGAGTCGCTGTGTCTATTCCTTCGACGATAGCCAATTATAGCACGAACGCCTCCGTTGTAGTAACAGTAAGGGTCACATCGGTAGGAAAAATAGTGTTGCGTAGCCATATACACAAATATGGCCATGTGCGAAATAGACATGTAATGTTCATTACTACAGAACATATAAAGAACATAGGAATCTCGGCATTCGAAAACACGTAACGACTTCTTGTTCAGGTACGAAACCTTTTTATTAACTTTGAGTTAAAGGTTTCGACGTAAAGAGGAGAGACACAATCTTCTATGCTGTCTTATTCATTTGGCCCCCAACTCGAGCGGCCCCCATCGGGCGCACGTTCGCCTCGCGCCTGTGAGCTCCAAAATCGATCCTTCTCGTTTGGCGTATAAAACCCGACTCTTATTTTCTTCAAATTCTCACACAAACTTCCGCGTGCTTCCGGTGGGTGACGTCACCTGCACCTTGTCACCCAGTATCGTCTCGGACTGTTATGACATCTGAGTGACACCTCCATCCGCTCGCGCGCACACGTGTTAACACCTGCTTCAATCTTACACCCAACCAACCCATGTGCTGAGCTGAAAGGTTCTCAGCCTAACTAAACTCAAAGGCATGAACCGAAATCCCTCGGCTATTTCATAACAATAGATCTGTTAAAAATTATTAATTATGGAAAGAATGCTTGAAACCAAATAACTATGTAGAAACAAATTATTGTTATTATCAAATAGGAAAAGTTGCTTGAAATTATTAATATATCTCGCCTCCCAAATACATGGACCAGTGTTTATGTTATACCAAGAAATAGGGCTTTGAAATTCTCTCTAACATAAACACAGCGTCACCTTCCACCAAGTGAATCTTGTATATTAATTGATCAACTTCAGAACGGGCAGTCGCCTCATGATACACTTTAAATTAGATGACTTGCAAAACAGATAACACTAGTTTCTCCAACACGGACGGGTATCTTGTGTTATCATTTACTTAGACATTTTAGAATTCCGCAAATACCAATCCATCTATCGCTATCATTAATGCTACTTCTAAGGAGACCTGATATATCCTAATAGTATAGTGAATATGCATATTGCATTAGAAATGAACTAAATGACCGATTGACTGGTTTTAACGGCATTTCAACCCATCTGGGGTTATTTTTTGCCTCTTTGTTAGAGAATCGCATTTATGGTAAATTTATGTTTACATTTTCGTATTGTACTTCGGAGTATTTTTGCTCTTGACATAATGGTTTGTGTGTCCGCCAATGATCCGGGAGACCAGGGTTCAATCCCAGGTTGAGTCATACTCAAAAAATGCTGCTTAATGCCTCCTTGCTTAACACTCAGCATAATAAGGTACGTATCAAGGGTAAGTGGAGCAATCCTCGGTATAAAAGCTATTGAAAAGGGAGCCTTTGGGTCTCTCTCGACTACGATCGGCTATATTACTATATGGTATCAAATATTGATATCAAACACTAATATTTCATACACAAAACATGGTTTCAAGTTCTTATTTCCATTTGAAAATAGTCATTTGCTTGCTAACAGTTATATGGTTTTAAGTAACTAATGATAATTATCAGTAATAAAACTTTATAGCTTCAAGTAACTATTCTTAATAGAAAGATTTACACACAGATGCAAGGTTTCAAGTATTTATATCAAATACAAATAACTTTCAAACAGATCTATTTAAATCATAAATTGGTTCCGAAAAGGTACTACCGCTCCAGGTCACAGTGAACTGGAGTTTAATCGCACTTGTTATATAGCAGAGAAAAACAATAACGCTGATGTATAAAAACTATAATCAGCTTATTTTCTTTTCCTTTTATTACTCAAAATATATGGATGGATAAAGTAAGAGAGGGCCGAAGACGGTTGAGCTGCATGCACAAGGGCTGACGGTACGGGTCTTTTGTGAACTGTTTTCCTCTTCCTTCTCGTTGGGTCAAAATGTTCCTGGTTATATGATATCTTGGACGCTCACGTAAATTCTTGTGGTCAGATCTCTTTCAGGCTGCCGCCTTCGCAAAGGACTCGATCACGCTTCCTTCTAGCATACTACCAATACAATTTACACGGCATTTTCACCAGGAATACTAGCTTTCTGTTTACGTTAGGAACCATGTGCATTTCTTGTTATTTTTGTTCCCAGTGTCCAACTACCACAGCTAAATCGACACGTTAAAAGGTCTTTAAAACAATATTCAAGACAATGAAGAGATGCTTTAGACTCCTCAGATCTCCAGAACTGGACCTTTACGATGTTAGTTTATACCAAGGACTCTTCAATTTAGTGAAAGAGATCTTATCCCTGTGAAGGTATTATGAATTAATATTAACGAAAAATTAATCAAGAAAATTACGGAAATGAAGAGACAAATGACAAGGATGAAAGATCCCATAAGATCAAAAGAAAGAAAATGAAATGAGAATAGCTACTGTAACACGATGTCGTGCATTCGTTGTGTGGGTGAGTATGAGAGTGTCAGTCAGAGAATCTCTTTGTCTGTTTTGGCGCAAGATCTCCCACGAGATCGGTAGGACGAGGGAAGGAAGGTCCGAGCGAAGACAGAAGAAGGCAGTCAGCAGAAGGGAGCAAAAGAGATCAGCCGGCATGAGGAGGTAGTCAAGGGAAGGACAGATCGGCAAGAGAAAGCAGTCAGGAGAAGGTCAGTCAGGAGATGAGAATCGGGCAGAGAGGAGACCAGTCAACAAAAGTCAGCATGGCTGATGGCTTTGTGAGAGTTTTCGCTCGGGTACACGCTCGCGTTATTTCACAGGATGCACAAAAAGTGTCACAGACTTTCCCCTCTTGCACTTGGAGCTGACCCAAGTCCGTGTTAGTTCGTTTGTTTTTTTCTTCCACCCTCTCGGTTGTGCTTATCGTATCTGTAAAGAAATGTGGCAAGAGATGAGAAAACCCACTAGATGAATCACTCGCCATGAGTGGTTTAAAGAGGCTGAGATAGTGGGGTTGGCCGGCGGGTATTGGGCACATATACAAATATAGCTGTCTGTCTGTCTGTCTTCAATTGTTTAGTGGGTTCTGTGTTCGTCAATTGGCTGGGAGACTGGGGTTCAATTACAGATTGAGTCATACCAAAGACTCAAGAAATGCTTCTTGATACCTCCTTGCTTAACTTTCAGCATTATAAGGTATGGATCAAGGGTAAAGTGGAGCAATCTAGGGAATAGAGTAGCGCTCTCAGAAACATCTCTGTGTAGTAGCTTATGAAAAGGGAGCCTTCGGTTCGCTCTCGACTACGGTCGCCAGCTTTACTTATCCAGCTCACTGGCCTAGTGGGTAGAGTGTTCATCAATAGCCCGGAAGACCGGGGTTCTATCCTAGGTCGAGTCATACGAAAGACTCAAAAATACTACTTGATTACTCCTTGCTTAACACTCATCATCATAAGGTAAGTATCAAGGTTGGAACAATCTAGGGAAAGGAGTAGCGCCCTCCCCTACACCTTGGTGTAGGAACTATTAAAAAGGGAGCAAGCAGTCGGATCACCCAAGACTACGGAAGGCCAACTTTACTTATTTATATATATATATATATATATATATATATATATAGATGCTTATAGTAGAAGTTAGAATAAAAGAATCATGGATTGTGGATATAACTATACAATATAATAAACTATCTATCCAGTAATTTACACACACACATATACATACACACACACACACATGCACATATATATTGTAGGTATGAATTTTCTACATGTTTATCAACCAAGACACGCATAGATATGCATGATTTGTTTCAAATATATATGTATATATGCTTGAGCGTGTGTACAGAATAAAATGTATTCCGATTTATCGATATTTATTTATGTATCGATCAATCGATGGTTGAGAAGGCTTCATCTAATAAAATATCAGTACGAAAATTATTTTTGCTCACTTAAGACCATGCTTGTTACGTATTCTCTCTCACACACACACACACACACACACACACACACACACACACACACACACATATATATATATATATATATGTATATATATTATACACCTAACCATAACTACAAAATAAAATCTTAAAATCATAATGAACCTTTCACAGTAGAACGACTTTTCTACTTAACAAACTATGACATTAACAGAGACGCTAAATTCACACTACGGAATTTGAAAAAAAAAAGATTTAATACCACCTCAGTCCTTGACAGCCATGAAGATAGATAAATGGATATTACTTGAGACACTTATTCCAAATGGTTTGGTATGGTTTATTTGTTTACTGATATATCAACCTTCTTGGGTTATTTAATGTAGAAAAACAATAGTGATGGTATTCAACCAATAACTAGAGAGATAACGGAGTTCCTAACTTTCTCAAGAGTATTTTATCTGAAAGTGTGCCCAGAGATTGAACTCACTACGATGTCACAGTTCAGTACATTAGCTACTACACCGCGGGGTGCCCCTTTTATCACGATTAGATGCAACAAATTTGATTATTAAAATCTTTGAAAATTAATCATCAAAAATTCATTACTTTTTATGACCTGACATCTCCACCGCTTGGTGACATTTATTTGATTTGGTTTCTTTGTTTTATGGCATATCAACTTTTGTGGGTCATATAATACCAAAGCCATCCTTATAGAAGAACAGTAGTGGTACTATTTAACCAATAGCTGGGGGATACAACGTTTCATACTTTCTCGAGAGTATTCATCCGAAAATAAGCGAAATAGCTCAACTGGAGTTCGAACTCGCTTACTGCGATGTCACAGTCCAACACGTTAGCTACCACGTTACGGGGAAAACAAAATTGAAACTATTTATGATCAACAGCGAATTGAATGTTAAACTTGTTAAGATAAAGTTTAAGTTGGATTTAGACATGAAACCAGTCCTTTGGCATTCACTTGTTTTTCTGTCTTCAAATGTTGTCGATCATGAAATAAACGTATTTTGATTACGATCTTTAGTTGAAACCGGTTCGGATGAACAAATTTATTAAAAGATTTTCATCAATTTTTGTTTGTATTCTTTTCTTCTTTTTATATATATATATATATATATATATATATATATATATATATATATATATATATACGTGTTTATGCATGTGTGTGCAGCATTTCCACGTCGTGGCATATTTTATTAAACATTATAGACATCCTTTGTCAGCATAATATTGCTTCGATCCTTTCAAATCGCCGTATAGTTGTCTTTATATCAAGCTGGAATTTGTTAACAAATTCTTCGTATTAAACTGGTTCCCAAGTACTGCTGGGCTCCTCTTTACCCATCATCAGCGAGGGGCACGAAAGTATTTGGGAATCAGTTAAATAGGGAAAATTTGTTTGCCAAATTCTGTAAACTGCAATCCACGTTTTATCTATGCATATATTGACGTCGCTTTCAGGAGATTAAAACACATAAGAATAGGTTCTCTCTGATTAAAAATAAAACGAGAATTCTTCCAAGAACAACCTGTATCTATCATCTTACTATATGGTTGTAACACTTTAACTCATATGAAACGCTTGCCCAGTCAGCTGGGGCTGTAGAATACACTGACTGCACCTCTGCAGAGGGTTAAGACCCCCCACCTAACGAGTGTCCTGGATATGACATTACATAATCTGATGGTGAGGTTCCAGCAGTGCTGGAGCTTTGGGGAATGCGGAGTACCCCTTCATTGCCATTGCTCCCAGGTCAACTCTGACCCGGAGTAGTAGCACCTGATAAGGGTCTTATCTATGGGTTAAATAGAATTAACAACATACTTATGCTAAAATGAATTGTTTGAGTAAAACTGAATAGTTTGAAATAGAAATGACTTTTACAATTAAACCGTACTTACATTTAAACTGCGTGCTTATGCTTAACTGAATTATTTCAAATAGAACTGTTTTTTGACATCGAAACTGTATTTACACTTAACCGAACTGTTACAACTGCTTGAATAGTTAGAAATGGAAACGTTTTTGACCATTAAACTGTGTACTTATGCTAAACTGAATTGTTTTAAATAGAACAGATTATTTACAAAAAAAATGGATTTGGCGTTAAATAACCTACAAAGGTTGATATGCCATAAAACCCAACAAACCAACCAAACCATCAAATGAAACGCGTGTAAAAGTTAGATGGAAACTACACAAGAACGTCGGTCGCTGTTCTAAAACAATTATGCAGTTTACAAAATTGTACTTGCATGGCAATTTACCTCCCATCTCACGAAACATCCAAGAAAGGCAAGTCAGACTATGCAGAAGAAATAATGACGAACATATAAATTACATTTTTCCTATGGGCTCCAACACAACAGTGTTGGTTCACCAACAAAAGCTTATAATCATCACCTTTGTGCGGACACTGTGTTCAATCTAGAGGATCTATTAAGTGCGATGGCCTTTAGGATATATATATATATATATATATATAGAGAGAGAGAGAGAGAGAGACAGAGGGTCCACTGTTCTGTCAGTATGGCTTGATGGTGATGATGATGATGATGATGTGCTGTTGAATGGACTCCTGGCTTGTTCACAATGAGGCTAACAGCGTTCAACTGCAACTGCTTGGTCAGATAATGCACTTAATGAAGAAGTGGTTTGACTAAGTGCTTATTGCTTGCCCACTTTCTTTTCCTTCAGCTATCATAGCATGCCAGTCACGAGATGTTTTCATGTGAGAATAGAGCACAGTTGTCGCAAATCTGGTTGCTGATTTCGTACTATCTCTGATGTCAGGTATAAACGTACAATATACAATACACTGTTACGCTAGTTATGCTCTTGCGTATACTGTTGACTGTATGATATCAAAGTCCTAGGTTGGTTGTTTGGTTGGTTGATTTTGTTCAATTGCATATCAACCTTCCTGGGTTATTTAATGCCAAATATATCTTTCAATGTCTGGTTCGTCTAGCTTGGATAGTTTTTGTGATGGGAGGCAAGTGGCCGTATAGTTGGTGCCTTGTGGGGTGTTACTGCCAGGACATGTTCAATATTGCTCGCAACATTCTTGTGTAATTGCCGTCTAGCTTCTTCAGTCGTTTAGTTAGCGTCCAAGTAGTGTATTCATATAGCAGTATCGACACGACCGCTGCCTGGAAGAAACTACTGCTGGAGAAGCAAGGACGAGCTCATAAGTGATGTACTCCTATGGATCCCCACATATGGCCAAGCAAAAGCAGGACGACCAGCTCGAACATACATACAGTAGCTATGAGGATACGAGATGTAGCCCTGAATACCTGCCAGAGGCGATGAATGATTGGGAGAAGTGGCGAGAGAGAGTCAGGGATATCCATGCTAGCGGCACGACATGATGATGATGATGATGATATCTTTCAAGAAGAACAATTGTCATACTATTTAACCCATAGATGGTGGGGATAAGGGGGTTCCAACCTTTCCCAAAGGTATTTGTCTGAAAGTGAACGCAATTGTGCAACTGGAGTTCGAACTCGCTTACTACGATTCCGCAGTCCAGCGCTTTAACCTTTACTCCTTGAGGACGCCTTCCAAGTCGTAGGAGGAGGGTTTCATTATTATTATCATTTACTCCTTTAGAGTTTTTCACATCAGCGTTAGCTGATGGTTTTTCACTAGAGTTTGAGTGACAGCAAGGCTTCTCAAGTCTCTAGGACCCTTCTCAGTATTCTGTCCGTTCTCAATAATGCTGTCGTTAGGATGGTCTCCACTCGTCCGTCAACTTCCAAGTCCTCCAGGCCCTTTGATAATTCTTTAGTTACTGTACCAAAAGCACCAATCACAATTGGTATAATTGTCACCTTCATGTTCCATAGTTTTTTCAATTCTCTAGCAAGGTCGAGGTACTTATCCTTCTTTTCACATTCTTTCTGTTTTATTCTGTGGTCAGCCGGGACAGCAAAGTCGACAATTTTGCATATTCTCTTTTTTGTTGTTGATTATTATAAGGTCTGGTCTTCTGGCCGAGATTTGGTGATCTCTGTGTATGTCAAAGTCCCATAGGAGTTTATGTGTGTTATTTTCTAGTACAAGTGCTAGGTTGTGCATTATTATTATTATTATTATTATTATTATTATTAGTAGTAGTAGTAGTAGTAGTAGTGGTAGTAGTTGTCGGAATTGTAAAACAGTAAGTATTCTACACAAACTTACACACATATGCGAACGAGTCAGCTCATTCGGCTGGGATTGTAGAATATACCGACTGAATCTCTGCAGAACCCTCCCCACAACGAGTGTTCTGATATGACACTAAACAATCTGATGGTGAGGCTCCAGTAATACTTTAGCTTTAAGTAATGCAGAGTACGTATTCATTGCCATTGCTCCCAGGTCCACTCTATCCCAGAGTGGTAGCACCTGATAGGGTCTTATCTATAGGTCAAATAGAACTGTTCGACATTTAAACGGATGCAAACAAATGACTTATGCTAAATTGAATCTTTAGGAATAGAACTAATTGGTCCTTTAACTGAGTGCGTCTACAAGATGTCTTTACAAATCATATATCTAATGTATGTGTAAAAACAGCATTTGGCATTAAATAACCAACAACGCTTGATATGCCATAAAACCAAACTAAACTAAGCGCGAATGGACACAGATATTTAATGCTGTTTTTTTTCCCCTGAATCTATTTCTATTCAGATCTTTTGACCTATTCATATCTCTCCCCAAAGTCGCCAAGAGAGGACACGTATTTGTGTGATGGATGTCCGCCAAAATTTATATTATTTTTTTGAGAGAGAATTAATAACAGGTGCCTTCTCATAGTGGACAAAATGACAGGAGAGATGACGAAAAAAAAAAAAAAAGAGAATTAAAATAGAGAAAAAGAAAGCAAAAAAAAACCAAAACAAAACACGAAACAAAAAATTCCGACAAGAAAAATAGAAATGAAACGAAGAGTAAAAATGTGCACCAGAGAAAATATAACCAACTTTTGCGTCCTGAGAAACGCTATTTAATCTTGCGACTATCGTATTTCTCTCTAAGTCCAGTCTGAACAACAACAAATACTCTCTGTACATTTTACGCTGGATGCATTACATTTTTCTCAATCCGGTAAGCAAATGACATAGAAGAAGAAGAAGAAGAAGAAGAAGAAGAAGAAGAAGAAGAAGAAGAAGAAGAAGAAGAAGAAGAAGAAGAAGAAGAAGAAGAAGAAGAAGAAAATCACTTCCTTTTTTTTCAGAACTTCCTTAAGATTTCAACATCCTAAATCATCGCATCCATTTATATTCGGTTGCGATTTGACCGACAAGCTGACCGTGGGAAGAAAAATAACAGTTGACAATGACTCAGCATTTTTTTGTTCTGCTTTGCGTTTTTTGTTTTGTTTTACTGAACGCCATTATGAAGTGCAAAAAGGGTTAACATTCTTCCACTCGAGGAACACACGTATAACAATGGACCAGAAGCAAACTAATGGCTTTTTTCCCTCACCTATCAACAAATAAAACATAAGAATGACGATAGAGTATACAAATGATCACCCGTTGTTGTTCTTATACGCATGCGTATAAATGACATTTCTGAAACATACACTGGAATAGGAGCTGACAATCTTATACAGTGACATAGACATATTAATAAAAAGAAAACCTTTGCATAAGAAATTACTGCGGGAGTTCTAAGTTCAATCCTAACCATAATTGAGTTTTCCACAAACAATATTTTCGAATATAACATAAACAATAAAACAGGATAAAAGCTCACGACCACCCAGTTGGCAGAACATAGAATGTGCTGACTGTATGTCTTGCAGAGGGGTAAGAACCTCCCCATCAAAAAAGGGGTTTGACACTAAACTGTATCTGGTGCTCTGGGAAACGTAAATAGCCCTTCATTGCCATTACTCCCTTGACTACTCAGACCCGGCTAAAGCTCCCCTGGAGTATGCACAGAGTGGGCCATTCTATGTTGATCGGGTTGTCCCAAAGAGCTTTCTCCCCAGCCAATACTTGCTCGGCCGAGCTGAGTTCATCGCTGGGCGCTTGAGGTGCCACAAAATGGGGAATGTTTTGTGACGGCCACGGATGAGTCTCGATTCATGCGAGGCCACCCACTAGAAAATTATTTCATGTCAAAATCTGATTTGGTTGGAAGTCGGATAAATAGTACCTGATAGTACACCCTACTGTAGGTCAAATAGATCTGTGTGAAAATCATTTGCATTGAATTGGAATACTTGAAACCATATAATTGTAAATTTGTATCGAGAATTATAACTTAAAGTAATAATTGTTTATGAAGAATCATTATTATAAGTTACTCGAAACCATATAACAGTGTACAAGCAGATGATTATTATTAGATAGAAATAATTACGTGAAACTATGTAGTTGTGTATTGATTAGTATTAGATAGAAATATTATAATCCGTACAACTGCGTGTAAATTATTTGTATTTGATTAGAATACTTGATATCATAAACCTCTTTAGAAACAACTGTTCAAAAGACGAAAATATGAACGTACAATTAACACTATTCCCAAACCCCAAGGCATAAAATAACTTTAGGCGTGTTGATATGCCGTTAAAATCAATCAATCAAAAATTCACGACTGAATTTAACGTTGCTGATCCTCAGGTTAGCTAGTATCGACAAGTTAATGGCTCAATACAAGTCCACCTGATGATCTGTGGCTTACCTGATAATCGGCAAAGTGACACTCAAAGTAGGGAGTTGTTTTATCCTATCTTTGTTGCTATCTTATTTTATAGCTGAGGATTATGTGATCACACACACACACACACACACACACACACACGCACACACACATATATATATATATATATATATATAGAGAGAGAGAGAGAGATCTGATATTCGTTCCATCACTCAATACCACAAA
Source organism: Sepioteuthis lessoniana (assembly GCA_963585895.1). Classification (NCBI taxonomy): domain Eukaryota; kingdom Metazoa; phylum Mollusca; class Cephalopoda; order Myopsida; family Loliginidae; genus Sepioteuthis; species Sepioteuthis lessoniana. Next base: position 52,958,369 of record OY757913.1, read on the forward strand.
ACACATACGTGCCCCTCCTCCAAATACTAAAAAATTCTAACTGAAAACGCTTCCATATTACACGATAAAAACAAGCAAAAAAAATCAAAATATTTGGAGCTATTTATATGAAGATAAACAATTCTTTCTTGAATAAGATCAATTTTGAATGTAACAACCGCGTTCTGTAATGTCTATGAAATCTTACCGGTAATTCTTCCTCTTAATTCAAGAAAAGTTCTTCAGTAAGTTCCCTTCACACTTGTTCTTCCTCCAACTCTTTACATAAAACACATGGCTCATCCTTGCGTTTGTCATTTCATTGTTCATTCCTCTACTACTGGCTTCAGCTGGAAGTCAAAGTACTTGGGAAAAATATGACGTTTTCTTAAATTCATTCCATTCAGAAGTCAAATCATTCATGCAAAGACTAGAACGGATCAAAGATAAAATAGGCAGGACCGAATTGTCAGTCCTATTTAATCAAACATGTTGAAAAGAGAAAATACAGCCAGTATATATATATATATATATATATATATATATATATAATGTTTTTGTTTGAACTTCACAATTATAAAAATCAAACCATTATTCTTTATGCGATCATCGTAGCACATGAGGGAATGAAAGGCAGCAAACCGATCGTTGTCTTGAAAAAAAGAAAAGAATACCTGATAATCTATAAATTGGAGAGACGTTGTTCATAAAGCGTTAAATTTCAACAAGTATTAAAACCTGATAAAATTGAGAAGACAAACATGAAATGATATTATTCCATTAAACACTTTATTTCAACACACGAGAAATACGCAAGACTAAACATTAACAAAGTCCGTAAAAGTTCCAAGAAAATTCTATTTGCCTTCCCAAGGGAGGAGAAAAAAACTTAGACCTCGATTTCATTCGGTAGCGACTCTCGTTTTTTAACACACACACAACAAAAAAACAACAGAGTAATAAACATCAAATTTCAGAGAAACGTTCTTTTTGTTCCGGGGAGAGAAAAATTAGATACTTATTTTTTTCTGAAAAAAACTTCTCGCTTCGGGAAATCTCAATCTCGTGGTATTTTTACTTGATCCGTCAAGTCTCAAAAATTGAACCGCTCTCTTCATAACCTTTTTCTTTTGTCTAATTTTTTCCACGTCTCCAAAATTTGTCGTCTGCCCAATCAAATTTTCTTTTTTGAGTTTTCACTGAATGATATCTGACCTACAGTTTAAGAGATGCAATTCATGTTGGTCTTTATCAGCTTCTTTAAATTTAGTAATAAATTTCCTTCTTTTTTCTTATTTTTAACTATTCATAAACTTGTTAATCCTTTTTTTAAATGTTTGGCTTCTTCGTTTAATGGCGTGTCAACCCTCATGAATTATTTAATGCTAAAGGTATCCTTGAGGAATAAACAGAAATAGTACTATTTAACTTATAGCTTGGCGATAAAGGGGTTCATATATTTCCTGGAGGTATTTGTCTGAAAGTGAACGTAATAGCGCGACTGGAGTTCGAACTCTCTCTCAACGATGTCACAGTCCAGCATGTTAGCCATTAGAATACGGGTAGTCCTCTTTTTAAGAAAATATGACAATATACATATATCAGTACAAAACAGTAGTCACTAGTGCCTTCAGCAAATTAATTTTCCCAGTGAAAGTATATATATATATATATATATATGCGCGCGTGAGCGTGTGTGTGTGCGCATGTGTATATGTACGGTTATCGCTGTAAGGAAATGGAATCGACAGGTTGAGTTCAGAACCTGGACGAGGCTGTTTGCCTTTTACTTAGCTCTTCTGTTCCTGGAAAAAGTAGGAATTCTCTTCTCTACCCAGTTATTGGTAAATAGAAGGACAGACTTGGCTCTCATAGTTTAATAAGGCAACTAGTTCTGGAGAAGGAAATCAGTGACACACATATGAACCATTCTTCTGTTATCAGTTCATCCAAAAAGTGAGGGTGATCCTACGCAAGCATTCACCACCACAAACAAATCCCTCTTTTTTTCTCTCTATCACACTGCCTGTGTCTGTGTGGCTCTCTCTCTCTCTCTCTCTCTCTCTCTCTCTCTATATATATATATATATATATATATATATATACCAACTTCACTGGGTAAGAGGTTAAAACTGAGATCAAAGTTGGTTCTAATGACAGTAAAACAATTTTTATTTATTTAAATGAGTGATACTGAGAAGATTTATTGATTTAAACATTTTTGTTTTTTGTTAATAGCAATAGTTCTAATTAACCAATAATCCTATATAATAATTCTAAATCTCTTGTATGAGATACTAAATAGTTAGAGTGTTCAGCAAGTGTCCTGCAGACCGGGGTTCAATCCTAGTTAGAGTCACACCAAAGACTCAAAAGATGGTACTTGATGTCTTCTTGCTCAGCACTCAGCATTATAATTTACGGATTAAGGGTAAGTGGAGCAGTTCAGGGAAAGGACTTCGCCTTCTTCTACACCTCGGTGTAGTAGCTATTTAAAAGGGAGCCTTCGGGTCACCTTCGGGTCACCTTCAACTACATTCAGCCAATTTATATATTTACATATATATATATATATATATATATATATATATATATATATAAGCTTAATTAGTAAGTTTTAAATTAATGCTTGATTAATTTATTCTAGTAAGACGTTTGCTTTTTTTTTAATGTTCGGAAGTTGAAATTCTGTGAGATTAACTAAGTTTTGCAACAATATGGTTTCCTAGTTTGGAACAAGCAGCCGCAGGCATAGGCCTCTATGTTAATGCACACAAAACGGAATATATGTGCTATAATCAAACAGGTGACATCTTCACTCTAGACGGAACCCCTCTTAAACTAGTAGATAAATTCACTTACCTAGGAAGCAGCGTCTCATCAACCGAAAAGGACATCGACACGAGGTTAACGAAAGGATGGACAGCTCTCAATAGGCTATCGATTATATGGAGATCAGACCTAACCGATAAAATGAAACGCAGTTTCTTCCAGGCAGCAGTCGCATCGATACTGCTATATGGATGCACTACTTGGACTCTAACAAAACGGCTAGAGAAGAAGCTAGACGGCAATTACACAAGAATGCTGCGAGCAATCTTGAACAAGTCCTGGCGGCAACACCCCACATAACACCAACTGTACGGCCACCTGCCTCCTATCACGAAAACTATCCAAGTTAGACAAACCAGACATGCAGGACACTGCTGGAGAAGCTGGGACGAACTCATAAGTGATGTACTCTTATGGACCCCCACATATGGCCGAGCAAAAGCAGGACGACCAGCACGAACATACATTCAGCAACTATGTGAGGATACGGGATGTAGTCTAGACGACCTGCCGGAGGCGATGACCGATTGGGAAAAGTGACGAGAGAGAGTCAGGGATATCCGTGCTACCAGCACGTCATGATGATGATGATGATGATGATGACTGATTATAGGTTATTGTTAGAAAGCCCACACAAAGGCCGAAATAAAGACTTACAATTAAGAGTAGGTACAAATATATCTCACAGATAATCACAGCGATGATTAACTTATTCCTTCACAGAAGCAGACACAGATAGTCATTAGTTCGCGCGAATTAGTCGTGTTTTAAGTGGGAAAATATTAAGAACTGAAAGAGAAATAATTGACAACAACACACCCAAACAATAAACACGAACATCTATGTATATATATATATATATATATATATATATATATATATATATACGAGGTACACATACACATGAACAAAAAAAGCCAACAATAAAAGCAAAGATTGAAAAAAAACCCGCCAAAAACATACAAAGCTAAGAAGCACAAAAATGTAAAGAAAAATAATATTCATTTATAAATAAACTAAAAGAAAAAAAAATAGTCCCAAAAGGATGCAAATAATTGGCTCGCCAAAGTGTTAATCAGAACAAAGTCTCACCGGTTCACTTGACAGTAACACCTAAAAGATGTTTTTGTTATCAGATGACGGGAAAAAAAAACTTATGAACGCTTCGTCACACAGCGCCATTTTGATCACCATTAGTGCTTCCGACGACCATCAGTTTCCCTCAGAGAGAGTTGAAACGATTTTGAGCAGGAATTCAGACAAAATATGTTTATTTACTAATTTGAGGTCAAAATCAGGGCAATGCAATCTCGATAACACAAACAGAGATATTAAGATACACACACACACACATGTATATATCTATATATATATATATATATATATATATTAGTGTGTATGTGTATCTGTGTAGTGATAAGTTTTTGAGAATTAAAAACAGCAACATTAAGCAAGAGGAACCAAATATCATTGAAAACAAAATAACAAGACATTATCCTGCGTATGACAATAAATTACATCTGATGGTGAGGCTCCAATTCTGTAAATCTGGGAGGTTTATTGTACACCTTTATTATTATGCAAGGTTCACTCTGCCAGGAATGGTAGTATCTGTTTGGGTTCTATCTATGAGCCAGAGATATCTGTTTGAAATTATTTGTATTAGATTGGAATATTTGATACAATACAAGTTATTTGTATTAAGAATAGTTTCTTGGAGCTATGATTGTTTACATATGATTATTATTATTAGTTACTCGAAATCATGTATAATTGTTTGATAAAAAGATTGATTTTGTGATTAAACAACCCAACATGTGTAGACATACTTTAAAAACCAACCAACCAACCAACCTTACTTTAGGAGTTCCTACGAATATATCAATAGTAGTCACTAGAAACCATATAACTGGGAAAGCAAATAACTTGCTAAATAGTAGTTAATTGGCGACCGTAGTCGTGGGCGACCCGAAGGCTTCCCTATCACTGAGCTGTATATATATATATATATATATATATATATTGTCATCCACAGACAGACTGTTTCGTTGTATCACAACTCATCATTGTGGTTAGACAACATGCAGGATGCTTCAAGCTGGGATTGAAAACAGCCCAAATTTACCTAGTGCAGCCCCGGGGTAATATTCGAAATATTTACCCTTTATACGTACCTTATAATGCTAAATGTTAAGCAAGGAGGTATCAAGTAGCATTTTTTGAGTCTTACGTATGACTCGAACTAGGATTGAACCCTGGTCTCCCAGGCCATTGACGAGTACTCTTATAGAAAGACTTAAGTGAAAACATGTATGTGAATAAATTATCAATATAAAATAGAAATACTCAAAACCATAAAACTATATAGACAAATAAAACGTGCAATTAAAAGAAAAATGCAAACCTACAAAATATATTTTTGATTACAATCAAATATTTACAAATGATCAAATTTCGTCATTAAATAATCCCTCAAAAGTTAATGTACTTTTAAAGAAATGAACTACACCAAACCGTAGCAAGTTATATTTTGGGGAAAATATACGTAAAAAAATTGAATTAAATTGATTATATTACTATAATTTTTTGCTATCTCCCCAAAATTCTGTTTATACGACATCTGCTTTTTATTAGTTAAAAAATTGTCAGTGCCATTAAAAAATTGAAATGGTGAGGGAGATCCAGATTAGCTTATCAATTTGGTAAACCTTCCAATGAGGGAGGAAGGCTCGCGATTTCAGTTTGCTTTAGTGATTATGAACAGGATTTTAAATGATGTCTGTCTTGAACTCAAAATCAAACTATTTAAATGAAACTGTCTTTTTGTTCAAAGAGTTATATATATATATATATATATAACAGTTGAATGTTCTTCTTACGTAATATTCCAGTTTACATAAATATATATCTGTATATGAGTGTGTGTGTATACATACAAACATAAATACATATGCACATGATTGATAAACCAAAAATTTGGGAATTATATTATAAAAACTCATTACCTAACTACTGGGTTGTCCTATTTCAATCTAGAATTCATCGTGATACTTACGCTTGAAAATCCGTACATCAAAATTAAAGACAGAATTGGCAGATGAATTTTCGATGGGATATATATATATAGTCATCCACAGACAGATCTGTTTAGTTCTATCAGAACTCATCAGTGTGGCTAGACAGAAGCTTCTCGTAGCTGGGATCGAAACCCGGTTGACTCAAACGCCAAGCCAAAGCCTCTAACCATTCAGCCACGCGGAGCGATTAGCCGCGAAGGAAATTTTAAACGCTTATGAATCACAATTACAATTGTTTACATACATCCGTTCAACGGCTGCCGAGACCTCAATTCATATACGAAGAGGCTTGCAATAGACACTAATGGCAACACGATTACTTCTTCGCCAGAGAAATCAACCCTATATATATATATATATATATATATATATATATATATATATATATATATATATTTACTAACAGGGCTAAATTAAACTTCGTACATATTTTGAGACGTTTTTTCTCTTGTTTCGATAACGCTTTATAAATCTCCCTTGATGTTAAATTTTATAAAAAAATCAATTATCAATTTAATTAATTTTATCAAATTATGAAAATTAACTTTTCTCAAAATTTGAAATGGTTTAGGTTGGTTCATTTATTTGTTTAAAGGCATTTCAACTATTTATGGACTATTTAAAGCCGAAATTCAATTAATTTCTAAATGTTAAATTGTAATCATAACTATCTTAAATGTTTTATAGCACTTTTAAAAATTATTTTGAATTATTGGTTTAAATACTCATATAATATAAATTACTTTTATCTAATAGAAACAAGATTTGAATGGTTTCAAATCGTAATGTCTATCGAAATATTAGTTATATTATCTCAAGTATTAATCATAAATTGACCGTACTCGAGCCCGAACTTGCTTACTATCATGTAGCAGGCAAGCACGTCATCCATTACTCCACCGAGACTCTCTTTGTCTCAAGTAGTTATATATAATACTAATTATTTATACATTAGTGTATTGTTTAAAGTTTATATGTTTTTTATCTAATAATAATAATAATTGTTTTACACACAATTACACAGCTTTACACAATTACACAGTTAATAAGAATAATTGCAAATACTTATAACTCCAAAGTATTATTCATAAAACAATTAATTTATACACATTAATATATATATCATTTTAAACATTACAAAACAGATGACATGCACACAAAATTTTAGAGAGATAGTAAAAATCATAGAAATATAATCAATTGAATTCGTTTTCTTTTTTTAAATATATTTTCCCCAAAGCATAACTTACTATGGTTTGATATACTACATTTCTTTAAAAGCATATATATATATATATATATATATATAAAGGTAGCAGAAAAAACATAATCTAAGTAGGTGAATATATTATGATGTAAAGTCGACGTTAACGTTTCGGTTTCAGTAACCATCATCAGGACTTGGATATCAAAATAGTTCACACAGTTATGAATGCTTGCTGAGATGACAGGAGCAAATGAGAAATATACAACGAAAAGATACATAAACGTGCACATGGCGCTCATAATTCAAAAGTCATTTGAACGTGTCTGGCACGTGGAAAAATATGTGAAAATGTTGGATTTCCCAAAGAAACGTGACAAAACCTCACGTTTATTGAGAAATACGCAACATGTAAGTTTTCAGATGTATATATCGTTTGGAATCATCCATCTTAAATGTTATGTAAGAATGTATTTGGTATTTGTTTTTCCGAAAAGACAGTATGAAAGTAAATATGGATAAAATCCTACAGATATATATATATATATATATATATATATATATATATATATATATATATATATATATATATCATCAAGTCACGCAGAGAGTACAGAGGTCTTTGACTCTCTCTTGCCATCCATCCTTATCATCCATTGCCCCTGGTAGATCTAGACAACATCCAGTGTCCACACATAGCTGATGTATTTAAGTATTTGCCGGTTGGATAAGACGAGCGCGTCCATATATATATATATATATATATATATAATTACTGAACGTATATATATATATATATATATATATATATATATATATATACGTTCAGTAATTAGTGACACTGTTTATTCTGGCCCACTAGGCAGGGGCTGTAGAATACAACGATTGCTGAAGGGTAAGACTTCCCCAACGAGTTCCTGGATATGATACTAAATAATGCGATGGTGAGGCTCTAGTAATGCTGGAGCTTTGGGTAATGCGGAGTACCCCTTTATTGTCATCGCTCCCAGATCCACTCTAGTCTGGAGTGGAAGCACTTGATAAGGTCCTGTTTATAGGTTAAATAGAACCAAGCAGGGTACTTATGCTAAACTTAATTGTTTGAAATAGAACTGTTTTTCATTGAAACTCTGTGCTTATGTTAAACGAAATTGTTTGACGTAGGAATGTTTATACGTATAAAAATGGACTTGGTATTAAATAACCTACAACGGATAATATATCCTTAGCCAAAACAGTGTTTATTCAGAAGCTTAAAAATAAAATAATAATTATTTTTCAGCTTTTACTAATTAGATAATAACGATATAAAAACCAACTTTCGTTGCTTTATTCCTTGTCCTAATCTTATGAAGATACACTTCTTTCTTTTTCCAAGGATCATTGGATGTTAAAACATTGATTATATTCCAAATATTATAATACAGCTCCGAAAACTTTTACATTTTAAAGTACATATCCAAGGAAATCTCTGTGATGTACTGGCTAACGTACTGGACTGTGACAACGTAGTTAGTGATTTCGAACTCCCGTCGCGCTATTACGTTTACTTTCGGACTGATACCATTGGAAAAGGTCCCGTCGACATAATGGTTTGAGTGTTCGCCAATGGTGCGGGAGACCAGGTTAAATCATACCAAAGACTCAAAAAAATCATTCTTGTTGTCTTCTTGCTTAACACTCAGCATTATAAAGTACGGACCAAAAGTAAGTGTAGTAATCCAAGGAAAGGAGTAGCACTCTCACCTACACCTCGGTGTAATAGCTATTGAAAGGGGGCCATCGGGTCACTCTCGATGACGGTCACCCAGTTTACTTAACTTACTTAAGGGGTAAATAACACCACTACTTCAACAGGGATGGATTTGGTATTAGATAACCCATGAAGGTTGATATGCCATTAAACAAAGAAACCAAATCAAAGTACATATCTACAGAAAGCGATGTCAGCATACGTATAGGAAAGATATGAACTGCTATCGACAGGTTATCGGCCATATGGAAATCAAATATCTCTCATAAAATAGGAATTCTTTCAAGCTGTATCCGTATCAGTACTATTGTATGGCTGGACATTAACAAAGTACTTGGAGGAAAAGCCAGATAAGAAGTACTAAAGGATGCTGATAGCTGTTTTAAACAAATCCTGGGAGTAAAATAACAGCAGCTGTACGTCCACTTGTCTCCCATCTCACAAACCATCCAAGACATGCTGAGCACTGCAGGAGGAGGAGAGACGGAATCATTAACGAAGTTCTCCAGCTGACCTCAACAAATGGAAACACCAGTGTTGGGCCACCAGCAGAGACTTATAATCATTAGCTCTGTGTGGACTCTAGACGCCACTTAGAGGACCAGTGAAAACCGATGGACGATAGGGATGGATGATATGTATGAGAGAGAGAGAGAGAGAGAGAGAGAGAGAGAGAGAGAGGAAATCTATGACTTAATGATGAAGACGAAGAAATGATGTACTCATTAAACCCTAGGTAAGAAGTCCAAACTTGTATCGAAGCTGCTTATTCTAGAATCTTCAATGAAGATTAAAAGATTTTCACTGAATTTGTTTGGTTGATTGGTTGGTTGGATTTTATGGCATATCAACCTTTGTAGGTTATTTAATGCAAAATCCATTTTTATACAAATAATCTGTTCTATTTCAAACAATTCAGTTTAGCATAAGTACACAGTTTAATTGTCAAAAACATTTTTATTTCAAGCTATTCCGTTTAGTCAAACAGTTCTAATTCAACTAGTTCAGAATATATTTTCTTTACACACATTTAGATGTCAAAACAGTTCTATTTCAAACAATTCAGTTTACCGTTAGTATACTTTCAATGTCAAGAACAGCTCATTTCAAACAATTCAGTTTAGCACAAGTACGCAATTAAAATGTAAGTACACAGTTTAACTGTCAAAAAACATTTCTATTTCAAAGTATACAGTTTAGTCTAACAGTTCTAATTCAAACAATTCAGTTTAGCGTTTGTAGAGTTTAAATGTTAAAAACACTTCTATCACAAACAATTCAGTTTTGCATAAGTACGCAGTTTATTTGTCAAAATAGTTCTATTTCAAACAGTTCAGTTTAGCATAAGTACGCTGTTTAAATATCAAAACATTTCTATTTCAAGTAATTCAATTTAGCATTTAGTTCTATTTGACCCATGAATAGGACCATATCAGGTTCTACTACTGCGGGCTAGAGTAGACCTGCGAGCGATTGTAATGAAGGAGTACACCACATTACCCAAAGCTCCAGCATTACTAGAGCCTCAGATTGTTTAGCGCCATATCTTGGACACTCGTTTGGGGAGAAGCAGTTAGTGTATTCTACAGCCCCAACCGACTGATTAAGTCTTTATATGTGTATGTCTGAGAGAATAAATGTGCGTGTGAGAGAATAAATGTGCGTGTGAGCGCGGGCCAGAGTGGACCTGGTAGTGATAGGAATAAAGGGAACCCCGCATTCCCTAAAGCTCCAGCATTACTGGAACCTCACCATCAGATTGTTTAGTGCCATATCCTGGACACTCGTTAGACGGGTCTTACCACTCTACAGAGATGCAGTCGGTGTATTCTAAAGCCCCAGACGACTGGGCGATTCACTAAATTGCTACAATCGATAATTTTTACTATAAAAGATAAATTTACTTAACAGAAGAGATCTATCAATTAACTCCTTTATATTAGCTCATGCAGTTAACATTGTTTAATGGAAAATTTTACAGGGTTTTATAGTGAAATGTTTCCTAATTTAAGTGAGTTACTCTAAAGAGATTTAACAATTTTTTTATTTTATTTTTTCTCGATTGTTAGAACTTACTAAGCAATAACAATTGAATTATTTTTCATTTACATCAATAAAACTTACTGCTGTGGTATCATCCCAATTGTTGATACACAATGGACTCTTCCAAAACATACGAGTATATGACAGTTGACAGTAATCAGCTCAGTGAGTAGCAAATAGCTCCACTGGCGACATTGTTATTATTTGTTTTTACTGTAATATATAACCTTTATTTTTCTCTCTTAACCCGTGTTTGTCTAATTTATTTTATGCCCTTTTGCGAGGACATAACATTTACTAATCTTTAATTACATGGGAATAATTATTTTAGACAAATGATTTATCATTTTTTTCTTTTGAAATTAGGGAAGTTAAATTCTGAATGATTAGATTTTATGGTTTTCCGCTGTTAATTGTTTAGTTTTAAAGAAAAGCATATGGTAGCAAGGAAAATTAAGATGTGCAAAATGTTACTGCTAACTTTGTTGATATTTATCTGTACCTCCCACCAATGGAGGTGCTCGTGGTGTAATTGTTATCGTCGTAGGAAATGGACACGGTGACACGAGTTCAAATCCTGGACGAGGCTGATTGCATTTCACATAGAACTAATACCCTTGGGAAAGGTATGAATCCAATTATTCTCCCTCCAGCTATGGGTAAATAGTAGGACAGACAGGGTTCTTCAGCCTTGGTGAGGCAACTAGTCTATGAGAAGGTAAACTCTGAATTAAAACCTGTTAAACTCCGCTTAAAAATTGACCTTGTGTCATATCCTGCCCGAGCGGAGGGGTTGGTAAATAGGATCTGTACCTCCCACCAAGTGGGATTTGACTCAAGGTCATTTTAGTGTGGGGGAGCCATGCACAAATCGAAACCCATGCACAGCAGGTGCAAAAGATACTTGATCCCGTTGATATTCCCCTTTTGGGGAAACTCAGGATCCAAACGTTCATTGTATATTTATATTTACATTTTATATGTAGTTGTTTCTCAAGAGTTTGGTTGTGTTCTATGGCATATCAACCTTTGTAGGTTATTTGATGCCAAACCCATTTTTAATCAAATGAACAGTTCTATTTCAAGCTATTCAGTTTAGTCAAATAGTTCTCATTCTAACAAATCAGTTTAGTATAAGTATAGTTTTTGTCCACGGACAATTAAATATAAAAATAGTTATATTTCAAGCAGTTTAGTTTAGCATAAGTACGCAGTTGGAATATCAAAACAGCTCTCTTTCAACTTATTCAGTATAGCATAAGTACACATTTTAGTTCTATTTAACCCATAGATAGGACCCTATAGGGTGCTACCACTCCAGCTCAGAGTGGACCTGGGAGCGATGGCAATGAAAGGGGTGCTCCGCATTCCCCAATGCTCCAGCATCACTTGAACCTCACCATCAGATTGTTTAGTGTCAGATCCAGGACGCTGGTTGGTTTGGGGGTCTTACCCCTCTGCAGAGAAGCAGTCGGTTTATTCTACTGCCCCAACCGACTGGGCCTTGTGAAACTGGAAAAGGATCAATAAATTTATCTTCTCAAGAGGTTTTTCTGTACACGGTTATATGGTATCAAGTATTCCTATCTAATGCTGATAATTTACGCACAATTATATGATTTCAAGTGATTATTTCTATTTAATATTCAATATTCATTTGTTTGCACACAGTTATATGATTTCAAGCAACTAATTATCTTTTATACGAAATTATAGCTCCAACAAATTATTCTTAATACATATAATTTGTACAGTTAAATAGTATCAGATATTCCTAGATAATGCAGATACTTTTTAAATAGATCTATTTGAACTATGGATGGGACCCTAACATATACTATCATTTCGGTTCAAAGGGAACCAGGGAGTAATGACATTGAAGAGGTATTCCATACCTCCTAAATCCCCAAAACTGAAGCCTCAGCATCAGATGCAGTTTTGGGTCGTACCCACGACACTCCTTTTTGAAGGATTCTAACTCCTCTGCAGGGGACACAGATAGAGTAGTTTAATATCTTTACACTATCATATATTTTACAAGTATTAGACTGATATTACACTTTCATTTTTCTTTTCTAATATTAGACACTGAGTTTTGTTCAGCCATTTGGTTTTGTTTTTCTTTCTTTTTTTACCTTTCTTAATCGAGCAAGAATGGCTACATCTACGTCCTCCTTATTTACTGTTTGAAAATTACGGCACTAAAAGATAGCCAAACAACTCGAAAGATACTTTCCTTTATTTGGATAGACAAGGATGCATGTCTTGCCACCCTTTTTCCCTTGTTTCTTTTTGTTACGTGAGCATACAATCAGAAAATCACGCGCACAAATGGACTCATCGTTCGCGCGTATACAAAAGAACCGTTTCACAATCTTGGTACATTGGTACGAAATAACAATGGCTCTAGCAGACGACACACATTAATGCACAAGTAACTTTTTGAGACAACAATGCCGAAGGATAGTGGACAAAAAATAGGAGAAAAATAAATCTAATGTGTTGTTACTTGTCCTTCATTCAAAATCGTTTTATATTAGGCCGCCGAACACTGACATAGCCGCCATGATTGTGTTGTGTTAGTCACGTGTTTCCGGTTGTCCTTTTGGACGTGAATAAACACAGAGTTTAAAGGAAACCGGGGAAGCGATGTTACAGTGTAGAGTAAGCGGTGGGGGAAAATGTGTTATGAAGAAAAGAAGAGAAACGTTGTCACTTTTCGAAAGATATGATAGAAGAGACGACAAGAATATGTTGATTAAATAGTAGACGATTGAGGTGAGAAAAAGAAAGAGAAGCTACTGAAGATGATTTTTTGTGTTGCAAGATCGTTATTACTCATTAAAAAATATATCCATCTTTCTTTTCTACTACCTATCGCTTTTATTTTCTTTCTGCTTCTTCAGCAAACTAATTAAAACAAAGAGAGAGACAGACAGGCAGACACGCACGCACACACACAAATACACGCACGCACGCACACAGGTGAAGAGAGTGCAGAGACTAAAATAATGGCACAAAATCGATTATTTGGTCGATGGTAAGAAACAGTGGACAATAAATATTACAAAAGCTTCCAAAGGTTTTCAAATCTCTGACCGCATCATCGAAAAATATCAAGATGTGTACACTTATAGATACACATCGCTATATTAGGCTGATGTATAAATTTCCTCCATCATCTTTTGCAAAATACAAGGGAAATCTGTGCAGTATCTTAGAAGTTTCATCTGTTCTTTATCGTCTCTTTATATATACTACTTATGAATTGTTTTAGAGTACTATCCATTTTTAACCTGTTCATTACTACAAGTGAGATAACTTGTTAGCTCAAGGATGTCAGTGTCGTGCTACGAACAAGACGAAATTTCTTGAAAAGGTGTCAGTGCACTGACACGTACGAGATAAATTGTCTTGACAAAGTGTCAGTTTAGTGCCACATACGAGAGGAATTGTTTGGTAAAGTGTCAATTTAGTGCCACGAACGAGATAAATTGTCTTGACAGTTCCAGTTTAGTGCCACGTACGAGAGGAATTATTTTGGCAAAGTGTCAATTTAGTGTCACGAACGAGATAAATTGTCTTGAGAGTGGTAGTTTAGCACCACGTATCAGTAATTGTTTTGGCAGTGTCAATTTGGTGGCATGAACGAGATAAATTGTCTTGAGAAAGTGTCAGTTTCGTGGCATGAACAAAATAACTCATCTTAGAAAGGTGTCAAGTTAGCGTCACGTATGACAAGAATCGTATTGGTAAGGTATCAATTTAGTGCCTCGCACAAACTTGAATATCTTGGCAAAGTATTAGTTTACTGCTATGTACGAAATAATTCATCTTAAAAAGGTATCAGATTAGTGCCATAAACGAGATTAATTGTCTTGGCAAAGTATCAGTTTAGTACCATGAATAGATGAATCATATAGGCTACCATAGGAGCTGCAATATGTGTGTCTTTGATGAGGTAAAATTGCAGCATCTGGGAAGCTTTAAATGTAGCTTGGGATAAACTTGAAACTTGCCAACACAAACATCTGAGAACTATCTCTAGAAAACAGTGGGCAAACCGCCTTATCTCCCACAAAGCTCTGTACAAGATGTTCAATATCATTCCACTATCAACAAAGACGGCACAACAGACGGTTTTCTGTGTTTAGTCCAGTGGTACGAATATCAGGTGAAAAAACCTGCACAAAATCCCTGGAAATGCTGTCCAACAACTATGGGTAATGCAGGGGCTATTACTAAACAAACTTGCTCGAAAAGATTCGGACGGACTTGCAAAATGCAGGATTGGGAGTCGAAAGATCTGGAAAACGGCTGAAGGAGCTAAGGACCGTCGCAAAGAAAAGGACTGAGTGGCTTCAAATGAAATAGGACTGAATGCTGTACTAATATATTTCAAACTACTAAAGTAGCCGAATGCAATAACACACACACACACACACACACACACACACACACACACACACACACACACACACACACACACACACACACACACACACACACAATGAGATGAATTGTCTTGTTAAGGTGTCATTTTGTTGCCATGAGACTTTGAGGCAAAGAAAACCGATTCCTTGTATCAAAACGAATTGGAATGAAAATTTGTGTTTCACCGAATAATCTAGTATCCTCGATGCAAAATAGATGCACAGATGTCGCACAGATGTTCTAAAAGTGAAGGGAACGTTCTGAAAGTATTAAAACTGCAGAATTTATGTGAAAGATTAACTTTTTGTGGGATGTTTTACGATCATTTCCACCCTCGAAAAATAATATGAGTAGGTGTCTATACATTTGAACACTTTTTATACATGTAATTAAAAATCAAGTATATTTTTTGTCGGTGCTCGTATGAATATGTAAATATACACACATTTTGAGTGGCACTCGTGATGTAATAATTATTGTGGTTGGAAATCGACACGGTGACACAGTTCAGATTCTGTTTGTATTTCATATAGCTCTAATACACTTGGGAAAGGTATGGATCTAACTAGGACCCTTCCATCTGTAGGTAAATAGTAGGACAGACTGAGCTCTTTGGCAACTAGTCAAGAAGAAAGAAAACGATGAATTCTATTAATCTTCGCTTAAAATTGATCTTGTGTCACATCCTTCTCGGTCGGAGAAATATATATATATATATGTGTGTGTGTGTGTGTGTGTGTGTGTGTGTGTGTGTGTGAGTGTGTACAAGATTCATATTCTAAATATATACTAACATGAATATACACAGAAGCTTGCACAAATAAAAACAATATATATAACAACTATATAACGAAATTTGATTAAACTGACATATGATATGAATAAGATCTATATATTCTTAATATTTATATGTATATCTAAAATATGATTCTTGTACGCACGCACACACACACACACACACACACACACACACACACACACACACACACACACATATATAAGCAAGCAGTAGATGCACTTATTCAATCAGTGTGTATAGGTATGTGTATATTCATATGTTTGAACACTTTTTATACATATAATCAAGAATCAAATATATTTAATTTTGTTAGTACTCATATAAATATGTAATTTCACACACACACACACACACACACACACACACACACACACACATATATATATATATATATATATAACCATTCGAGTGTCTGACGAAAATTGTGAACGTTGACAAAAGGAAAATGACTGAGTCGTTCTGAGCTCTGAAGCTTTTATTATTTTTATTTGGTCTGTCGACATCAGTAAATACATAAGTGTAATTATCTGGCCAAATTTGATTTGTCTGTCGCGAAATAATTATGCCGATACATTTATTGATGTCACTTGATCTGGGAAACTTAATAAACTGGAAAAATATCTTTAGCGTCGATAAAACAGAACCTAAACCCACGAGGTCACAATTTCAATCCTAATTAGCCAACTAGTCCGTTAATTTAGTCAAACTAGTTCTCTGTAGCTTGGGATAGAATCGGCTGAATAGATGTTTTGGAACTAGATTTCTTTTTATATTTTTCATTCTTTGGTTCTGATTGCTTGACTTCGGAGTCGTGCTTAAGCAATTGGGATATTATATAGGTAGGTGCAACGACAAGTCTGTAGCCTTATAATGGAGAAAGTGGTTATTTTACACAGCAATGTTAATTTTGCAAATGTTCTTAGTAGAGAATAACTGTGGCGTAGTGGCTTACCGTACTGGGCTGCAACATTATGATGAGCGAGTTCGAACTCCAGTCGCGCTATTATGTTCACTTTCAGACTAATACCATTGGAAAAGTTTGAACATACTTACCCCACCCCCAGCTATGGGTTAAACAATACCATTACTGTTCTTCTACAAGGCTGATCTTTATATTAAATAACCGACGTATGTTGATATGCCATTAAAGAAAGAAACTAAGCCAAAAGTTAACTCAGCGGGCAATATTAATCACTTAGGGTTAAGTCATACATCCTAGATGCATCAAGGGAGGTCATCAGTGATGCACTGTTTTCCTCGCCGATTTCGGGTTCCGCAGCATATCGGCTCCAACAGCAACCCTGGCATGACTCTAGAAGAGACAAGCCGCCTCCTTGGTAGCGAAAACAATAAAAAAAAACCCCTGTAAGGCCGGACTTCGACCGTTCTTTATTGACATATGTCATTCAGCATCAGTCAATGAAAGCAGGGCATTTCGCGCTCATCTACTATATAATGTTGTCATTACTTCATCCGGTTTCGATCGACTACTTCCGGATTCGATAACGAGGTAAGATGGTATTTTAAATGCTTTGTCTAAGTCCATGTTTTACATATTAAATGCTAATCCCCTAGCGATTAATCATTATACAATGAAAATTTTAAATGAAAACCCAGTTTTTGAATATAAGTCAGTTTCTAATTGATACTCGTATCTCTTCATTTCTCCTACTCAGACAGACAGATAGACAGACATATTCATACTCGAACACGAAAATATCTACCTTATATATATCCAACCTATTGTCTAGTCAGTAGACTGTTCTTTAATCGCTCGGGAGACCGGAGTTCAATACCAGGGCGAGTCATACAAAAGACTCAAAAAAGCTACTTGATACCTTCTTGCCTAACACCCAGCATTATAAGGTACGTATGAAGTAGAGTAATCCAGGGAAAGGAGTAGCGCCCCCCCCTATACCGCGGTGTAGTAGCTAATGAAAAGGGAGCCCTCGAGTCGTTCTCGACTTCGGTCACCAACTTTACTTATATATAAGCTGGAATAGCGTATACGAATGCCAGAAATATAAGGGTAATCCTCCAACTCTTGGCAATTAATGGGGGGGGGGAGGAAATCTCTGATACAAGAGGCATACTAAAAGTAGTTACAACTCCCACTTGAGCTAGGAGGCCCCAAATATAACTACCTAATGTCACATTTAGCCCTCGTAGGGAGGTAGATAAATCCTACCCTTAGTAATTGCCACAATAAAAAAGAGGTATATATATATATATATATATATATATATATATATATATATATATATATATATATAAACTAAATCTCATCTTACTGATTAGAAATTGATAGATTGACATTTCTACATTTCTGCCAGATGACGTTAAAAATCATAAAAAAAATATATGAATGCATCGACACCCCGCTCTCATTTTTTTCTTCTAATACGTCAAGATCTTCAAGTATTTCTCTATCTCTTTTCCTTTCTCTTTTTAAACTCGAGACGTTGCTGGTGTGAAGTTGACTCCTATACGTGGTGCTTACCAAAAGATCGGAGAAGTTAGAAATTGTTAGCTAACCAAATATAGTACGAAGTTTTGCAGCAACATTTGTCGGTTTGTAAACAACTGACCATATGAATCAGAGGCTTCTGGTAAACAACGTATTTGATGGAACATAAATTCCGCCAATTGTACAAGGGATACTAAAAAAAATGATTCGATATTTCGTCGAGTTTTATGGGAACTTTATCCATGTACTCTATTTGACTAGTTAAAAAAGAGGTTTCTTGTATATTTTATGATAGTTCAATAATAGGAACGGTACAAATGGATAGTGTATATATATATATATATATATATATATATATATATATATATATATATATATATATCATCAGATGAAGAGGAAAGGTTTCCTAGAACTATCTCGAGAAAATACACACATTTATTTTTAAATACTTCCACTTCAAAGACCTTAAACGTAAGTACTTTATATTTTTTCAACATTTTCTATAAGTTATAGTGTTATTTCATTGTAAAGGCAGTGTCATCATCATCAACACACACACGCACACACTCACACACACACACACGCGCATGCACGTACACACACACATATATATATGTTTATATATGTATTTATGATATAGTCAATGACTGATATAAAAGGCATGTCAACCTGTCTGAGGTTATTTTATCCTTAGAGGTTAGGAATTTTCGTACGTTGTACTTTACATCTACATTTTTTCCAGTAGTTTTTTAAAAGATTTTTTTGCACATGGTTGCATCAAATCAAGTATTCCGATCAAATACAAATAATTTTTAAACAGCTGTATTCGACTCATACATGAGATCCTAACCGGGAAAGAATGGATCTGGGAATAATGGCGGGGAAGAGGTAATCAACTCTCCTCAGAGCTGAAGAAGTAGAACCTCACCATCAGATGTAGTTTACTATCATACCCAGAGCACCCCATTTTGGTGAGAGGGAAGGTTATTACCCCTTTGTTGTGGAAACTGCCGGCATATGTTTAGCCAACAGAGTGAAAATATAATGATGTAAGACTCATTAGTTGTTTACATACTTTGGTTTGGTAACTTGCTGTAATGGTATACCAACCCTTGTGTGTTATTTAATGCCAAATTCAGTTTACACACACACACACACACACACACACACACACACACACACACACACACACACACACACACACACATAATTTAGTAGTTTGTTGGTAACTTTATTTTAAAACGTTTCTATTTGTCTGCACGTGGTTAAATGGGTTCAAGTATTGCTTACTAATGCTAATAATTTAATTAATCATCAATCATTTGTTTGGATATTGTAAAATGGTTTCAAGTATTATTATTTAACACTGATAATTCTATTCGGTATTAGTCATTTGTTTGCATACATTTAAAAAATTTTCAAGTATTGCTATCTTAGCCCAAATGACCCTCAGCCACAGCCTTCTCGCAACTTTAGGACTGTATATTTGTTTGCCATAAGAGCAATTTGAAGAACATGGTCGGGACCATCATATAGGGGCCCTGGCCTGATATGACCAACCGATTGATTCGATCAGGCTTCTCTGAGCCCTTGTCAAGCTCAGTTAAGGCCAAAGTGAAGTGTGGCAGCGCACGTGACCACTTCAGTTGTCTGGGCACGGACTGCGCAACCATCAAGTCTTACTCTTGTGCAGGGGTGCAGCCGGCGTACTCAGCAGCATATGCCGACATAGCTGGTTGTGTACATGAAATATGCTTTGGAGTAAATAACAATAAAAAAGGAAAATACTTTTGATATCGCCTCACACATATATTGACAAAACTTTGAAAAACGAAAATACTTTTTAGACTCGAGTCGTAAATAATGAATGGGTGAAATAAACTTTTGCATAAGGAACAATCATGTCATAGCGAGAATAGATAAGATGCAACAAAACAGCAGACGTTGGTTATGTGGTGATAGAGACGAAACGATCAATCACATAATCAGCGAATTCAGCAAATTAGCACAGAAAGAGTATAAGCCTGAGCACGACTGGGTGGGCAAGGTGATCCACTGGGAATTGTGCCAGGAAATGAAATTTGACCATATGAACAAATGGTATATGCTCAACCCTGAATCTCTCCTAGAGAATGAGACACACAAACAACTCTGGGATTTTGACATACAAACGGATCACCTAATCTTGGCTAGACGACCAGACCTTGTAATATTCAACAAAAAAAGAGAGAACTTACAGAATAGTGAACTTTGCTATTCCAGCTGACCACAGAGTAAAATTGAAAGAATGCGAAAAGAAGGATAAGTACCTGGACCTTGCTAAGGAATTGAAAAAAACTGTAGAACATGAAAGTGACGATTATACCAATTGTAATTAGTGCTCTTGGTAGAGTCATCAAAGTATTGGTACAAGGACTGGAGGACTTGAAAATAACGGGACAGGTGGAGACTGCCCAAACAACAGCATTGTTGAGATCGGCCAGAATACTGAGAAGAATATTGAAGACTTGAGGAGAATTGCTGTCACTCAACCTCCAGTGAAAACCCATTAGGTAACGTTTATGTGAAAAATTCTCAAAGGGTAAAATAATAAACATAATGATGATATGGCAGCACAAAACAACACCTATAAGACTAACTATGTTAAAGCGAAAATTTATTATACACAACAGAATAGTAAGTGTAGGTTATGTGGTGATGGAGACAAAACTATTAATCACATAATAAGCGAATGCAGCAAACTAGTGCCAAAAAAGTTCAAGACTAGACACGAATGGGTGGGGAAGGTGATCCCCAGCGAATTGTGTAAGAAATTGAAACTTGATGACACTGCCAAATGGTATATGCACAAACCAGAACCCGTCTTGGGGAATGAGACAAATAAAAAAAAAAAAAACGAAAAGAGAGACAAGTACTTGGACCTTGCCAGATGGAATATGAAGGTGACAGTGATACTATTTACCAACCCCTCCGCTCGGGCAGGATATGACACAAGGTCAATTTTTAAGCGGAGTTTAACAGGTTTTAGAATTCAGAGTTTTCCTTCTCCTAGACTAGTTGCCTAACCAAGGCTGAAGAACCTAGTCTGTCCTACTATTTACCCATAGCTGGAGGGAGAATAATTGGATTCATACCTTCCCCAAGGGTATTAGTGCTATGTGAAAATGCAATCAGTTTCGTCCAGGATTTGAACTCGTGTGAAGGTGACAGTGATACTAAGTGAAATTCACCATAGGCTTGTTAAAAAGGCTTGAAGTGTTGGAAATAAGAGGACGAGTGGAGATCATTCAAACTACAGCATTGTTAAGATCGGCCAGAATACTGAGAAGAATCCTGGAGACTTGAGGAGACTTGCTGTCGCTCGGACTCCAGTGAAAGACCATCAACTAACACTGGTGTGTAAAACACACAAATAATGATAATAAAGAAAGACAAAAAATTTGAATGTAGCTAGAAAGCTAAAAAAGCCATCGAACATTAAGGTGACATTGATACGAATTGTAGTTGGTGGGCTTGGAACTCTCCTCAAGTTGTTGAAAAGGAGATTGAAGGAATGAGAAGTGATTGGAAAAAATTGAAACCATCTTGACTATAGCACTGTTAAAATCAGCCCTAATACTTAGAAGAGTACGGGAGACTCGCGGAGACATGCTGTTACCAAGACTAGAATGAAAAGCCACCAGTTAACTCGAGTTTAAAATCTCACAAAGAGTAATAATAATGTGATCCACAGTTTACGGTTCAAACGACTTCATTGTACCTATATTGATTACTGGAAAATGCAGAGAAAAGGATCTGTTCGGAAAATGAAATGTAAAATTATCTACGATTTTAAGATAAAAACCAGGCCTGAAGACTAAATCTTGATATAATTAACGAGAAAAAAAAATACATGAATAAGTAATAAATGAATAAACGAAAAGAACTTGTCAGCCAGTCGATTTCGCCATCCCAGTAGATCACAGAGTAAAATTAAAGGAAATAATAGACACGTTTGGGTGGGAAAGGTGATCCAATAAAAACTGTGCAAGAAGTTTAAAATTTGACTATACATATTTACCAACCCCTCCGCTCGGGCAGGATATGACACAAGGTCAATTTTTAAGCGGAGTTTAACAGGTTTTAGAATTCAGAGTTTTCCTTCTCCTAGACTAGTTGCCTCACCAAGGTTGAAGAAACCAGTCTGTCCTACTATTTACCCATAGCTGGAGGGAGAATAATTTGATTCATACCTTTCTCAAGAGTATTAGTGTTATGTGAAATGCAATTAGCCTGTTCCAGGATTTGAACTCCGTGTCGCCGTGTCCATTTCCTACGACGATAACCATTACACCACGGACACTTCCTTAAAATTTGACTATACGAACAAATGTTATATGTCCAACCCAGAACCAGTCCTTGAAAATAAGACGCGCAAAATTCTTTGGGATTATGAGATAGAAACTAATCACCTAATCTCGGCCAGACGATCAAATCTCGTGATAGCCAAGGACAAAAAAAAAACAAAAAAAAAAACTTGCTGAATTGTGGACTTTGCCGTTGTGGCTGACTACAAGGTAAAACCGAAGAAAAGCGAAAAAGTGATAAATACCTAGACCTTGCGAAAGAACAAAAAAACAAAACAAAAACAAAACTATGAAACGTGAAAGTGACAGTGATACCAATTGTATTTGACGCGCTCGGTATAGTCACCAAATAGCTGGTTCTGGGACTGCAGCATTTGGAAATAAGAGGACGGGTGGAGACCATTCAAATTACAGCATTGTTAAGATCGGCCAGAATACTGAGAATAGTCCTAGAGAATTGAGGGGACTTGCTATCACTCAAACTCCTGTTAAAACCATCAGCTAACGTTGGTGTAAAAAACCCGCAAGAAATAATAAGAAATAATAAATATAATGGAGATAAATATTAGGGAATATTGGAGGCGGATCACCATCAGTCAGAGATGAAAGAAAAAGTGAGAAATAAATACCGAAGAAGAACAAGAAAACTTCTCGAAACCAAGCTCTGCAGCAGAAATCTAATCAAAAGAATAAACAAAGATAGACAAGCGCTTAGATCTTGCCAGAGAGCTGATATAATATCGGAATGTGTGGGTTGCAGGGGTACCAGTTGTGGTTGGCGCACTTGGAACAGTCACCAAAGGTTTTGAAAAGAGACTAAAGAAACTGGATATTAGAAGAAGAAACGATGCCATTCAGACCTCAGTATTGTTATGATCAGGTAAAATAGTTACTAGAGTCGAAGAAAATTGAAGAGACTTACTGTCATTCATGTTACAGTGAAAAATCACCAATTTAATCTGGTGTGAAAAGCCCGCAAGGAGTAGAATAATGCCATATGCACTAATTATGCCAAAGCGAAAACTGAAAATGCGCATGAAAATAGCATGTATAAACTGTGTTGATGGAGATGAAAGCGTTAACCACATAAATGAATGAGGGACATTGGAACAATAGGAATACAATAACAGCCACGACTGGGTAGAAAAGTTCACCTACTGTGAATAGTGCAAGTGAGTGAAGTTTTCTCATACAGATAAATGGCATACGCATGAAGCAAAATTTTTCTAGAAAATTAAACGTATAAAAATCTCCGGGACTTATGAAGCGGATTTTATCCCATTCCTGCAGACCACAGAATGAAAGTGAAAATACGAAGGACTTTACCGGAGAACTAGAAACGTTATGTAGATGAGAGTGACGGTGATACTAATGGTAATTGGAGCTCTCGGAACAAACCACAAGAACCTGGAAAAGAGAGAGGGGAACTGGGGATTAGAGAAAGGATCAACACCATCCACCACCAAATCAGCTAGAATATTTCAAAGAGTCCTGGAGACCTGAGGAGATTTGTTGCCGCTCAGGCTTTTGTGAAAAACTATCAGTTAGAACTACTGTAAAAAAAAAAAAAAAACTCTCAAAGAGTAAAGTAATGCCCTTTTAGCAGACCACATTATGAAAATAAAAAAATACGAAAAGATAGACAAATATTTGGATCTTACCGGAGAGCTGAAAAGCAGTAGATCATGAAGGCAGTGGTGATGCCAATTGTTGTTGGAGCACTTGGAACGGTTACGAAAGGCTTTGAAACACTGGTGTGAAAAACTCTCAAATGAGTAAAATAACAATAATAATGTGTGTTTTTGTATTTTATTTATCTATTTTATAAAATCAAAAAGAATCTCTTGTGTGTTTCAATTTATTTAAGATAAAACGGAATACCGAATCAAGACTTCGTATCAATTTAGAAAAAGTGGAGTTTGCCGACGCAGCGAGCCACTGTAAAAATAAAAGAAAGCCAAAAGATGAATTAATGCTTGAATCTTACCAGAAAGTTTGAAATGTTGTAGAACATGAAAGCGACGGTGATACCAATTGTAGTGAGAGTACTTGGAACGGTCCTCTGAGGACTGAGGTAACTGGAATCCAGAGGAAGAATAGAGACCATATAGATCACAGAATAGTTAAGATCGGATATAATACTCAGAAGCGTCCTGGAGAGCTGAGGAGAATTGCCCACTCAGACTCTAGTCAATCCAGTCGGCTGGAGCTGTAAAATACCCCGATTGCATCTCTGCAGAGGAGTAAGACCCCCGCCTCCAACTAGGATAAGACATTAAACTATCTTATGGCGAGGCGAAAACCTTGAAAATTCTAGAAATGTGGAGTAACCCTTCATTGCCATTACTTCCAGGTCCACTCTGGCTCTGAGTAGTAGCACGTGATATAGTCCTATCTATGGGTCAAATAGAACTGTTTCTCAATTAAACTGAGTGCAAGTAAATGACTTATGATTAATTGAATTGTTAGAAATAGAACTGTTTGATTAGCTATGTTTAAACAAATGACTGATGTACATATGTTTAAGCACTGCAATCTGTGGTCGCTGGTTCGATCTCCAGTGGTGGAGATTACGGTATACACTGCTGATGAGACCTAATAAGGTCGAAACAGCTGTCCAGTGTTCCCGTTTGTCGTGCGTAGGTGTTCTGCAGATTTTCTGGTCGTGGTAATTCAATTCCCAATATTAATTCCTCTACTTAAAAAATAAAAATATGTACAAATGACTGATGTTTAATTGAATTATTAGAGATATATAGCAACCATTTAAAATATAGAAACCATTTAACTGTGTGCAAATAATGAAGTCAGGTTCATTTGAAAATGTTATCAACAAAATGTGTTTACAAATCATGTATTTAATATATATATGTATAAATAGGATTTGGCATTAAATAACCTACAATGGTTGAAATGCCATAAGACTAAACCAACCAACCAAACGAACAAATCAGACTCTAATGAATGACCATCAGCTAAAATATTACGTGAAAAACTCGCAAAGAAATGAAATAATAATAATAGATTAATAATTTTTACATGTATACATGAAATAGGCTTAGATATAAATGTCTGCGAAAACGAACCTATTTTTGATACATCTTAATTATTACACGAAGTAGATGAATGACTAAGTCGATAGACAAACAAGGAAAAACAGAAACAATTGTTGTTTGACGAACTTCTGATCAGTAATACGACTGATAAGCGAACAAGTAACACTTTCAGAAAAAATTGATCAACTGATATAGATAAAAAGAATATAGGAATATATGTGCGTGTGTATTCTTTTTGTCTTCATCAGATGCTCAACATATATATATATATATATATATATATATATATATATATATGTGTGTGTGTGTGTGTGTGTGTGTGTGTGTGTGTGTATTCCCCTGTTTAAGAGAGAGAGAAACAAAGAGAGAGATAGAGAGAGAGAGAGAGAGAGAGAGATTTGAAATATAAACAGATCGATCGGTCGATTAATAGATAAATCAATTTTAATATAAATAAGTAATGACATTGGTGAGAGAAGTGAAAATGTATAACATATTGATATAAATGATGATAAGAGCGAGAAGATACTGGGCAGATATCGAGTCGAAGCGAAACCTGTGTACACAGATTCATGAAAACCTAATCAATACAGTAATGGACAAATACATTGATTGACATACAAAAAAAATGTCGGTATCAGAATACAAAGTGATTGATGGCTGAACACATCGTTGAACAGACTGATATACAGAGCAGAACTTATACACTGACAAATGAGAGAGAGAGAGAGAGAGAGAGAGAGGGGGAGAGGGAGGGAGGTATACAGATCAATAAGTAGAAAGATGAATAAATACGTAGATCAATGTAGATATTTACACTGAGATTGACGGACGGATAGACAAAAAGATAGACTACTAATTGGACAGGTTGGAGAGAAGACGAGACAAAAAGGGAGATAACTTGGCAGCAGAACGCCTTCAGTGATTCTGTTGGAGGGATGGTAAGAGTGTATCTGAATCAAGGACGTAACACACACACACACACACACACACACACACACACCACACACACACACACACACACACACATATATATATATATATATACATATATATATAAATGAGAAGTTATTAAAAAGGAAACAGAGGTTTAAAACGAAGTGGAAGGACACAGAGAGAGAGAGAGAGAGAGAGAGAGACAGACAGACAGACAGACAGACAGACAGACAGACGGTCAATTGCATTGTAGCCTCTATCCCAAACAGGAATAGGAAAAATCCATTTTTTCTTTAAAACATCCCTTATGTCTGCCAATTTTTTCCCCAGCAAATATTTTCGGCTTTTTTTGCGGGCGATGGGGTTGGGTTTATTTGTTTAAATTCTCTTTTATTCTAATTCTATTTGTATATCTAACATGATCCTTTTTATTTCATTTTTTTTAAATTTATCTATTTTTTTAATGCTTCTTCTTCTTCTTCTTCTTCTTCTTCTTCTTCTTCTTCTTCTTCTTCTTCTTCTTCTTCTTCTTCTTCTTCTTCTTCTTCTTCTTCTTCTTCTTCCCTTGCAAGTTTTTGATACTAGCGTTAGCTTATGTTCTTTCACTGAAGTCTAAGTGACAGCCAGTCTCCTCAAATCTCCAGGACTCTTCTCAGTATTCTGGCTGATCTCTTTTTGGGTGGTCTTCGCTAGTCCTCTGTTTTCAAACTCTTCCCACCCCTTCAACAAGTCTTTGGGGATTGTTCAGAGCACATCAATTAGAATTACATAATCCACACCATATTAGTACTCTTGCAAGGTCTAAGATATTCTTCTTCTTGTTGTTCTTCTTGATCTTGATCTTGTTCTTTTTCTTGTTCTTTTTGTTTTTCTTGTTCTTCTTATTATTATTATCATTATTTACTCCTTGAGAGTTTTTTCATCAATGTTAGCTGATGGTCTTTCACTGGAGTTTGAGTGACAGCAAGTCTCTTAAAATATCCATATTATTATTATTATTATTATTATTATTATTATTATTATTATTATTAGCTCTTTCTTTCTTTCCTCTTCCCTTTTCTCCTTTTCTTTTTTATTGCTTTAAATTGTTTTCTTCTTTTCTCCTCTTACTTTTCTTTCTCTTCTCTTTCCCTCATGTTTTCTTTTTCCTATGTTTTCTGCTTTCTTTTTTCTCCTTTTTCGTTCTTTTTTATCCATTCTTCTTCTTTTATTTTTCATTTTTCTTATTTTTCTCCTCTTTCTCTTGTTTTTTATTAGCATTTTTTCTCTTCTATTTTTCTTTTCTTTCTCTTCTTTTCCCTCTCTATCTTCTTTTTCCCTTTTCCTCTTTCTCTTCTTTATCTCAACTTTTTTCTTTTTTCTCTCCTTTTTTTGCTTTTTCCTCATTTTTTATTTGTCTCTTCTTTTTTTTCTTTTTAGTCTCTTTCCCGTTTTTATTTTTCCTCCCATTTTCTTCATTTCTGCTTTTATCTGCTTTTTTGCTTCTTCCTCTTTTTCTTTCCTTAATTTCTATTTCTTTTTTTTTCCTTTGATTCCTTTGTAATGTTTTTCTACTTTTCTTCTTCAATTCTTTGTTGTCTTTTTTCAACCCTTTTCCTTGTTTTCCTCTTCTTTTCTTTTTTCTCTTTATTCTGCTATTAACTTCTTTTTTTCTCTTTTCTACATTTCTTAATGATTCAGTTTTTATTTTCTATTTTTCTTTCACTTTTTCTATTTTCTCCTTTGCGTTTCGTTTTTTTTTTTTAAATATTTCCTCATTTCTTCTTCTTCTTCTTCTTCTTCTTCTTCTTCTTCTTCTTCTTCTTCTTCTTCTTCTTCTTCTTCTTCTTCTTCTTCTTTCAATATCACGATTCTACAGTAACCATATTGCTTATCTTTTCTCTACTATTTTCGAGCATATTTTTCCCCAAA
>OY757913.1:52989705-53027205 GCA_963585895.1 Sepioteuthis lessoniana
AATACCCTTGGGAAAGGTATGAACCCCCTTATTCTCCCTCCAGCTATGGGTAAATAGTAGGACGGACTAGGTTCTTCAGCCTTGGTGAGGCAACTAGTCTAGGAGAAGGAAAACTCTGAATTCAAAACCTGTTAAACTCCGCTTAAAAATTGACCTTGTGTCATATCCTGCCCGAGCGGAGGGGTTGGTAAATAGTACCTTTAGGATAGGTGTAAACCTTTTTGTTCATCCGCCGATAGATTAAATAGCATCACTGCTATCTACAAGGATGGATTTGGTATTAAATAACTTCGAAAGTTGATAAACCATAAAACAAAGAAACCAAGCCAATCTACTTCAAAATTCAGCCAACAAATTATTTCTTAAACAGTATTTTTTCTGGATATAAAACGTATATGGAAATGTTTATCAATGAAAAAAAGGCATGTCTACTGAATGACGTCTTTCAGATCGGAATGAAATAATTTTATGGAGGAGTACCCGTGGGTTGGTGGTTAATGTACTGAACTGTGACATCGTCATAAGCGGATTCGAACACCAGTCGCGTTATTACGTTCCCTTTCAGACTAATATCATTGGGAAAAATATGAGCCTCTTTGTCCCCCAGCTATGGGGTAAATAGTACCTCGACTGTTCTTTTACTGGGATAGCTTTGGCGTTGAATAACTATCAAACAAAAAAGAAAAAAACAGAACAATTAAACAAAAAAGAAAAAAGAAAGAAAGAATGAAGAAACAATTGCCATAAGGCAGGGAAAATCAAGCCAAATACTTTAAGTAAGGATGAATTTCAAGCTGCTTCTGTAGCGTAAATTATATCTAGTTACTAATGTAAACAAACACTGAAACTTAAAATTCTCTGAGAATGTTAGAAGCAAACAGAGGAATTTCATTTCTCTGGTTCCATATCCTCATTGCACTTAAAAGATGTTTACAGCTTTTCCTAGCAGCGCTGACGAAAGAAATTTATCAGACTCACAACACAATAGAAAACGTACCAGACCGTTAAAAAATACGTCTGTCTTTATATGACAAAAATTTTCGTTATGATTTCACACACACACACACACACACACACACACACACACACACACACACACACACACACACACACACACACACACACACATAAACTATTGGATAGTATACGTTATGATCAGACCAAGTAGTTCCCATGTGGTGGGTATTCCTTTATATACTGTTGTGTAGGGCATGATGCGAAAGGTGATCTAGTTTGTAATGCATTCTAAACATGCTCTTGCCCAGTCGGCTGGGGTTGTAGAATAGACCGACGGCTTCTCTGCAGAGGGGTAAGACCCCCTCCAATGAGTGTCCTGATAATATAAAGCAAAACAATCCGATGGTGAGGTTTCAGTGATGCTGGAGCTTTGGGTATTGTGGAGAACCCTTCCATTGCTATCGCTCCCAGGTCCACTCTGGCCTGGAGTGGTAGCACCTGATAGTGCCTTATCTATGGGTTAAATAGAACTAATCTGCGTACTTATGCTTAACTAAATTACTTGAAATAGAACTCTTTTAATATTTAAACTGCGTATTTATGTTAAACTGAATTGTTTGATATAGAACTGTTTTTGACTTTGAAACTGTACTTGCGCTAAACTTAATTGTTTGAATTAGAACTGTTAGACTAAACTGAATAGCCTGAAATAGAAATGTTTTTGACAATCAAACTATGTACTTATGCTAAACTGAATTGTTTGAAATAAAACTGATTATCCGTATAAAAATTGATTTGGCATTAAATAACCTACAAAGGTTGATATGCTATAAAACCCAAACAACCAATCAGCCAAAGATTGCTGGTTAAGTTTATACTGTTGCTATTTAAGTGTCTGTATTATATTGATTCAGAGATTGATTATTTCTTTTATGTTTAATTCATCATTTTATAGTGTTTTAATTCATTATTATTATTATTATTTACTCCTTGAGAGTTTTTCCCATCAGCTAACACTGATGGTCTTTCACTGGAGTTTGAGTGACAACAAGTTTCCACCAGTCTCCAGGACTCTTCTCAGTATTCTGGCAGTTTTCAATAATCATTTAGGAGAACTTCCACTCTTCCTCTAATTTCTAGGTCTTCCAGTTCCTTAATAATCCTTTGGTGATTGTACCAAAAGCACCAATCACGATTGGTATAATTGTCACCTTCATGTTCCATAGTTTTTCTATTCCCTAGCAAGGTCGAGGTACTTATCCTTTTCACTTTCTTTCGGTATAGTTCTGTGGTCAGCCGGGACAGCAAAGTCCACAATCTTGCAAGTTCTCTTTTTTGTTTTGTTTTTTGTCTTCTGGCCGATATTCGGTGATCCGTTTGTCTGTCAAAGTCCCATAGAGGTTTATGTGTGTCATTCTCCAGAACAGATCCTGGTTTGTGCATATACCATTTGTTCGTATGGTTTAATTTAAATTCTTTGCATATCTCCCAGTGGATCACCTTACTCACCCAGTCGTGTCTAGTCTTATACTGTTTTTGCGCTAATTTACTACATTCGCTTATAATGTGATTGATCGTTTCGTCTCCGTCACCACATAACCTACATTTGTTGCGTCTTATCTATTCTCTCTGATATGATTAGTTTTTATGGCGTTATTTTGTGCTGCTATCAGAAGAGATTCAGTTTCTCTCAAGGTTTCCTTTTCTTAGCCACGTCCAGGTTTTCCCGTGTGAGATGTTGCTTATTAGCCATTTTAACCGCCTAAGGAGTTGTTTTTCTTCCCATTTTTGCTTTCTAGTTATTGTCGTTCTGTTGGTCTTCGTGTTGTCAGTATCCTTTCTGGTGGTTGTAATCAGTCCTCATTCGTGCTTTTCTATGTAATCCTTGAGTCGTTGTATCGATGCGTCAATGCTGTCTTCAATGCTGGCAAGTATTCTTCCTCCCTCCTTTCTTGATACATATAGTCTGTCAACGTCATCTCTGGGATTTAATGTCTTATGCTTGGTCTTTAGTTTTCTAGTTCTTTGGTCCATTTGCTTAGGTTTTTCTCTGATCCACTTAAAAAATGGTCCCGAATAACTAACGAGGGATACAGCCTAGGTATTTATTTCTTTGCAAAGGTTTCTGCTGCATAGTTTTGTCTCGAGTAGCTTTCTGATTCTCCCGAGATATTCTTTCTTTTCTTTCATCTCCACTTGTTTGATGGTGTCAGCTTACTCATTTGAGCGTTTTTTACACCAGCGTTTGCTGACGTTTTTTCACTGGAGTCTGAGTGACAGAAAGTCTCCACAAGTCTCCATGACTCTTCTTACTATTCTTGCCGATCTCAATAATGCAGTAGTTTGGATGATCTTCACTCGTCCTCTTATTTCCAACTCCTCCTGTTTCTGAACCAGTACATTTGCTATTTTATTGCGTCTTATCTATTCTTGCTTTGACGTATTTCTTAGCTAATGGTCCTTCATTGGAATCCGAGTAACAGCAAGTCACCTCAGGTTTCTAGGATTCTTCTTAGTATTCGGGCTGATCTTAACAATGCTGTTGACGGGATAGTCTTGATTCGTCCTTTGATTTCTAACTATTCCAGTCCCCTTTTCAAGCCATTGAGGACCGTTCCAAGTATATCAATTACTATTGGTATCACTTTTCCCTCACATGTTTCACAGCTTTCTCAGTTCTCTGATAAGGTCCAATTACTTGTCACACTTTTCATTTTCTTTGATTTCCTCTGTGATCTGCCGGGATGCGAGTTTTTTGCATCAATTTTAACTGGTGGTTTTTTTTACTTGAGGCTGAATAACAGCAAGTCAAGTATTTTAGCTGTGGTCTGGATGATCGAGATTCTTCCTCTGATCTCCTGTTCTCCAAGTCTCTTTTCCAGGTCTTTGGAGACAGTTCTAAGGACTCCAACAACAATTCGTAACCACGTCATGTTCCACAACTTTTTCAGCTATCTGACAAGATCCAAGTTTTTTCTACCCTTTCGTTTTCTTTTCTTTTCACTCTATTGCCCTATGGAACGGTAAAATCCATTAGATGACAGCTTTTTTTCTACTTGTTGATTAAAACTAGG
Organism: Sepioteuthis lessoniana; assembly: GCA_963585895.1. Lineage (NCBI taxonomy): Eukaryota > Metazoa > Mollusca > Cephalopoda > Myopsida > Loliginidae > Sepioteuthis > Sepioteuthis lessoniana. Next base: position 52,993,737 of record OY757913.1, read on the forward strand.
CCTGGTCTTCTGGTCGGGATTGGGTGATACGTTTACATTACAAATTTCCAGAAAATTTTTCGTTACTTTCATAAATAAAAGTTTCATATATTTGAAAAAAGTAAATGTTTCAGATGAAACCGGCTTTCTCGGATGAGTGTTGTTTTCCAAATGCAGGAAACTTTTTTAATATAAATATACATATATATATATATATATGTGTGTGTGTGTGAATGTGTGTGTGTTTGACCATACTCCAGTAAAAGTGTTATCTCATGGTGAGATTATTGTTAGTGTAGATTTACACTAAAAATAATTTTAGGAACTATTTCCAGTCCAGTAAGGAAATAAATAGTCTTTATTCACCTGAATATTCAATATAACAGAGATAACTATGCAATCCTTCCATATCCTCATGAAATGCCGTTACAACAGGTGCTTTACAGGTTCACAGATCAGTTAGTCATAAAAAATCATATATTGATTAATACGATAATTAAAAGTCAGTGATTTGTTTTAGCTTGGTTTCTTTGTTAAATGACATCTCAGCCTTCGTGATTAATTTAATACCAAAGCCACCATTTTAGAAGAACGGAAGCAGTACTATTTAATACGTATCTGGCGGATGAGGGCATTCATACCCTTTCCAAGGGTATCAGTTCGGAATTGAACGTAATTGTAGGATTCGAATTCGAACTCATTTACTACGATATCGCAGTTCAGTACTTTAGCCACAACACCAGAAGGACTTTCTCTTTAAACGCCAGCGAATTACTATAACAGATTACTTTCTGGAAACACAAAAGAAATTCAGTTTTTCAAATAAATACTTGCCTTGTACGTATCTTTTTTCTTTCATATTATACAATTTCTTTTCTTTTATTACAGATGCCTTATGATATTTAGGGTTAGGTTGTGAAAAAGCATCGAAGATATTAAATTTCTTTACGTTCTCCACAGCACATTTCGTAATCTAACTGATAAACCCCTTCAATTAGTTGTAGTTTGGTTTCTTTGTTTAATGACATCTCACCTGTCGTGGGTTATTTAATGCCAAAGCCACCCTAATAGAAGAAAAAACCGTGATACTTTTTAAGAATGGGGGCTGGGAATAAGCACATTCATATCGAAAATAAACGTAAAAGTTTAACTGGTGTTCGAACTCGTTTACTTCCAGGTCCAGCTCTTTATCCATAACACCACGGAGACTCCCGATAAATTTTATTGTTATGGGTTATCTTTTTCAAAGTTTATGGGATAATTATCTTTTTTTTTTTGTTTTAATCTAATATATATACAATGTCATCCACAGATAGACTGTTTAATTGTATCACAACTCATCTGTATGGCTAGACTCGCGAGACACTTCAAGCTGGGATCGAAACCCAGCTCACTTTGCGCCAACCTGATAACATAACCCCGCAGCCGGTAGCAGCCTCAACAGAAGCTATTGAATTTAACGTATATGTATTAACTTCCTTTTGTTTATATTTTATGCTATCGGAGACCGAAGTGCTCAATTCCCTAGAAGAACTTAGCATTATGCGAGTGGCAACCGTCAATTCCTTCACCAAAATATTCAACCCCCGGGTGGGCAACACTGTTTCGTTGTATCAAAATTCATGTGGCTAGACACGCGAGAGGCTTCAAGCTGGGATCGAAACCTGGCTAACTTTACGTCAACCTGATAACATAACCTCACAGTCAGGTATATAAATATATTATCTGGGAAAATTGAAATGAATCCGACGCTATGTAAATATACAAATAAGAAAAAACAACATATTTGGAGGATGAATTTATTTACAGCTGAATTATTTTTTAGTGTTAAATGTTTCGGCTTTTATATTTAATCTTCATCGAGGAAACGTTAATATATGATGTTGTATCTCTTGAATTGTGTCCAATTTTAAGATGAAAGGAACCAACGAGAAAACTCTTGGAATTCTATTACCGTTGATAGTAGCGTTATGTTTCAAAACTATATGACGTTGTTGGTGTTCGAAATTTGTATCAAAGCGAAAAGTATTCGTTTATTAAAAAAAATAAAAATTATGAAACAATTGATATTATCATAAATAATATTTATAATATCCCATCTCTCCCTCCTCTTAGAATCAACCCTAATATACTTCGGAAACTACTCCTAACATGCACTACTGAAATTTCATTTGATGACCATCTTGGTAATATTTACGTTCTGACAGATGGCGTATCTATGGGGTCTGTCCCGGGCCCGATCTTCCGTAATTTCTACATGTCCGATCTCGAAAATAGAATTTTAATAGCATAAAAAACCTCCAATATACCTTAAGATATGTTGATGGTATCCTTATTCTTACAAATAATATTAAGATGTTTTTAGATGTTCTCATTGATACTAACAATAATGATAACTTTACTACCCCTACTTACAAAAAACCCTCAGGTAAATACTCCTGTACCCTAAACTTTAAAAGTGAATGCCCCTTCAGATATAAAATGCATTATTAATAATCTGATATCCCGTGCCAAACTGATCTCCTCCTCCAAAACAATATTTTATAAAGAAGTAGAAAACATAAAACAGGCTCTCATCAATAACGGGTTTCCTAACTATATTGTTGAAGAACAAATTAAACGTATGGTTAAAAATGTTAACCAACAAAATAAACACTATACTACTCCATCCAGTCAACAAACATATATCAAACTTTTTTACTGTAACGAAATGCACTACAATTATAAATCAGATGAAAAAATATTGAAAAGATTGATTCATAGAAACATACTCCCCTCTGATCCTAATAAAAAGACAAAACTTATTATATATAATAATAAATTTAAAACCTCCAACTTGGTCATTAGAAATAATTCCTCTCCCTCGATTGGAGTTTTGCAAAAAAACAACGTTATATATCAATTCAAATGTCCTTTAGGAGATTGTATCTCTGATGATAACAATAATATATATGTTGGTTTAACCTCAACTACCCTATCGAGGAGACTTACAATGCACCTTTCTGATACAAGTTCAATAGCTCAGCATTAAAAAAAACATTCATGCCCAACAACAGAATTACGAAAAATTCTCACCGACAACACAACAATATTAGAACATCAAAATAATAAACAAAAACTACAGATTCTCGAAGCACTACATATTAGAAACGTGTAACCGAAACTTAACAGAATTAATTTTCAAACCAGTGCTAATGTACTTGAATGACTTTAGCTACTGACGCTATTTATAGAAACCCATTTAAAAGCAAACGTTATACTCTCCGACGGTAAAGACGCTCTTACATAGTAGTAATATGCAAAAACTAAAGTCACTTTTGTAATAGATCATTCACTGATGATGGCCCAAAGTCGGGCAGAAAGTACTAGGGATATATACAAGGGACAATACATAAATCAAATCCCGCTGAATACGATTAAAGCAATACGGCAATACGAACGGATCCAGAAGAAAATATGTAGACAGAAAATGTCTATTATGTTTAACGAAATTTGTATTAATGAAGAAATGCTGCCAAAATATACATATATATATATATATATATATATATATATATATATATATATATTATATATATATATATTATATATCTTATGTATACATAGGTTTGTTTTTTTTAAATACCCTAGCCGGTGGCAAAAGCTGCTCGGTAGCGCTAGGTGTGGCAGTACCGCCTTAAGCTACCGAAACTGTGTTATCACCCTGGATGGCGGCTGATGAGGCTAGGGTATCGCACGTGCTTCCACACGTTGTATGATGAAAATTTGAACACTAAGACTCTCTGGAAAGCAAGATGACTCTTTGGAAAGACAAAGTGACTCTTCAGAAAGTTGGAGTGACATCCTGGAAAGACAGGAATTTTAACAAATATGGATAATACAATGAAAGAAAAATGCCCTCAGGGTGTCTGTAGCGGGGAGGGAGAATATATCACCCATCTTACTTGCTCCTACGGTAACGATCTGGATATGTACCCGGCTACAACGTGTGATTGCGGTAGAAAATTCAACAGCTTGCGAGGAACACGAATCCACAAGGCGCGCTGGTGCGAAGAACGTAATTCTCCTGCCGGAGAATGTAAATCGATTGATGGGCCTATGAGTCCGGTTTACCCCCACAGTATTCACAAGCCCATTGCTGACCATCAGCGTCCTGGAGACATTTTTTGCAAGCCAAGAATTTAGTGGCCCAAAGGTAATCAGATAGCTACCTGGACTAACTTAGACCACGAGCTTTCTTTTTACTCACCACCCATCTTGAGGGCCCATTGATCAACAAATAATATCTTTTAGCGGAATTATATATAACGTTTGTCTCGAGTGCTTTTGGGCAGTAACGCATAAATGAAAGAAAACGAATCGAAAAGATAACGGATATAGAAAGGTTTTCAACACGAATGTTATACACGTGTAACCACCATTCTCGTGTAATTACGCAAAGTCAAGAAACGGTTGCTATGACATCTAACGGCCGTAAGTAAACGCTTTTTAAATCACAAACTGCACCAAAATGAAGATGAACGAACGTCTAATGTAATGTCCGCTTTTAGTTGATCTTATGTATACATAGGTTTGTTTTTTTTAAATACCCTAGCCGGTGGCAAAAGCTGCTCGGTAGCGCTAGGTGTGGCAGTACCGCCTTAAGCTACCGAAACTGTGTTATCACCCTGGATGGCGGCTGATGAGGCTAGGGTATCGCACGTGCTTCCACACGTTGTATGATGAAAAAAAAAAAATATATATATATATATATATATATAAATGTGTGTGTGTGTGTGTGTGTATGTGTATGTGTGTGTATTATTCAATCCAGTAAATCCGGTGTTGAGAACAATTCCAAGCAAGACCAATAAAATATTCAAAAATAGAATATTAAATTTAAATAATCCCGGTCTAGAGCTCAGTGTAAATAAAATCCGCAGAACAAATAATTTTCTCTTAAAAAAACCATTCGGTAACATTAAGATAATAAATTTATTTCTATCCTCTTAGAAACAATGATATAAATCAATGCTCAAAAAATTAACAGGACTTCTTCAGATCAAAACAAAAAAATTTTTTTACATTTATATAGGAGAAATGAGTTTTTTTCTTTAGTCTGGTTGTGAATGTGAAAAAATTATTTTAATCTAGTTTCTTGTTTGATCTGAAGAAGTCCTGTTAATTTTTTAGAACATTGATTTATATCAATGCTTTTAACGGGATGGAAATAAATCTATTATCTTAATGTATCTTATTATTATTTTTTAAGAATATATATATATATATATATATATATATATATATATATATATATAATTTATCTCACAGCCCATTCATAGTAAAGTTGGCGACTGCAGTCAAATGCGACCTGAAGGCTCCTTTTTAAATAGCTACTACACCAAGGTGTAAGAGAGGGCACAACTCATTTCCATGGATTGCTCCACTTTACACTAAATACATACCTTATACTGCTGAGTGGTAAGCAAAGTGGTATCAAGTAGCATTTTTTGAGTCTTTAGTATAACTCGCCTTGGGATTGAACCCCGGTCTCCCGGGCCATTGGCGAACATTTCACCCACTAGCCATTGGACCGGTTAAGACATTGTGTTCCTCGATAGGTGCCTCTGCATTCGTGGTCTTGTGTCTTGCTATGGGGCCTTACAATGTATCTTTGTATTCTGATAAGTTTTAAACATATGAATCAGTGGTTAGCTAGCTGCACTCCATGGACTATTGCTACAAAAGTCAGTTCGTATCAAACTAGGTTCCACTCATTGTAAGTTCTATGTTGTGCTACGCTTAGAATATATCAATCTATAATTTATATTTTGGCACGTTTTAGTTTTTGTACTTTATCAATGCATATGAGTGTTTGAAGTTAAGACAATTATTATTTAACTTGGGATCAGTACCTGAAAACATGATTTTGAATACTGATTTTCAAGATCGGCGGATTTTTCCTGCTTTGAAGACAGACATACAATATTCTTTCACCTTTTTCCAAACATCTATCACATCTATATATATATATATATATATATATATATATATATATATATATATTATGTGGTCGTGTCTGCGACCCTGGGTTTAATTCTTTACGCATTCATCACACACACACACTCACACACACACACACACACACACACACACACACACACACATATATATATATGTATGTATATAAATTCTAGCATTGATATTAAGCACTATTTAATAATACTGCTATATTTGTTCCTAAATTAACTCACTAAGTGAGGTAGTGTGAGCTATAAACCTCTTGAGTATATATATATATATATATATATATATATATATATATATAACAGTATTGATTATCATTACCTCACTTTGTGGATTTGGGTTTGTGGCAGACCAAATGCGGTATAATTTGCAGAATGTTCAATATCTGTGATAGAGCTATTTTATAATAATGAGTATATATCAGTTATTAAACTCTGGAAAAAACGAAAAACGAAACAAAACAAAACAAAAAACAAGCAATATGCTTTATTTATTCACAAATATTACACACACACACACACACACACACATAAATACATATAATCAACATCATCAACATTAAATAAATCAAGCTGCCCTTCCCAACAATAAGCTGAGAGGAACAACCTTTTTTGAAAAGATTTGCTCTATGCTAAAAATGGCAGAGATGGTTAAAAATGTTACTTATGGATCCAGTGCGACATTCCCGCAACTCTGAATTTCGTGCCACGTGATCTTTAGATGGTATGGGTTGCGACGGTAAATTTGCGTGTCAAGGATGCCAACTTGGGCAAAGTATAAATGCTTTTCAAAAGTATACGGTAATCGTTGCATGACCTCTGAACATGGGAATTTCAACATAGATACGATGATCAAATAATCGTAGGTTATAATGAAAAAAATGTTTTTCTTGCTTTCTGTTGAATATTTGTCCATTTTTGTTTGCTTGTTTGTTTTGGTTTTTATGGCATATCAATCTTTATAGGTTATTTAATGCCAAATCCATTTTAATACAAATAAACAGTTCTATTTCAAACAATTCAGCTAAGTATAAGCATATAGTTTAATTGTCAAAAACATTTCTATTTCAAACTATTCAGTTTAGTCAAATAGTTCTAATTCAAACAATTCAGTTTAGTATAAGCATAGTTTTTGTTTACACACAGTTGAATGTCAAAACAATTCCATTTCAAACAATTCAGTTTAGTGTAAGTACAGTTCCAATGTCAAAAACAGTTCTATTTCAAACAATCCAGTTTAGCATTCGTTCTGGTAGAAAGTAAGAATACATTTCTTTAACCTTATCGTATCCAGCTAGGTAAAGAGTACGGCTCTTTAGTCTTGGTAAGGAAACCGGCCTACAAGAAGGGCTCTGAATCTAAATCAACTGAATCAGTCAGGTCAGTGATAGTTCTTTGCTTGTGGTACCAGGTAACATAGTACAACCTGTCACATGTTACTTTGAGAGAAGATTCATGTCTTGGGAAGGGCATGAATCCATCCCTTTTCCAAAATGCCTGCTACGAGTAAATAGCTGAGTAGACAGTTTAACTCTATTAGTCTAGGAGAAAGAAAACTGTGAATTCAAACCAGCTGTCATCATTATCATCTAGGCGTGCTGACTGGGCAAATTTCCTTGAATCTCTCATTATCCGTTCCTATCGTTCATCATTCTTGGTAGGTTCTCTTGATGGCATCTTGTGTCCGCACAGAGCTAGTTAATGTAAGTTTTTGCTATCAGCCAACATTGGTGTCTCTATGTCTAGGAGTTAATCGGAGAACGTCGCTTATAAGTTTGTCTTTTCTTCTCAAGTAGTACCTAGCATGTCTTGTTAGTCTTAATTTGATAGTTTGTGCGATGAGATGTGAGTTGTTCTTTTTTGGGTGCAACTTCCAAAATTTGTTCAAAACAGCGAGTAACATCCTTTCATAGTTCCCATTTATCTTCTCTCCAAACGTTTCGTTAGAGTCCAGGTAGTGCAGCTTTACATTAGAACTGACACGGTTATAACATGGAAGAATTCATATTCTATTTCTATCAGCTACTTGAGCGTACTAATTCTGCTACCGAGAAGGATATATATATATATATATATATATATATATATATATATATATATATATATATATATATCATATGCGTTCAGGAACATGGATATTATTGCAAACGAGAACTAAAATACAAAATGAATCCGGTTATGGATGAACATTTTTGTCGGCATCTTCAGAGAAAATTATGTCATTGTTACTAGTGGTGGTGTAGGAATGATTCTTAGCCCTTGTGCACTGAGAAAATTGAACCACGAATAATGTGTGCTACATTTAATGGCAACTACTGTATAGCAATCATCTTAAACCAGCTGTATCTCGTTAATCCACTCATTGCATTGAGAAAGGACAAAATAGAGAAATACAAGCAATGGCACCCCGACGATTATGGGATATGTTGATGCGGATGAAGACGGTACATAGCGGATGGTAGGATTGTCGGGTAGTGATGGAAACAACTGTTGTAGGGTGGGCATTATTCCAGCATTATGCATTCATTCAATAATTATAAACTACATGCAATAAATTGTTTGAATCAATGAATATATTCATGAAAACGGATTTTTAAAAGAGAAAATTGTGCACATATCTTTTTGAAATATCTGTGTCCACAAAAAATATTAACCTTCTATAAAGTTAAGACCCCTAAAGAAAATATTGAGTAATACTTATGTCAGGGTAGTACATTTAGTATAGCACCACATTGTATAACTTGGCGCCATAACTACCATACTCAACTGCTCTATAAGTCACTGTGTGTGCTTCCATTCGCTTGCGTATATGAATACAGTCCTCTTTTTCCTTTTTTTAAATTTTAACTGACGATATATATTTATTTAACTTTATCCACGTCAAGAGTTTTTTCGTCTACTGATATATTATTAGATACGAAAGATATTAGTGTTTATAAGTGGGCGTTTTTTTTCTACTCGCTTGTCAACGTCTCAGTCTTTTTCTTCGTAAAATACGCCTTCTAGCCCCGATTACTTTAAAAAAATATATATATATACATAAGAAAATTCTAAGTTTTTGTTCATTATTTTCTTAGATATTTTCTTTCTTTTTCCAGATTTAAAAATTGTTGGAACTGTTTTTTATAGAAAATTTTTAGGTATTATAGTTTGGTTGTTGTTGTTGTGTGTCGTCTGCCGTCTTCCATTTTGTTCAATAATCCCCTCTTGTTGATTTCTTCCGACGAAAATTTTTCATTGATATATTTTTGGAAACTGCCAAAGGGAACTTCCTTTCACAAACACCGGACACTTCCAGCATTCACGATACAGAGCTAGTTATTAGTGACTGTATCTCTTTCTTTCTTTCTTTCTTTCTTTCTTTCTTCATAAATGTCGGTCATTTCTTTCTTTCTTTCTTTCTTTCTTTCTTTCTTTCTTTCTTTCGTTTGCTCTTATATCATCTCTTTCCTTTAAGATTTCTTTCTTTGTATTTTCCTTACGTCTCTTTTACTTTTGTTTGTTTATTTGTTTGTTTGTTTCTTCCTTTCTTTTTGTGTTGGTAAATTTTTCACTTATTTCTATCTATTTTTTTTTTTAAGTTTTTAAACTTTTTGATATTTTGATTATAGCTTTCTCATTATTTTTTATTCGTTTTTTCTTTCCTCACTCCGTACCAATATTTTTTTACTCTTTCACTTTTTTCTGCTTATTCCATCATTTTTCATGTAGACTTTGTCTTGCACTTTTATTTTTATTTTTAAGGTGCACTCCCTTCATTCTTTCAGTTTCTCCACCATTTTCTTTTCTCGTCTTTGATTAACTTCTCTACTCCTTTTCTGTTCTTTCTTTGTGTTCTTCATTCTTTCATCCCGTCTTTCCTTCCTTTTTCCTGTTATACCATTATTATTTTGTTATTTCGTTTTTTAATCCTCACTTATTCCCTTCCCTTTCACTTTCATTTCCTATTTTCTTTTCTTCTTTTTGCTTAGAATACTTTTTTTTATTTTTCATCACACTTTCCTTTTTTATTCTTATATTCTTTTTTCTCCGTCTTTCTTTTAATCCTTCTATCTTTTTTTTGTCTTCCTTCTTTGACGTCCTTTTATTAGTTCGTTCCTTACACTTTCATTCATCATTTGTTCTTTCCCAATTACGTCCTCTTTTCCCTTTTTTCGGCTGTTCTTTCATTTTTTTCTTCTTTGATTACTTCATACATTTTACATTCCTTCTTTTTTCCCTCTTTCCCTTTCCCTTTCCCGTCAATCGTCCTTTCCTTTGTTTGTTTTGTTCGTTTTTTCAACTTATTTTTCTCTTCAGTCAACCTTTCGAATGAGTCGAGAACTCAACCAAATCGAAGTTCGATTTATATTTTGACGGTCTTACTGCACAGATGACAATAACCAGACTAAGAGTATGTATTTTACTATCTGAGCCCAACCCCAAAATTAATAATGTTTCTCGTTTCATAGTCCATTCTTATGGGGTTATCTCATATAAGGTAATTCTTCCAGGTTGATTTTACCTTTAGATATCGTTTAGCACTAAGCCTAAGTATATGACTTATCTTGTACTGCCCAACTTGAAATTGAACCCACGATCACCAGGAAGGAATAATTATGGTACAAATCAATAATAGCCCCGTTAAAAAATAGCTGCGATAATATTAAAAAATATACAGAAATTTAGTACCACAAATAGCGGTGTTCAAGTCAACCTTTTAAACGAAAAATCTCTACATAACTAGGAGTCGACTAATACGGCAGAGTTAAGATCCATGGCGTTACCACAGAGTGGTCAATGAGAGGTAAAGGCTTGGATTTTTGCCCAGTTATATAAGTCGACTTCTTGTTTGGTTGCGATTTTTCAGGCTTAAAATTTTATTTACACGCCATAATTTACGGTACCTAAATTTATGAATATATGTGTGCATCAATACACTCGGGCATGTAAAGCATAAGAATGTACACATATGTATATATATATATATATATATATATATAAATATATATGTGTGTGTGCGTGGTGTGTGTAAATAATATGCATACATGTATATCAACCTGTAAACACACTAATAGATGTAGGTGTGGGTGTATGTGTGCGTAAGTAAAAACTTGGTATCTAAATGCAAGCATAGAGGTATGCATATTTCTGTAGTTTAATATATAAATACGCATATATGATGAGAATCATTTTCCTATTGATCCATATACATTACCACACACACACACACACACACACATATATATATATATATATATATATACGAGGATCATTAAAGAAGTTTCCAGACTTTTTTTCGTATGGGCACTTTTATTGATAGTACACACATGAAACTCCAGTCCCTTCGAAGTAATTTCCTCCGGCTGCAATGCACTTGTACCGTTCCAAAAACTTCTGGAACGCCCCAAGAAAGTCCTCTTGTGCGAGCGTGTCAATGACCTTCGTCACAACCTCTTTCTTCCTCATCCTCCTTATAGTCAAGATCTTGCTCCCTGTGACTTTTGCTTATTCCCTAAGCTCAGAGGCTGTCGTTATGAGAGAATTGAGGAGATCCTCAATTCTCTCATAACGACAGCCTCTGAGCTTAGGGAATAAGCAAAAGTCACAGGGAACAAGATCTTGACTATAAGGAGGATGAGGAAGTGTCTTGATGCCCATCTTGGTTAAATAGTCTGTGACAAGGATGGAGTTGTGGACTGGTGTATTTTCCTGGTGGAAATGCCACTGACCCGATTTGAAGAGTGCTGGCCTCTTCCCTAGGAATCTCTTCCTGAACTCCCTTAAAACCTCAACATAGTAACCCTAACTTTTTCGCCAGTCAACTCTGGTGTTCTGACTTCTTTACTCCTCCCATACCTCTCATCATCCCTCACAGACTCCCTGCCTTCCTTGAATCTATTGTGCCACTCAAAAAGCGACGCTTGATTCACGCAAGATGCTCCAAAAGCAGTCTGTAGCATTCCATACGATTCTGTGGCATTTTTTCCAACTTTAAAACAGAATTTTATTACATATCGTTCTTATAAAGTATCCTCACGTTCAGATTGCATTTTTGAAATTCACCAGCTGTAACAATCAGGCTTTAGTAGGGTGTATTCCAAATGCTGCTTCAGATGTTCATTTGAACCTGAAATCATAAAAATTGGTCAGTCATCTCATAACATATATTGCAATAACATACTGAATTTTCAAGAGTCTACAACAATTTTAAATGCCTGTACAAAAAAAGTCTGGAAACTTATTGAAAGCACCACGTATATAGATATTTGTTTGTTCATAGCTTAATATATATATATATATATATATATATATATATATATATATATATATATATATATATATATATATATACGTGTTCATTCTTATATTGTACATGCCAATGTGTATTTACAGATACGCATTTATATTCATAAATTCAGGTACTATAAATTATGGCGTATAAGTCGACTTTTTAAGGCTGAAAAAATCTCTAAAACTTGAGGTCGACTTATACGACAGAGCTAAAATCCAAATCTTTATCACTTATTGATCCCTCTGTATTAAAAATTTGAATTTTAGCCCTGTCGTATTAGTTGACCCCTAGTTTTGTTGAGATTTTTTCAGACTTTAAAGGTTGACTTTGCGGTACTTCAATTTGTAATCTAGATAAGAATAAAGTTCAGTCATTGTCTTTTTTTTTCTATGAACTTTTACACAAAATATAAACAAAGCTCTATTTACGGTGGCGATATTGATTTCCCCAATCATCACTATCAACCTAATCATGATGAAATCTCAGCAGAAAGGTGATGATTCTCGGAGATATAAACTTGGTAATTCAATATTGACCCTAACCCCAACTATTACCCTAACTCTAACCTTAATTAATCCACCATTTGAACATTAAGAAAATTAACATTTTTCGATTTGGTTTGGTTTCTTTGTTTAATGGCATATCAACCTTTGTAGGTTATTTAATGCTAAAGCCATTCTCCTAGAAGAACAGTAGTGGTACTATTTAACCCATAGCAGAGAGGATAAGGGGGTTCATACCTTTTCCAAGGGTATTTGTCCGAAAGTGAACGTAATAGCGCGACTGGAGAACGAACTTGCTTACTACGATTCCGCAGTCCATCGCTTTAACCATTACACCACGAGGTCCCCCACCAACATTTTTCGTTTGTGGGTAGCGCTTGTCTGGTTTCCCGAAAAATCAATATAACCACCTTTTAAAATTGGATTTGTTTTTATTGCATTTTGCCCAGTCGGTAGAGTGTTCGCCCGGGAGACCATGGTTCAATCCCAGGTCGAGTCATACGAAAGACTTAAAAAATGGTACTTGATACCTCCTTGGTTAACACTCAGCATTATAAGGTACAGATCAAGGGTAAAGTGGAGAAATCCGGAGGAAGGAGTAGTGCCCTCCCCTACACATTGGTGTTGTAGCTATTAAAAAGGAAGCCTTCGGGTCGCCCTCGACTACAGTCGCTAACTTTACTTTACTTTACTGTAATTCATGAATAAAAAAAAGTCAATGACTGAAACTTATTCTTATCTGGATTGTGAATGTAATACATTTCTGGGGCTGTAGAATATGTAAACTGGTACTCTGCCGAGGGGTAAGACCCTCCTCCGACATGTGTCCTCGATATAACAGCAGCTAATGGCGAGGTTCCTTTCCTGGAGTTTTGTGGAAAATAGGATACCTTATCATTGTTATTACTTTTTGGTCCACTCTAAGTTGATATGGAAGTACTTGTTTTTTTTATTTATTTATGAGTCAAATAGAATTTTTCTAACATTTACTTAAAATCATTTAACTATTTGCAAACAAATATTCGTTTATTTGTTTGTTTGTTCGTTTATTTGTTCCTTTGTTTGGGTTTATGGCATATCAACTTTTGTAGGTTATTTAAATCCAAATTGATTTTTTATCCAAAAACAGTTCCATTTCAAACAATTCAGTTTAGCATAAGTATACATTTTAATTGTCAAAAACATTTCTATTTCAAGCTATTCCGTTCATTCAAAAAGTTCTAATTCAAGCTATTCAGTTTAGCATAAGTAAGCAGTTTAAATGTCGAAACAGTCCTATTTCAAATAATTCAGTTTAGTTCAAACAATTCAGTTTAGCGTAAGTACAGTTACAATGTCAAAAAAGTTCTATTTCAAATAATTCAGTTTAGCATAAGCACGCAATTTCAATATCAAAACTTCTATTTCAAACAATTCATTTTAGTTTAAGTACACAATTCTGTTCTATTTGACCCTTAGATAGGATTCTAACCGGTGCTACCACTCTGGGCCTGGGTGGACCTGGGTACGATGTCAATGAAGGGGTACGCTGCATTCCCCAAAGCTCTAGCATTATTGGAATCTCACCATCAGATTGTTTAGTGACATATCTAGGACACTCGTCGTGGAGGGGTCTTACTCCTATACAGTGAAGCAGTCGGTGTATCCTACAACCCCAGCTGGCTGGGCATTTGCAAACAAATGATTGATATCTAATTTAATTATTGATATCTGATAGCAAAGTTTGAAATCAATTAATTGTATGCAAGTTGACAAGGATTATTACGATTACATAGCAATACTTAAAGCTATTTAACTGAGTGCAAACAAATAAGCAGTGTCGTTTAAAAATAATGTTACCAGCAAACTATTCGTTAAGAAATCATGTATGTATGTCTGCATGAGTAATGAAAAGCTCTTAAGCACTAGGTAGCCATTAAGCGTATATATACAAGAAAAACAATAATCATACATATGCGTTAAAATCCCGGCGCTTATACTGAGTTTGCTAGTGGCTGTGCGGTAGAATATTCGGCTGGCGTAATGTCAGACAGGTTTCGATCCCAATTTAAAGCATCTTGTTGTGATACAACGAAACAGCCTGCCTCTGGATGCCAGTATATCTATGTGTGTGTCAGTGTATAAAAAGGATTTGGTATCAAATAAACTGTAAGGGTTGATATATGCCATAAAGCACAACCAACCAACCTAATGCATTCTGGTTTAATTTTTAAAAACATTATTGGAGCTATTTTCACTGCGGTAGAAGCAAAGACGAACTTATAAGTGAGGCTTTCCTATGGACACCTTCATATGGATGTGCAAGTGTTAGCCGACCAGCAAGAATTTACCTACAGTGTGGACACAGGATATAGTTTAGAAGACTAGCCGAGTGCAGTTGATGATAGGGACGGATGGAGAGAGAGAGAGAGAGACGGGGGAATCCGAGCTTGCAACGTGGCTTGATAATGATGATTCTAAAAAAGTGTCTGATATACATGAATAACCGTCTATATTCACAAAGTTGTTGTCCCGTAGGAGAATTTAATAATGTTAACTTGCACTTAAACTTAACATAATATCTGCCTCTTATGGGTAAGATTATTATTGGTTGATTTTAACGGATTATTAAACAGTCTAAGGTTATTTATACGGTGAGGTTAAGGCATCGTGTCCATTGTATGATCATATTTACAATTTTTGATGACATTTGCACCATTGAGACCTTTTTTTTTTACTCAGTAAATTTTTACAACTAGTTTAAACCCATTATATCACTGAAATTTCTGTTCCCCATAAAAATAAAACTCTAGTATATCCTACTCGTCAAACCTATATTCATCTTCCCAAAACATCAAACCATTGTGATCAAAAAACGCCCCCGAATGTATCGTAGGCTGTAAGAATTTTTTTCTCTTGATTAACTAAGCTTAATAACATATTGCCAATTATATATATTTACCAACCACCCCGCTCGGGCAGGATATGACACAAGGTCAATTTTTAAACGGAGTTTAACAGGTTTGAATTCAGAGTTTTCCTTCTCTTAAACTTGTTACCTCTCCAAGGCTGAAGAACCTAGTCTGTCTTACTATTTACCCATAGCTGGAGGGAGAATAATTGGATTCATACCATTCCCAAGGGCATTAGTGCTATGTGAAATGCAATCAGTCTCGTCCAGGATTTGAACTCGTGTCGCCGTGTCCATTTCCTACGACGATGACCATTACACCACGGGCACTTCATATTGCTAATTATAACATCAACTTATGATTAGTTATGACAACAATAATGTCTTTAAAATGGAGTGTCGGTATCGTGATAAAAATATGTCAACATCTCAAGTAGCTTTGGTTCGCTAATAACCGTGTATGGTTAAATCAGTGGATAACGAGGTTCTAATCTAATCTATAACAATATATACAACTTCAACATTTACACTCTTAACAACAAAATATTTTACATGAGATATTCTCAAATGTTGAAGATGAAATACACATTTAACTGTTTATGTTTACAAAATACAAATAAATCCTCTCTTTTTCCTCAGCAGACTGTTGATCAAATATGACGGCGGCTATAGTCATAGTGGTGTCAGTAATCGGACGCAGTGATAACCTTACCATCAACTCCCAAGACTGCTTTTAGCATCTAAGCGAAGAATGGTCATAAATTGTTCTTCGAGTTTCGCCGATTTCAATCATTCTGCTAGTCTATAAAAGACCAAGGAATGGGGGCTTCTGCAATTGCGGCTATTTTTGTTTGGTCATTGTGTTATGGCTGCACATATTTCAATCCAAGATGCATGAAACCATTTTGATCCCCTGAGAACGGTGTAAGACGAGACAAAACGAGACAAAACGAGAACAGATGAGGTGACCAAGATGATCTACAGGTCTCGTTCACGATTACACACATAAACGCACACGTGCACACACACACATATATACACTTTTATCACAGACAGCCTAATGATGTTATATATATATATATATATATATATATATATATATATATATATATGTGTGTGTGTGTGTGTGTGTGTGTGTGTGTATTTAGATTGATATTTATCGACAAATAACACACATAATTCAAGAGTTATATATATATATATATATATATATATAGGGGGGTGGATTACACATACATCCTTATATACATATTCATTGATAGTCTGATACACTGATGCGCAGTAGGAAGAGTCTTTAGTACGATTTTCGAGTGGAAAAGGTAATAATTCGAAATCCAGACCCCCCCCCCATTGAACATCGCCCTATTGTCAATTGAATGAAATACGAGTTCATTTCATGCACAAAATAGGCCTCATCTATCTATCTATTGAACATTTTCTTATATTAAATAAGAGAACAGATATACATATATATATATATATCATCATCATCATATCGCGCTGGTAGCACGGATATCCCTGACCCTCTCTCGCCACTCCTCCCTATCGTTCATCGCCCTAGGTAGGTCTTCAGGACAACATCCTGTATCCTCACACAGGTGCTGAATGTACGTTCGAGCTGGTCGTCCTGCTTTTGCGCGGCCATGTGTGGGGATCCATAAGAGTACATCTCTTATGAGTTCATCTCTGCTTCTCCAGCAGTGTCCCGCATGTCTGGTTCGTCTAACTTGAATAGTTTTCGTGATAGGGGGCAGGTGGCCGTACAGTTGGTGTCTTGTGGGGTGTTGCTGCCAGGACTTGTTGAGGATTGCACGCAGCATTCTTGTGTAATTGCCATCTAGCTTCTTCTCCAGTCGTTTTGTTAGCAATATATATATATATATATATATATATATATATATATATATATATATATATATGTATATATATGTGTGTGTGTGTGTGTGTGTGTGTGTGTGTGTGTGTGTGTGTGTGTGTGTGTGTGTGAATGGGTATGTGCACGCGTGTCTGTATTTGAGTGCTTAAAACTAGTATAGTATGTACGGATACGTAGGCCTCATCTATCTATCTATCTATCTATCTATCTAAGAATCCAAATAATATACCCTTAAAGAAAATAAGAGGAAGATGAAGAAAATGTTATTTCAAACAGCATAACAAGGTGTGAATTTATCCTTGTTTTGTAATTCCGAATGCTAAATATCAAGTTAAGGGTATTTTTTTAATTGAATCAAAGGGTGAAATAGAAATTTAAAAAAAAGATTTATCTATTTTTTTATCGTTCTAGAATGTTCAGAATCAATCAAGTAGAATGAAAAGGCAAACTTATGTAGCTGCTTGAAAGAGTTGCCAAAGTGTTAAGTTAATTTGTATCCTCCTGATCCAAACCCTTGACGACTACTGTAAACCCAGGTGATAAAAAACAGATTTTGTAATTGTTCAAATACTTCTGACCATTACGTTCCACAGCCTTTATGAGCATTCTACTAAAAAGGACATCTATCTATCTATCTATCTATCTATCTATCTATCTATCTATCTATTCTTGATATATGTTCATTCAACGGTCTCTAGTCAATCAGAAAAACAAACATGCTGACGACTCTCTTTAATTTTATTTGGGCAGCAGGCGCCATGTTTTCTCCACTCGAATTTGAGAGGCCAGTTCAACAAAAGACATTGTTTGATGAAAATATCCACTCTTGCAGTTTTTTCTCACCAAAGGTCTCCATTCCTTCCCGCTCTTCCCTTTTTTCAGAATCCACAGTGTTTCAATTTCCAGACACAAAGGACCACTCAATATCAGGAATTGGTAAATAGAAAAGATTTCCAACTGACTTTTGTCAGTGGAACGGCCTTTTTTCAAGAATAAAGCACCGAGCACGAATTCTAGTTGTGCTAATTCGTGACTTCCTTTTATCTGTAGTCGCTTGTTTTCAGTTTGAAAAGCTACCTGTTTGAGTCATAATGAAAAAGATAAATCTTTTTTGTCCCTCTTTTCTGGCAAGGAATATTTGCTTGTGGCAAATTCACGCTATGAAATCGTATACAAGAGCCACCTGCCTTAGAGCAATAGTAAGCAAGCTAGTTTGTCCCGTGTTATAGGTTGTATTTCAACATGTGGGCTCTACAGTAATCTTGAGCCAGAATTAGCTGAGAAAATATCTCTATTTTAAGAATCAGCTTTCGGGTGACAACAAACTAATATCGTTTTTATTGTAGTGAGTTTGATTCTCACATTGAACACAACAGTTCTGACTTCATGTCAAATTAAACTTTTATTTCTGTTATGCTATATCAACCCATCTGTGGATATTTTATACCTAGACGTTAAGGAATCACACTCATTATACTTCATATTTACATTTTTTTATTGTTTCTTAATGGTTTTTTTTTTGCACACAGTCATTTCGAAATGGAATAATTTTACAACAGATCTATTTGACCAATACCCTAGTAGGTATTACCGCTCCAGTTCCAATTGGGCTTGAGAATAATGATAATGAAGTAGTACTCCACCGTCCAAAACTGGTGCCTCACCATCAGATGCAGTTTAGTGTCAAGTCAGAACATGCCTTTTTTTGTGGGGGGTCTTAACCCTCTGCGAGCTATACAGTTAGCGTATTCCAGTCTCTGGCGATTGTTCAAATCTGTATTAGATTGCTATTTAATACATTCTTTATTATAATGAGCTTTATTCTCACGGTATCTTAAAAGCGCCCGAATCATATTAGGCTGATATTTCTATTTCAATGGTCTGCCCCAAGGCATCTGTTAGCAATGCAGAAACGTGTCAAATGTAGTGAGTTTGATTCTTACCGGGTGTTACACAGTTCTGGCAAGCTTCGAGCCATGTATACTAATATTTCTATGTTGGGGTCTGTCTCAAGACAATAATTAGCAATCCAGTACGTTGCTCACTGGGCTCTTTACGGCTATGTCTTTTACCAGACTAATTTATGCTCAGGCTAGGTTACGTTATTTGGTTTAATGGCATATCAACCCTTATTTAATGCCAAATTCTGTTCATAAACATATATCATTTTCAGGCAAATACTTTATCCGCGAATAGCGGGTAACTTTATTTTTAAACGACTTGTTAGAGCTCATTTGTTTGCACACAGTCAAATGGTTTCAAGTGTCACTATTTTATACTAATAATTATATTTAGTATTAATCAGTTGTTCGCCCGCACATAGATGGTTTCTTGTAAATGATTGGTTTGCTTTCTTTGTTTAATGGCATATCAACCTTTGTATGTTATTTAATGCCAAAGCCACCCTTCTAGAAGAACAGCAGTGATTCTATTTAACCCATAACTGGGAGGATAAAGGGGTTCATGCCTTTCTCAAGGATATTTGTCCGAAAATGAACGTCATAACGCAACTGGAGTTCGAACTCGCAGTCTATCGCATTAACCATTACACCACTAGGACGCCTCCTCCCTAGTAAATGATAGAATAGCTCTCTTTGATCCAGAAACTACTAATTCTGGTCAGAGCAGATCAGGGGATTAATTACAAGGAAGAGTTACTCCACATTCCCCTCAGCTCCAAAACTCGAGCCTCACCATCAAAAGCAGTTTAGAGTCATATCCAAAAACTCGTTTTGGTCGGGAGTGGGGTTACCCCTCTGAAGAGCTTCACTCAGCGTATTCTACTGCCCCAGTCGACCGGACGAAAGATAAGCTTAGTAAATGCATTTTAAATGTTGAGTGATCAGCATGCTGGTATCGTTTATTGGATTTAATTCATGCTAGGTACCCAAGTGTTGAGACCTTGTGCCAGACTAAACCGGACTGATTGACTTGGTTATACGTGACGAGATAAGAGGTGAGTCTTATATAATCTTTTTTGCCACAATATTGGTTTTTGTTTCCAATCTAGGTTGCTGTGAATTTTCTTTTATAAAATCTACAGCGATGGGTTAGTTTTATAGGCGAAAAGGGGATATTGAATCTTTTATCTTCCTTCTGCTCAGTCTATCTCCAAAGAAATTTTATGCAATAACAGTTTTTAGGCCTTTTGATCTTTTGCTCACTTGTCTTTTGATAACCAACCGGTTAGCCAGTCTCTCTGTCTTTTATTTGTATTCATCCCTTTCTCGCTCTCTATATACGTATATATTCTCTCTTTTAACCTTTTACTTTTAACCTTTCTCTCTCTTCTTATCTCTATCCTTTCCTTCTTAAACTTACTTTTCACCTTCACCATCTTTCCCTCACCACCTGTCAGCGGGGCTTAGATTATGCTGATTGTATTGCCGGCAGAGGGATAAATCCCACCCAAATGGGTGCCCTGGATATGACTCAAAACCATCTAATGGTGAGGCTTCAGTTCTGGAATTCTGCTGAGTTTGGAGTACCCCATCACTCTCATTACTCCTAGAGACCCTCTGACCCAGAGTGGTCGCACCTGTTAGAGTCCCATCTATGGATCGAATGGATCTGTTAAAAAATTATTCGTATTCGATTGGACCGTGTGCAAAAGAAACCTTTTAGGGTATAACAGTACAAAAAATGTAACGACAAAGTACAATGAATGCAATTCCCTAACTCCCAGGCATAAAATAACTCAATATGTGTTTACATGCCGTTAAATTCAATAAATAGATTCATGAATCAACCAGTCCTCTTTCTTTCTCTCACTTTTTTTGAATTTTTTCACATCTTATATTATTAGACATGCTTTTCCACCAAAAAGCGTAACTGATTTCAAGTCTTGAGTTATTCCTTTGTTTGCATTACCCACCTCCGGGTCAACTCTGACACAAAGTGGTAGTACCTGCTTGGTTCCCATATATCGGTTTAATAAGTCTGTTTAGAATTATTTGTCTTAAAAATATTAAATAAGAATTCTTGAAACCACATAGCTGTGTTCAATTATTTGTGTTAATAATGATTACTTAAAGCTTGTTGCAAAAAAGACTGAATATGGCATTAGATAACCCAGCAAGTGTTGACGTGCCGTAAAATCAACCAACCAAACAAACAAACAATCAACCAATTGTATATCATGATAACTTACTCATGTATTTCGCAATTATTTTTCATATTTCTTTTTCTTTCTTTTTTAATTTATGGATATACAGTTTGAATAAAACGATTGAAATAAACAAATTGTCCCTTTTAAGATAAATGTTTCGATTGAAACTATAATTCTTTACAAATAATTTTTTATTTTGCTGGAACCATAAAATTATATACAAAAATTAATACTGACTTCGGCATTAAAACCCACCAACCAACCTTCTGAAAAACAAAAGCAAAAACAAACAAAAAAACAAACAAATCATTTATCGTACTCAGATACTCATATATTTCATAACGCTCTATCATTGGGGCTTAGAATATGCGTGTTGCATATTGATTTTTGACACCATGTTGTTGTGGATTACTAAACAGGATATGCACCTGTGTAAACAAAAGGGACTGCGGAAATGAATCACGTGAATTGAAGACCAGAAGGAAAACGCACGGGCGTTATGAATATTATATAATGAAAAGAAATTCGCCTTCAGAGCACACAGTTTCAAAGCCCACAGGACAGGCAGTCAGCCAGGAGAAGCAAGCAGTTAGAGCTCAATTCGTTTTGGACACAGCTCTGGGGGTGGGAAGTGGGTTCGCGTTGAGAAGTGGCCCTGATCAGCCCCGTCAAATAAGTACTAAGTGGGGCTCTGAATATTTAATCACAACGTTGGTGAAGAAGATATGGTGTCAAATTAGCAGTCCTGTGTCCGAGGCCTTCGTCTATGTCTCCCTCTCTCTTATACCCGTAACATTTGGACCCTTTCGGAACAATAAAAAAGCGAGAGAGATATATCTTTTAAAAAGAAGTATTGTTGTCTTTTCATTATGGTATATAACATGCTGACTGTATCTCTTGCAGTGGGGTAAGACACCTATCAAAAAGTGTGTGGTGGGGTCATGAGTGCAATACTAAACTAAACCTGATGGTGAGCTTTCATTCCTGGAGATATGGAAAGTAAGGACTTCCAAGTTCACTCTGGCCCGGAGCGATATCACCCGTTAGGAACTTATCAATAGGTCAAATAGATTTGTTCTAAAATCATTTATATTCGATATTCGACTGAAGCGTGTACCAAAAAAAAAAAAAAAAAAAAAACTCGTTAGAAAACTCTACATAAAAATGTAAATATGAATATTCTCGGACCTCTAGGCAGAAAATAATCTGATATGTGTTGCCATGCCGTTAAAACCACTCAATCAGTCAGTCAATCATAATTGTTTTTCATATTTATTAGTAAGAAATAGAAATACGGATTCAATAAAACCATTAAATCTCTTTTAAATTTGAATGTTTTGATTTTAAAACTCGCGAATATTATCTAAAATATATCAATAAAGTTACGAAACAGGCATCTGCTTTCCTCATACAATGGAAACCAATAGAGATATTTTCGGCGAAAATTACTGATTTAATAAATATACTCGACAGACAAATCGGAAAAGCCAGCACCAACATTTATTATTTGCTTTATGGACGTCCATACGTGGAGAGAGAAAATTGTTTGGCTGTCAAAAGAACTAACCTCAGGGGTCAAAGTCGGACAACACAAAGAAAAAGAATATCGCACATTTCAAGAAGCGGACGTCATTCTTATTTTATATTGCTGCCAGACTTTTAGCAGTTGTAATCATTGCATATATGATAGCAACAGTTAGGTATCTTATAACAAAAGTTTATCCCATGACATTACCTAGATTCATACTTGCTTTCCAGGAAATTCATTGGACATACAGTTAAACCCCATGGGCACCTCGTTCGGTTTTGATGGCTAAAAATTTAAGCTTGCTGATCAACTACTGCTTAATACTAAGTTAGATTCTCACTAAGTGTCCAACAGTTTTGGCTTTGAGCCAAATCTAAGCTATGTTGACTATCTTTATATAAAAAAGGTTCAAGAATTAAGTAGTGGCAAGCGTTCTAGGCGAATAGACCATTTCTAGTAAGTTCGTTTCTCTTGGTGAATCATATTTAACGCTTGTGCACCCCACTGGTTTATAATACCCTGATTGTATCACCTTCAGATGGATAAGACCCTCCCCCAAAAGAGAGTTGTCTCCGTTATGGCACTAAATTACATCAGTTCTGGAGTTTAGGGATTATGGAGTACTCCATTATTATTACTCCCAGGTTCGCTTTGATCCAACCCGGGTCGGATAGGATGTTTTAAGAATCCCACCTATGGATCAAGTCTATCTGTTTAAAATTTATTTGTATTTTATAGGAGTTCTTGATGCGGTATAACAGTATTAATAATAGTTACTTAAAGCTATAATTGTTTACAAAGATTTGGTTTATTAAATGGCAGATCAACCTTTGTGGGTTATTCAATGCCAAAGCAATCCTTGAAGAAGAACAGTAGTGATACTATTTAACCAAAAGCTTGGAATATATGGGGTTCTATTTACTAAGTATTTTTAGTATTACTCGAAATCATATGATTATTAGCTCAGTTGACTGGGTTGTAGAATACACCGACTGTATCTGTGCAGAGGAGCGAAAAACCCTCCCAAACGTGTGTCCGGTATATGACTCTAACCCATCTTGTAATATATTGACCTGCGATGAACCCGGCGGATGTTGTTGACAGATACATCTGGCCGTAGATAAAATTAGCTGGGTGATTCCGGAAACAATCATTGCATGGATGTAAGGCGTGGCCAATATAAAATAAGCATCGTGTGGGTGTGGGCTGTGGCAATCAAAAGGCAAACGTTGCATGGGTGTGAGCCGCGGGCAACGAGGATCAAGCTTTGCGTGTGTTCGCGTATGAGTTTTAAGACTATATAAGGTCGATAATTTTGGCTGAATTCAGTTCCTGCGGGCAGTTCCGACTTCCGACGGCTCCTCCCTACGCATGAACTCCTCTCCGACCACAATACTGCTCCACGCAAACGTCACCGTCGACGAATAAAAATATAAGACTATATATTTATATGTACGACTGCCTCGTTGTTGTTATATTTTGGTGAGGCATCTGGACTGGAGGTTTGACGAATGTAGATCATCTCCTTATTGTCATTACTACTGGTCCATTCTAACCCGGAGTTGCAGGAACTGTTAGGGTCCCATCTGGGGGTCAAATAGAATTATTTAACTATTTGATTGTGTATAAACAAATCACTATTGTTAACTTGAATTGATAGAGCTACGTAGCAATACTTGAAATCATTTAACTGGGCAAACAAATGTTCTCAGTCTGGTTTAAAATGTTATCAACAAACTATTCGTTTACAAATCATATATATATATATATATATATATATATTCGATATGTGTGAGGAAGATTGGAGAAAATCTGACGGAAATGGTAATAAAAATAAGAAACGAAATAAGAAGGGTTGTGTTGGTAAATTTAGATGATTTGTTTATTTATTCTTTATATATAAGCTGACGCGTTTCGACTTCGTATGTTTGAGAGCACAAATTCTGTTAAGAAGTCATCATCAGAGCTTGTGTATATGGTTGCAATGTTGAAACAAAAATACAGTATGATGTTTTAGGAGTTGTTATGCCATGTGATAGAATGCTTTGACAGTTTAAATAGGAAAAAAGATAGTTTAGAGGAAAAAATGTCACGTAGAGGAAATGATGAAATATTCTTTTTTGATATCAAGTAACACATCACGTGGTGCGGAGAACAGATTGATGGAGGGCGTCATGCAAAGGAATTTTTAAATCATATATTGATGCGTTGCTTAATATCAAAAAAGATTATTTTATAATTTCCTTTACGTGACATCTTTTTTTTCTCTAAACATTTAAACTATCGAAATACGTTACTTAATATAAAAATATTCTATCACATGACGTAACAATTCCAAAAACATAACGCTCTATTTTCCGTTTCAACATTTAAACCATGTAAATAAGCTCTGATGATGACTTCTTAACAAAATTTGTGCTCTCAAACATACGAAGTCGGAACATAAAGGATAAATAAAAAATCATCTAAATTTATCAACACCATGTTTCTTCTTATATATATATATATTGTTATCCACAGACAGACTGTTTCGTTCTATCAGAACTCTTCAGTGTGGCTAGACACGCAGGACGCTCGAAGCCGGGATCGAAACCCGTCCAACTTTACGTTAGACTAAACTTCGGACCTATCGGCCACCAAGCAGACTACGTTGGCTAAGGGAATTTTAAGGTATTTATTTTAGCAACAGCAGCAGCAGCCTTTGTTTACATTTTTTTATACCTTATCGGCTACCAGAGTGCTCAATTCTTACGAAGAGCTTTGGATTACGCTAGGGGGGGGGGACAATTCCTTCGCCAGTTGGCATGGTATAACATGAAAATGTTAATATATCATCAAAATCAACCAACCAACCAACCAACCAATCAACCAACCATGTAACGGGGATGTCCTCGTGGTGTAATGGTTAAAGCGATAGACTGCAAAATCGTAGTAAGCGAGTTCGAACTCTATTCCCGCTATTATGTTCAGTTTCGGACAAATACCCTTGGGAAAGGTATAAATTCCCTTATCCTCCCAGTTACGGGTCAAATAGCACCACTATTGTTCTTATAGAAGGATGGCTTTGGCATTAAAGGATGAATAAAGGTTGATATGCCATTAAAATAAAGAAACCAAACAAACCATGAAACGGTGGGTAAACAAGTGCCACTGAAATCGAAATAATCCATTGAGACTATATAATCATTATTATTCGATAAGTGTACATGGAATCATACAACTGTGTGCAAATTATTTGTATTAGATAAGAATACTTGATATATAACTAGTTGGTATTTTATGACATATCAACCCTTATTGGTTATTTAATGCCAAGTCCTGTATATGTATATATATATATATATATATATATATATATATATTGTAAGCGAATAGTTTCTTCGCAGCTTTATTTTTAAACGAGTTAGAGCTCATTGTTTGCATACAGTTAAGCGGTTTCAAGTATTCCTACCTAACATTAATAATGCTGTCCAGACTTAATAATTAATTCGCACACAGTTGAATGGTTTCAAGTATTTCTATGTAACATTAGTAATTATATTTATCGAGTATTTTTTTATCTCAGATGAACAATCTGCACACAGTTGTAAGGCTTCTAATAACTAATGATAATAAATATTTGTAAATGATTGAACCGTTCTATTTGACCCATAGATTGGACCCTAACAGGTTCTACTACTCTGGGTCAAAGGGGACCTGAGAATAAGGGTAAAGAATGGGTTTTCCATATTCCCCAAACTCCAGGATTCGAACCTCAAAATCAGATGCAGTTTAGTGTCATACTTAAAACACTCAACGTTTTATTTTTTCAATGCTGTTGACCTTCAGCTACCACCTTTTATCTAAGACAAAAAGGGTCAGGTGTTTGTTTTCCGCAAAAGCAATTTGAAGAATACGGTCGAGATAACTATATAGGTGCTAGGAATTGACATGATCAGCCGATTGATCGGATTGGGCCACTCTGATTACCTTTATAGACCAGTATGTACCAAAAGTGGTCTGTTGCAGATTATATGACCACTTTGGTTAATGTCTCACAGACTGCTCAGTCACCAGGATCTCGTCTTCAAGAATTACGGCCTCCACGGACGACCAACAGATAGCCCTGCTTAGTGGGGAGTCTTATCATATTCAAAGGTGCAGATGGTGTAACTTACTGCCCCAGTTGACAGGACGTTCATATAACTATATGCAAGATTCTTAAGAAACAACACAAAAAATATATGTACGATGAATGCAATTTCCTAACGTCTTTGTATAAACTAACCCTAGACCGGTTAACATGTCATTAGAAGGGGTCAATCAATCAAAAAAAAAAAAAAAAAAAAAAAATATAACCTTCTGCCAAACTGGGCCAAACTTAGTAAATGACTACACTGTCAAAATTCAAAATTGATCAGGTGCCTATGTTGTAATGATTATCGTCGTAGGGAATGGACAGGGCGACACGAATTCAAATCCTGGACGAGACCGATTGCATTTCACAAAGCATCAATACTCTTGGGAAAGGTATGAATCTGATTATTCTCCCTTCAGCTATGGGTAAATAGTAGGGCAGACTAGGTTCTTCAGTCTTGAATAGGTAACCACTCAAGGAGAAGAAAAACTGAATTAAAACCTGTTAAACTCCACTTAAAAATTTGACCTTGCGTCATACCCTGCCCGTGTGGAGAGGTTGGTAAATACATAGTTTCAAACTTCATGCTGTCTCATTTCTACTTAGTTTTAGCAAGGCATATCTCCATATCCATTTATTAAAGTGTTGCTATGTCTGATTCAATGCCACATTAGTAAAACTCTCTTGAGAATAAAACTCACTATGAGCCTCCTCCACATGAATTATATAAAATAGTTTTATAGTTAAAGATTACTTTAAAATATAAAGTAAAGGACATTTTTCAGCGATTCGTTTCTGTTTGTATTTACGAACTAGGAATTATATTTTTGAAGTTTTATTCTTTTCGTTGCAAATACCACTCAGTCACTGACTTAAGTGACCGAAGCAATCGATGTATATCTCTTGGAGTTATTTTCATTATTATTTGCATTCTATGCGAGCTTTTCACAGCAGTGATTTTTCACTGGTGGTTTTTCACTGGAGTCTGATCGACTGCAAGCCTCCTCGGGTCTCTAGAACTCTTCTAATTATCCTTGCTAATCTTAACATAGCTGTAGTCTAGATGATCTTGATTCTTCCTCCGATCTATATTTCCATCACTCTCTTTTTCAGGCCTTTGAGGACCGTTCCAAACGTACTAACTACGATTGATATCACTGTCACCCTAATATTGCATAGTATTTTCAGTTCTCTGGCAATATCCAGATATTCATATTTTTCTTTTCTTTACTTTTTAATCTATAGTCCGTTTGAATCGCAAAATCTACAAGATGACAAGGTCTTTTTTCTGATTTATTAACACGAGATCTGGTCTCCTGGCCGTGATTAGATGATCTGCTTCTATTTAAAATTCCCAGAGAATTTGATACATCTCTTTTGGACAGATTCTGGTTTATTTTATACATTTGCACATTCCCGTCTAATGTCTAGTGATTATCGCTAGCGATTCTTTGGAAACTAGTCGCTACAAATTTCCAGCATCTTTCTTAGTATAATTGCTGACAGTTTTATCTCAGAGGTTTATAGTCTCAATTCTTCACTGAATTTTTATTTATATCATTTAGTATTTTATTTATGTTATAATCGAATGCTTTTATGTGTTTCTTTGACTCAACGTTTTATGCCCGTTCGCTTGTGATACTTCTCGAAACTGGAAGAGAATATTTTTCGCAATATTTTCATTTAAACCATACAAAAATAAACACTTTTGAAGCGAATTATTGGCGTTCCTTTTCTCTCGTGGACATTTGGTCAGGCGATTAAGACCGAGAAACTAAACCTACGGTGAGTTTGATCCTCAAAGTGAAATAAAATCGCCTTCACCCGACACCTCATATAATATTTTATGGATAAAAATTTTAGTCTGCTGCTGTTTTTCTTTTCGTATTTATTCTATTTTGTAGATCGGACACTTACTATATTTCGTCGCCAATGTCTTAGTATTCAGTTTAGTTTGTGACAAGTCATTTATTGAGACTTTGAATCTTATATCAGATGAAATAATATATATATATATATATATATATATATATCTCACAAAAGTATCAAGGTAGAAACAGTCATTCGTTGAGACTTTGAATCTTATATCAGAGTAAATAATATATATATATATATATATATATATATATATATTATATATATATATATATATATATATATATATATATATCACAAAAGTATCAAGGTAGAAACAGTCGAAAACTTTTACTTTATGTTTCATGAGGTGTGCACAATCATCAGACAAAAAAGTTTAATTATATTTCTGATTACTTTTCAAATCAGTGCTCTACTGATTAAATAGTCGTTATAATATAAAAAAAATGATGAATGCAAATGAGAAAAATTAGCAAGGAAAAGTGTTGACGCTATAATAGCAGATAAAACGTCCAAAATATCAAATTATGAATACTAGAAGACTGTTACAGTACGTTTCAAGTCAAGTGCTCCCAACGTGAAACTGAAAGTAACGGTCTTCTAGGAGTCATAGTTTGATATCATTGGGGTTTTATACCTGCACTGCTTTCATCGCACCAAACAAAATTTTCTCATTTCCATTTATCTGTTAATTTCACTCCTTGCGAGTTTTTCACACCAGCAACAGTTGGTGGATTTTTCTGGAGTCTGAATGATAGCAAGTTCTCTCAGATCTCAAGGACCTTCCCGGGTATTCTCACTAATCTCATTGCTGTGGTCTTGATAGTTTCGATTGTTCCCCTGATTTCCGATTCCACAAGAATTTTATCTGATCCTTTAGGGACCGTTCCAAGGGCACCAACTACCATTGGTATCATCAGTACTTTCATGTCCAGCAGGTTTTTAGTTCTCTGGCAACGTCCAGGTACTTGTTTATCGTTTTGCTTTCTTTTATTTTCAATCTGTAATTTACTGGAACGGCCAAAGATAGTAGACGGCAAGTTTATTTATGTATTTATGTTCTTTTTGCATCTCAAAGTCCCAGAGAAATTTTGCGCGTCTCGTTCTTTTGGACGAATTCTGGTTTGTGCGTATACGATTTGTTAGTGTCATCATATTATCCCTTGCACAGTTCTTAGTGGATCACCTTTCTCACTTTGTCGTACCTAGACTTATACAATTTTTATGCTAGTTTTCAGCATGATTATTACTATCATTATTCCTTTTCAATGTACCTGTGTTTATATATATATATATATATATATATATATATATATATATATATATATATATATATATATATATATATATATATATATATATATATATATATCGCAAGAATTCTAGGTTATCTGATAATATTTTCCGCTCTATGGCTTGGAAAAGAATTAAGTCATCATTTAAATAATTCAATTGAATTTGTTCAAAAATATTTTATGAATCAAGAATGTTTAGCTATTAAAGAAAAAAATGTTTTTGTTTGTGACATATCAGCTATTAGTTTATTTGCTGCTAAATAAAAAAAAACTTACTATACATTCTGTCAGCGTAATAATTCCGAAATTTTCGTCAGGAGCAATAAAGCCGTGTGTGGTTTGACAGAAGTATTACCATCAAGACCAAGCTTGGTGTCTATGAGAGGTGCGTTTTGTATGTACTTTTATAATTTTTGAGAGCTTGATTACATATCACCGTCACATGAAAACCTTGGAAAGAGTTTATCAAGCCTGTCTTAGGAGGATCCTGAGCAGCAGACTACAATTTCTTACAGCAGACACTATTTTTGTACAGTGTGCCGATACGTCCGATATTAAGACGCTCCTCATACGTATGTATTGGGTTGGGCACCTTAATAGAATGGAGCAAGTTAGGCTACGCAGGCAGCGGGTTTATAGAGAGATGCAACACGGTAGACACCCAAGAAACCCTAAGAAAAGTTTAAAAGATGTCGTCTAAAATAAGCCCCGGGCGTTCATTATAGACAATGGAGACTGGGAACAGATGACAGTAAATCGATCAATATCGAAAAAAGTGATCAACGAAAGCATTTTAAGCACGGAGAATCGAGCACTTCCATATGAAACGAGCACTTCTGTAGCTGGGCTTAGCCTCAGTCCTTCTAACTTCACACGCGCTCTCACGGAACGAATCAAGATGGTATTCTTCTGCAAAGAAGTGGAAGTGACTATATAATATATATATATATATAATATATAATTAAAAAGAAAAATGAATTAAGCAATTAATACAACTATATATATATATATAAATTAAATTTTAAAATTTTTTGTTAAATTTTTTAAATTTAAAAATTTTTTTTAAATTTTTTGTTAAATTTTTTTTCGTGTTTTTGATTTTATCAAAAGCACATAACAGGGAGGAAATAAATTTATAATCCTAATGTGACCGGTTTGTGCTTTTTTCTTAATGAAATTATTGCTCTGTAATGTCTGTTACATTGAGCTCTTTACCAGGAAAATTTAAAAATTCACTTTTGAATAGTTTTCTTGTCCTGATGGAATTTCTCCCAACTCCGGTTTAACTGGAGCAAATAATACTTATATATATATATATATATATATATATATATATATATATATATATGAAAATCTTGTTGGATCTACTGAAGTTCATTTAAATATACTTTGGAGTTTTGATTCATATCAATGCTCTTAACAGGATGGAAATAAATTTATAATACTGATGTGACCGAATATTAGGTTTTTTCTTGGAATAATATTCTTTGCTCTGTGGATTTTATTTACATTAAGCTCTTTACCAGGAATATTTAAATATTCTAAATTTAAATACTTTAATTATCCTGTTTCAATTGTTCCCAATTCTGTATTTACTGGATTGAAGATAACCTCATATATATATATATATATATATATATATATATATATATATATATATAAGTGATGGTAATGTTTCCATGGGTATTTTTCTCAGCAATAGACTACACCCTTATAGCTAAGTAAAAGTAATTTGATGACTGAACTATTTGATCCTGGCCGGTGACCTATGAGATTCCTCAACCCAGCATCAGGTGAAGCGCGCCGCTGATTCGCCTTTAGTTTCATCAGCCTTGCATCACACCTACGACACTGTATCCCATGGTTTCCAATGCTGTACGCTTTTGATGGACTCTTAAGACGTATAGAGACAGACAGACAGACAGATAGACAGAGAGTGTATCAAGGGACTCCGTGCTATCAGCACGACTTGATGATAATGAGGATAATATATACGTATATATAAACTCGTATATATAATGGTTGAAATTTAACGCTAAAAGTGCCTATAATTCGTAATATATGTTAGCAGATGTTTCAAGTGTTGTTGCCTTGGAGGTGAATGATTTCATATATCACAATACTATTAATGGTGCGATGGGGTTTTGGTAAAATTAAACATCGAACATATTTCGGATTGTGTTTTTTGATGTGTCGAAACATTATAAAAATACAAATTCATGCCAAATTTTAGGAATAAAATAAATCATCAAATTGAATAAGATGTCTACAATCAAAATTAGAAATATATTGCTCTCAGTAATTTGGAAATTCGGAATATTTTGTTGCTACGATTTATGTGTAAAAATTAACCAATACCTTGTTCATATTGTCTAAAGAACTTTTTAAACATCACCGGTTTTATATTGATTATTCAAATAAACTTTATATAAGAACTCTCTCTCTCTCTCTCTATATATATATATATATATACTCCCCTACCCGCGTCGGGTTGAGTTCTCTAGCGAAGAAGTAATCGTGTTGCCATTAACGTCTATTGCAAGCCTCTTCGTAGATGAATTGAGGTCTCGGCAACCGTTGAACGGATGTATGTAAACAATAGTAATTGTGATTCATAACCGTTTAAAATTTACTTCGCAGCTAATATCTCCTCGTGGCTGAATGGTTAGAAGCTTTGGATTGGCGTTTGAGTCCACCGGGTTTCGATTCCAGCTTCGGGAAGATACTGTCTAGCCACACTGATGAGTTCTGATAGAACGAAACAGATCTGTCTGTGGATTACTATAGAGAGTACTAATATATATATATATATATATATATATGTGTGCGTGTGAGAATATATATATGAGAATTCTTATATATATAATGTTTTTAGGGTTTTATATATTCATAAAGTTAGTGAAATAAGCAAAGAATCATTCAAGAACCACTTTCTGACCAACAGAATCGATGTCGACAATGTTAACGATACTCGCAATCCAAGATTTTGTGATCAAAACTAAAAGAAATACTTTTCAAT
>OY757913.1:53032205-53039705 GCA_963585895.1 Sepioteuthis lessoniana
ACTTTATCCTTGATCCGTACCTTATAATGCTGAATGTTAAGCAAGGCAGCATCAAGTACCATTTTTTTTAGTCTTTGGTATGACTCTACTTGGAGATTGAACCCCAGGTCTCCCGGACTATTAGCGAGCACTCTACTCATTAGGCCAATGGCCCGGTTCCCAGCGCAGTATCTGTTTTAATGATAACTGAGAAGGATTTATTATTTCTGTAGTTGGTTGGTTGTTGGTTGGTTGTTTGGGTTTTATGGCATATCAACCTTTGTAGATCATTCAACGCCAAATTCTGTCTATATATACATACATATTCAACCAAAGATTTCAAAACGAATATTTAGGTTGGTAGAATTTTCTATTAGCAGGATTTCATTTGTTTGCTCAAGATTAACCAGTTTTAAGTTGTCATATTTTTTGGTACAACTCTGTCTCTCTGTAGTAAAACAGCAAGTAATCTGGTATATTTTTCTTGTAGTAATGAGAGCTTTTTGAGAAATAAATGGAATTAATTGCAGCTGATTGATTTTAGCGACATGACAACCTGTCTAGGGTTATTTTATGCCTAGAGGTAACGGATTTGCGTTTATTTTACATTTACATTTTTTGTGTACTTGATTCAGTTATATGATATCAAGTATTCTTATCTAATAAGAATAATTTGCCCACAGTTGAATGTTTTCAAATACTCCTATACAATACTAATAAATATGTAGTAAGTTGACCGACTGTAGTTGAGAGACCCGCTCAATAGATACTACACCGGGGTGTAGGAGAGGGCGCTACTCCTTTCCGTCGGTTACTCCACTTGCACTTGATTCATACCTCAAAATTTTGAGTGGTAAGCAAGGGGGCGTCAAGGACCTGGGATTGAATCCCGGTCTCCCGGACCCTCGACGATGATAGTAATTTGCTTGCACACAGTGATATAGTTTCAAGTAACCTATGATAATCCAAAGTAAAGAATTATAGCTTCAAGTAATCTTAATGCATAAAAACCTAAATTTATATGGCATCAAGTATTTCAATCAAATACAAATAATTTCTAAACATATCTAGTTGACTTATTGATGGGATACTAATAGTAATTTCAATCTACACTTCTCAGAGCTCCAGAACTGGAGCCTTGCAATCTGTTGCAGTTTAATGTCATCTCTGGTGGTGTAATGGTTAGCAAGCTCGGCTAGCAAACCTACACGAGTGAGTTCGAGTCTCATTGGGTGCCCCTTTCATATGGCCTTGTGCCACATCTAAGCAAAAAGCTTAGTAAATTTCCATACCCAGGACACCACTTTTTTTTTTTGGCAGGGGTGGGGGTGGGGCTTAATCTTCTGCAAGGAATAGAAATCAGTGTATTCTAGATCCCACAAACGGGGCGGTTAAAAATAAATAAAATATTCAAAGGATGCTACTGATTTTACCAGAACAATAAAACAAACAAACAAACAAACAACCCCCCCACCGCAAAAAAAAAACAACAACTTCAGCTGCTAAGAAAGATGGGAAATGGTGTAAGGGATGAGATTGAAAGGTCTGATTTGGGCTGCGTCAAACAATTAGCTTTTCATAGATAAGTTTTTTGGAACAGCTAGTGTATTTAATCCGGCTTCCTTGAGAGGAAAGGTAATGTGTGATGGAATCATACCGAGAGTTTATCGTTTATTTCTTATTTGTACTGTTCTTCCTCGACGTAGATTAACTTCCTGAATAAGCTGCAATCCCCATCTTCTGCCCACCTCCCCCACCAAAAAAAAAAAACTTAGAAAAACAAACACCTAAATTGAAATGAAAGAAAATACAAGTCAAAATTAAAAGTTTACAATACTTCAAAAGAAAAAATAAATAAAATCAACCACCACATTTGCAGGGCTGAGAATATACTGAGTAGAGAGATGTAAGAATCCCCACCCAAATAAAAAGAACTGTTCTCTGTATGATACTAAACTGCATGAAAAAATGAGTTAGAATTGAATTACACTCAATTAAGTATTGCTGTTGTTTGCTCTGTTAAATATTTTCAAGTATTGCTATCTAACACCAGTTATGCGATTTAATATTTATCATTTGTTTGTAAACAGTAAAGTGTTTTCAAGTACTGCTATTTAGCACTAATTATTCTATTCAACAAACACAGTTAAATGGTTGTAAGTATTCCTATGTAATACCTTGGCCCAGTCGGCCGGGGCTGTAGAATAGATCGACTACATCTCTGCAGAGGGGTAAGAGAGAGTCCTTGATATGACACTAAACAATCTGAGGGTCAGGCTCCAGTAATGTTGGAGCTTTGGGGTGTGCAGAGTGCCCCTTTATTGCTATAGCTCCCAGGCCCACTCGAGACCAGAGTGTAAGCACCTGATAGGGTCCTATCTATGGGTCTAATAGAACTAAACTGTTTGCTTATACTAAACTGAATTGTTTGAAATAGGACTGTTCACATTTAAACTACGTACTTCGTGATACATAACAATACTTGGAACAATTTAACTTTGTTGACTAAACTGAATCGTTTGAAATAGAACTGCTTTTGACTTTTAAGCGGTGTACTTATTTTAAATTGAATTTTTTGAAATAGAACTATTTATATGTATAAAAATGGATTTAGCATTAAATAACCCATAATGGTTGATATGCCATAAAGCAAAACCAAACCAAATTTATATAATACCATTATTTTAATTTTTGCACACAGTTAAACGGTTTCAAGAATTCCTATCAAACGCAGATAATTTTATTAATATTAATCATTTGTTTCCACACTTAAAATATTGTTATCTCACACTAATAGCTTTATTTGCCTACTGTTAGATGCTTTCAAGTATTGCTATGTAACACTAACCATTTAATGCAACACTGTTAAATGGTTAAACAGTTCTATGTGACTCATAGATGGGACCAGACAAAGTACAGCCACTTCGGGTCAGAATGGATCTCGGAGTAATTGCAATGAATGGGTACTCCACACGCCCCAGAGCTCCAGGACAGAAGCCTCAGCATTAGATGCAGTTTGGTGTCATATCCAGGGCACTCGTTGTGGAGAGAGGTCTTACCCCTCTGTGTATGCTACAGCCTCAGCTGACTGGATTGATATGCTTGTGTATTCTTTATTTTATTTCCATTGGTATACATATGTTTACATATTCTTTCTTCTTATTACAACTGATATATATATATATATATATATATATATATATATATATATATATATATATATATATATATATATATATATATCCTGTGTTTCTAAGCACACTAAAGAGTTGTGATACAACGAAACAGTCTGTCTGTGGATGACAATAAACACACACACACACACACACACACACACACACACACATATATATGTACACATATATATATATATATATGGTTGTGGTCGTTCATTTACCATGACTAGTTAATTTGGCATCACTTGTGTGCGATGTGGATCGATGGCTCATTAGTAGAGGTTCGGCTCTGTGGTTGCGGGTTCGATCTCCTGTGGTGGAGATCACCGTATACGCTGCTGATGAGACCTAATAAAGTCGAAACAGCAGTCCAGTGTTTCATAAGTCACACGGAGTGCTTGCCAGATATTTTAGTAAATGTAGAAATACGAGGATCATTAAATAAGTTTCCAGACTTTTTTCGTATGGGCACTTTTATTGATAGTACACACATGAAACTCTAGTCCCCTTCGAAGTCATCTCCTCCGACTGCAATGCACTTGTTGTACCCTCCCAACAACTTCTGGAAGGCCCCATGGAAGTCCTCTTGTGTCAGCGTGTCAATGACCTTCTTCACAGCCTCTTTCATCTCCTCAATTGTCTCATAACGACAGCCCCCGAGTTTAGGGAATAACCAAAAGTCACAGGGAGCAACGTCTGCACTATAGGGAGGGTGAGGAACTGTCTTGATGCCCATCTTGGTCAAATAGTGTGTGACAAGGATGGAGTTGTGGACTGGTGCATTGTCCTCGTGGGAATACCACTGACCCGATTTGAAGAGTGCTGGCTTCTTCCGACGGAATCTCTTCCTGAACTCCCTTAAAACCTCAACATAGTAACCCTAACCCTAACCCTAACCCTTTGGTCAATCAACTCTGGTTTACTGACTTTCTTACTCCTCCCACACCTCTCACCATCCCTCACAGACTGCCTGTGTTCCTTAAATCTCTTATGCCACTCCAAAACCGATGCTCGATTCATGCAAGATGTTTGAAAAGCAGTCTGAAGCATTCTATACGTTTCTATGGCATTTTTTCCAAGTTTAAAACAGAATTAAATATTGCATATCATTCTTCTAAAGTGTCCTCACGTCTCGATTGCATTTTTGAAATTCACGAGCTGTGACAATCAGGCTTTAGTAGGGTGTATTCCAATTTGTGCTGTAGCTGTTCATTCGAAGCTGAAATCATACAAATTGGTCAGTCATCTCATAAGATGTATAGCAATAACGTACTGAATTTTCAAGCGTAAACAACAATTTTAAATGCCCGTACAAAAAAGTCTGGAAACTTATTGAAGGCGCCACGTATATATAAGGTTACATGTAGAAATATATTATTCTTGTCTTTCCTTCTGTTGTGTTCGGTGTTAGAATATCTTGTTTGTTGGGTTGAATTTTATGCCATATCAACTATTGTAGGTTACGTCATGTTAAATCATCCTTATACATATATATTGAATATATGTTAATATTTTTAAACGAACCTGAGCTCATTTTTTCACACAAATGTTTTCAAGTATCTATATCTAACAAGAATTATTCTATTAAGTGTTAATCATTTGTTGGCACACAGTTAAAGGTTTTGGTTAGGTTAGGTTTTAGGGCATATCAACAATTGTAGGTTATTTAATGCCAAATCCTTTTTATACATATATAGTGAATATATATAATTTGATTAGGTTGCGTTTTATGGCATATCAACTATCGTAGGTTATTTAATGCCAAATCTTTTTTATACGTATATATTGAATATATATAATTTGGTTAGGTTGGGTTTTATGGCATATCAACTATTGTAGATTATTCTAATGTCAAATCCTTTTTATACATATATATTGAATATATATAAGTCGGTTAGGTTAGGTTTTATGGCATATCAACAATTGTAGGTTATTTAATGCCAAATCCTTTTTATACATGTATAGTGAATATATATAATTTGATTAGGTTGGGTTTTATGGCATATCAACTGTCGTAGGTTATTTAATGCCAAATCTTTTTTATACGTATATATTGAATATATATAATTTGGTTAGGTTGGGTTTTATGGCATATCAGCTATCGTAGATTATTCTAATGTCAAATCCTTTTTACACATTAATATTGAATATATATAATTTGGTTAGGTTGGGTTTTATGGCATATCAACTATTGTAGATTTTTCTAATGTCAATATTTTATATGATTTAAAAACGAATAGCTTGTAGATAAACTTTTTTTTAATGAGCCAGAGTTCATTTGTTTGTATATTGTTATAAGGCTATACATTTGATTTTTAAGTCAACAGTCTGTTGGTAATCTTATTTTTAAACGAGTCATAGTTAATTTGTTTGCACACAAATATAACATTTATTTGCACAAAAATATTGCATTTGTTTGCACATAGTTAAATGGTTCCAGGAATTGTTACAAAAATTATTCCATTTAATTTTTAAAATTTGTTTGAACTCCCGTAAATGGTTTAAATATTACTATTTAACAAATAGTTTTATTTGCACACAGTTAACTGATTTCAAGCATTGCTATGAAACACAAAAAAATTAATTTAGTCTAAAAGTTTCAAGTATGTCAAATCAACTCTAATAATTCTATTTAGCATTACTAATTCGTTTGCACACAGTTAAATTGTTCCAAGTATTGCTATACATCACTAACAATTCAATTAAACATCAGTCATTTGTTCACACAGTTAAATGGGCAACGAGTTCTATTTCTAATAATTCGATTTAACGTACGTCATTAGTCTGCACACAGTTTAAATGTCAAACACTTCTATTTGACCCATAGACAGGACCCTGACAAGTATTACCACTCCGGTCAGAGTAGACTTGGGAGCAATGGCAATGAACTAGTACTTTATATTCCTCAAATATCCAGGGCTGGAGCTTCGCCATCAGATTGTTTAATGTCATATCCAGGATACTCGCTGGGGGAGTCTTATCCCTCTGTAGAGATGCTGTTGACGTATTCTACAGCCCTAACCTACTGGGTTAGTTAGTATATTAAGGATATACTAATGCGAAAATTAGTTCTTGGCGAATGGGTAATCGACTCAACAATCTCGCCTTACCAAATTTTACCGTGCTGACACGGTGTATAATTTTTGTTATTTTCCCCTTGTATATGTTCTTTTTAAAGATTTGATTTTATTAGCCGAAAGAAAATTCCATTGTCATTGGATATTCCAGTTGTTTATTTACTTATAAGAATAAAAAATAAAATGGGAGAAAGTAAATGGTGGCTTCATTGACAATACTATACTTGACATGCCTCAAAACCAACAAAACCAAAATAAATATACAAATAAAATAAGTAGATGAATAAATGTAAAAATAAATAAAACAATAGTCACGTTGTTAATGAGTATAAAAGAGAAATAAATTTTCCAAGAAAAAATAATTTCAGGATCCAAAGAGAAAAATTGAATACGAACAATTAAATGAGGGTTCCAAATAAAACGTGTTGACAATAAAGATTTCAAATTCATAAAATGAAGATAAAACACTTGAAACGGAAGTTTGTTGAGGAGTAAAGAAAAAAATATAAAACGAGTAAAAAGAACTAGAAGAAAAAAGAAATAAGCCATAAAATCAATAAAAAAAGGTATTAAAATGTGGAAAAGACAGGAGCAGACAAAAAGTTATGCACTTTGAACACTCAAGGGATTTAAAAAAAAAAGAATACAAGAAATAGAAAGAAGAGCAACGTTAGCTGTTTATTTTAGCTTGATAAAAATAGTTAATTAGAGAGAGAGAGAGAGAGAGAGACAGACAGACAGACAGACAGATCAATGAATAGATAGATATTTGGGACAGACTTACGTGAGCTGGCCGATTAGAATGCATAGATAATTGGACACACAGACACACACGCGCGTGTGCGTGCGCGCACACACACACACACACACACATATATATATATATATCATCATCATGACGTGCGGCTAGCACGGATATCCCTGACCCTCTCTCTCCACGTCTCCCTATCATTCATCGCCTTCGGCAGGTCTTCAGGGTTACATCCCGTATCATCATATAGCTGCTGTATGAATGTTCGAGCTGGTCGTCCTGCTTTTGATTGGCCATATGCGGGGGTCCACAGGAGCACATCACATACGATCTCGTCTTTGCTTCCCCAGCAGTTTCCGGCATGTCTGGTTCGTCTAGCTTGAATAGTTTTCGTGATAGGTGGTAGGTGGCCGTACAGTTGGCACCGTGTGGGGTGTTGCTGCCAGGACCTGTTCAATATTGCTCGCAACATTCTTGTATAATTGCTGTCGAGCTTCTTCTCCAACCGTTTAGTCAG
>OY757913.1:53044705-53069705 GCA_963585895.1 Sepioteuthis lessoniana
TCTCGTCAGATGGAGATAATGCATTTGTACTTGGAATATGATGTAGATATCCATATCTTTTCCTCCGATCATAAATATTTATATATACATATTGTGTGTGAAATCCAGGCTACGTTTAGTAAATAATCGCGTCTCTTTATACACACACACACACACAAACACACAAACACACACACATATATATATATATAGAGAGAAAAAGCTGGTATAAGTGTATGTGCTGGTGGATGTGCGCGTCAGCGTGTATGTGTGTGATAGAAATAAAGAATGAATGGATGCATGAATGAAAGGAGGGGCGTGTCAAGTAACGGTTATTGACGTTTGGAAATAGACTCAACGAGTCGAATTAAAATCCGTTTCGAGGATGTTTGCATTTCAGTTCGCGCTCATGCCCTTCGGAAAGACACGAATCTTTCTCTTCTCCCAAACTTCACCATCTATTAGTAAGTAGTCGGGCAGACAGGTTTCTTTAGTTTCAGTAAAAGTACAGGTCTGAGGGAAGGAAAATCTCTGAAGACTGTTATTTGAAAGAATCTGTGACGTATTGGTGCGTCGTGCATAATAATCGGATTATCCAAAAACTGTGATTCGTCCTACACAAACATTCACTACTATAAAAAAAATCATCTGATTTAGTAGTCCCAAGGTTTATATCTTTGAGTGAACTTTTGGGCCATCATACGCTGAGATCAAATATATAAACACCTACCCTTCCACATGCGTAGGATTGACACAAGGTCCATTTTTAAGCGGAGTTTAGCAGGTATGTGTTCGGGATTTTCCTTCTCCTCAGTCAGTTGCCATACCAAGGTTCAAAATCCTTGTCTGCCAAACTATTTACTCATAGTTGGAAGAAAAATAGTTGGATGCATACCTTCCCCCAGCAATATGTGAAA
The DNA here is from genome assembly GCA_963585895.1 of Sepioteuthis lessoniana. Classification (NCBI taxonomy): domain Eukaryota; kingdom Metazoa; phylum Mollusca; class Cephalopoda; order Myopsida; family Loliginidae; genus Sepioteuthis; species Sepioteuthis lessoniana. The sequence continues at coordinate 53,045,602 of OY757913.1, forward strand.
TACAAAGAGCCACGTCCAAGATTTGAACTCGGGTCACCGTGTTCACCTCTTACAACGGTAACAATTGCACCTTACATGCACGTTTCTTTCTCTCTCCATATATATATATACATATATATATATATGTATATATGTATGTATTGAGAGAGAGAAACATATATATATGTATGTATGTACGTATATATGTATGTATGTATGGTAGAAGAGTAGGATTCGTGACCACACACACACACACACACTTATATATATATATATATATATATATATATATCAGAGTTGGGACAAAATATTTTGAGGAATATAAATACGAATGGTTTGAATATGTCTCGTGACATAGAATTTTCTATCTAACGAAGTAGTTTGCATATCTCTCGGCCGTGAAACAAATTTTTCATTATTTTCTTTAGTTCTTGTCTTTCCCTGAAGTAGCCATTTTTGTTCCGCGTTTATCAATTTGGGCAAATATTTTCGTTCATTCTGTATTAATCTTTAGTTATTCAGTCTTTATTACATTGACAATGTTTGATCTAATTAATACGTAGGGGTCCCTGTGGCATAATGGATATGGTGTTTGACGGCGCCCTCCTAGTAAGTTATCCTCGTCTCGCTGACTTTATACCGTTGGGAAAGGTATGAACCCCCTATTCACCAACTGAGGGTTAAATAGTATCACGGCTGTTCTTCTACAAGTTTGGCTTTGACATCAAATAACACACGGCTTTTAAGATGCTATTAAACAAAGAAATCAAACCAAACCAAACCAACATGAATAATGGTGTTAACAACACGAGAAGGTAAAAAAATGTCAACAAACCTGGTGCTAAAGATTAAAAGGAATAGGTTAGAGCTTTGTATATGAGCTTCTGCAACCGAAAGGCACTCGCAGATTATGGTAAAGAAGCTGGTTTCAGAAACCAAGTTTCTTCGAGGGAAAAGGACATGAGTTCAAGTCTCACCAAAAGCCTATACTTTATTATTTTCTGTTATTGCTCCTGTCTAATGTTGTTATAGAAATGGCCGAGTGAGTTGATTTGAAAGTAAACGAAAAAAACTCAATATACAAGAAGTACTATTCAAAATTATTAATAATAATTACAATAATTCATGTAAATCAAGCATAAACGATCTGTGTCGAAATTTGTTTTAGTTATGTTGATTTTTTATAGCATATCTACCCTTGCGGGTTATTTAATGCTAAATCCTGTTATATATATATATATATATATATATATATATATATATATATTATATATATATATATATATATTTGCGTACAAATAATGTATATATATATATATATATATATATATATATATATATATATATACATTATTTGTACGCAAATAATTTGTTTTTCAACTGTATTAATCATAATTAACAGAAGTCATTTGTTTTTACACAGATAAAAATTTAAGCATTGTGAGCACAAATAATTCAAAATGATTTCCAGTATTGCTGTTTAACAGAATTTGTTCTATTTGCACACAGATAAATGATTTTAACTCTTGCTATATAACACAAATAATATTATTTATTACTTATCATTTATTTGCAACTCGTAAATGGTTTCAAATTTTGCTCTCTCAAGTACCTCTATCTAATATTAATAATTGTATTCAACATTATTCATTCGTTTGCAACCAGTTAAATGGTTTCAAGTTCAGTTCAAGATTAAATAGATGGAACCCTGTTAGTTACTACCACTCTGGGGTCACAGTGGACTTGGTAGAAATGAAAGAGTACTCCACAAGAAGCGAAGCCTGGAGCTTCATCATCTGATGCAGTTTAGTAGCATACCTCGGGGTTACTTATTCCTCTGCAGAGGTGCAGTCGGCTTGTTTTATGGTCTCAGTCGACAGAGTTACAAGACTTGGATAGGAATCATTATATATATATATATATATATATATATATATATATATATATATATATACACGCACAACATATCATCATCATTATGTGGTGCCGATAGCATGGATTTCCCTGGCCCTCTCTCGCCACGTAGCTCTCGTCCCTCGATCTCGGCAGGACTTCTCTGCTACATCCTGTATCAGTACAGAGCTGTTGTAGATTGGTTCTAACAAGTCGATCTACCCTTGCTCGTCCGTGTAACAAGTTCACTGCAATTCATCGTTGATGAATTCGTTCTTAATTCTGTAGCCGTGTACCGCACGTCTTTACCTCGATGGAAATGAATAATGAATGAGACATTGATTTTCATCAGAATAGTATCTTTGGTATTAAAAAAAAAAACTATTATTTTACTGAGTTTTTACTGGTTGAAGCACTTCTGAAATTTTTTTAAAAATATGGCGGGAAGCTATAATGATGTTCTTTTTATTGTAGTCCCCGTTCTCGAATCTTACACTTGAGATTTGAAAATACCTTCTCTTAATCTAATGTTCTTTAAATTAATTCCGTTTTTGAGTCAATTGTAAGAAGAATGGTTGGGGAAAATTCTAATATGAAAATTGTTTGTATCCATAATATAAAAACAGGGGTATTTGTTTACACGGTGTCAAAAATGTATTTGTATCAAAAAGTCTCAAGACATAAGCTTTTTACTGAAATGAAAATGAACTATGAATGATACGATAAAATTCTTAAAAAATAGTCGTCTTTAAGATTCAAAATACTTATAGTGGAATTATTGTTGGTCAAAGAACCTCTGAAATTCTTAAATTGAAAGCATAAAATTGGATCGTCGTATTTCTTTTAATGTCATTCCCAAATCTTAAACTTGGGATGAATTTAAAGTTTAGAGACCAAACACAGAGCTAATTCTATTGAGTATAGGGGGTGCCGTACTTATACAATCCAGAGTTTCACTAATAATCTCTGTTTCGAGAATACGTAGATTTGGTTATTTTTTCTTAACAAATTTTTTTTCCTATTGGAACTGACTCATTTAAAGATCATCTAGCTACCATCAGTTTATTATATAAGTTTTTATTTAGTTCCTAAATTTAAAATTCAAAAATTAAAATTTCAGTCCCAAAATGCTTTAATCACGCCTTTATATATATATATATATATATATATATATATTAAAGAGGGAGTCCCCATGAAGTAATGACGAAAGTTCTGGACTCCAGCTTCGAAGTGGGTTCGAAGTATAGCTAATGCTGTCCTTCTGCAATGATGGCTTTGGCATTAAACAACCCACGAAAGTTGATATGTCATTAAACAAAGAAACCAAACTAATATAGATATTTTTGTATTGTAGAAATATCTTACTGAAGATAACAGACAAAGATTTAGTGTTTAGCTTTTTATCCATCTTTTCTTTTTAGCAAACAAGATGGCACAACTGTGGTTGTAGGCAGTTTGAGAACTATCCGAAGTCTCTGTGAGTGTTATTCGAGTACTGGGTACATCCGTCCGTCTTTGATCGTTTTTGAGGACGTAGGTGTTCCGGTGTTGGGAAATGCTGGATTGATTCCGTGTTCAAGGAATTTTTAAATGGGAACGTATTTATATGTACGTGAGTATATGCGTGTAAGCCTTTTTCAGGAAGTGTTCAGTCAGAGAAGGAAAAATGAAAGTAGCATGTTTGTAGAATACGTATTCGATAAGTTATTGTCTTACCAAGGTAAAGGGGTCATCCAGTACACTTGTCCATTCTCCGCTTGACCAGGGCAAAGCATCCATCCTGAGCGTGTCCGCAGTGTACTTTTTCTTCTTCCTCTCCCTTCTTTACCTCCGGCTCGATGGGCATTTTCATCGTAAACATATCAGTTCTGCCTGGATGCATGTACTGTGCTACCCAGTTGTCTTCAGCCAAGATCTTGCCCGCCGACAACATCAATGGCGTATTTGCTTCGCATTTTCAATTGCAATTTCTTTCCCACCCAGCGACTGGCATTCCCCCTGCCCAGGGTTTGAAAGCAGGCGGGACGAGATGAAAAAGATCACGGGAAATCACGTGCTAATTTGCACACTATGTCTGACTGGCAACGTGCCGATTTACGTTGCTTATTACAAAACCAGTGCACACACACACGTATATATATATATATATATATATATATATATATATATATATATATATATATATAAAACAAGTATAGGTAGATAGACAAACGTACATACGCACAAGTATGTGTTTATAGGTGTGAAAGCTGTATTTATATGTAGTAGTGTTTGTACGTTTGTGTTAACATTACCATCAATATATGCTAAATCATACATAAGCATAGATGTGGGTATGTACATGTAGGTGTTTCTGCTTGGGCCTAAGTGCACGTAAGTATATGTCTATATATATAATGTCAACATTGCTATTAACATATTCATGCAATTATACGTGTGTGTGTGTGTGTGTGAGAGAGAGAGAGAGAGAGAGAGAGAGAGAGAGAGAGAGAGAGAGAGAGAGAGAGAGAGAGACCAATAGTATGATTGTCTGTTATATCACTGTGAACACACACACACACACACATATATATATATATATATATATAGGTGTGTTTGCGTGTTTGTTTATGTCTGTATATAAGTGTATTAACAGATATGGCTATCTATGTCATTAATATCTAACCAATCATAAACCATAAGTTTACATACATGAGGGTTATATAGTATGAATGAAATGTTACTTTCTGATAGTTTTGTGGGTCTCTTTCTCAAACGGCATATCAACCTTCGAGGATTATTTAAAGCCAAAGCCATCCCCGTAGAAGTACAGCAATGATATCATTCAACCCATAGCTACAGGAATAAGGGGGTTCATACCTTTTCCAAAGGTATTTGTCCAAAAGTGAACATAATAGCACGATTGCAGTTCGACTGGATACCGAAAGTTCTTACTTCGATGTCGCAGTCCAAAACTTTAGCAACTACTCCACAGAAATTACCCATCGATTTCTGAGCTGTCATAAAATTCTTTCAAAGTATTTCTGGTTATATAAAAAAAAACAGACATAGAGTTGCCCCTATTTTAAGATTACCCAGTCGACTGGGGCTGTAGAATAACCCAGCTGCTTCTCTGCATAGGGGTAAGACTCCCCCACCAACGAATGTCCTGGATATAACACAAAACTGTCGGATGGTGAGGTTCCAGTAATGCAGGAGCCTCGGAGAATGCGGAGTACCTCTTCATTGTCATCGCTCACAAGTCCACTCTGGCCCGGAATGGTAGCACCTGATAAGGGCCCTGTCTATGGGTTAAAGAGAGCTAAACTGTGTACTTATGCTAAACAGAACAGCTTGAAATAGAACTGTTTTGACATTTAAACTGAGTACTTAAGCTAAACTAAGTTGCTTCAAATGGAACTGTCTTTTATTCTAAACTGAATTGTTTGAAGTGGAACTGTTTTTCACATTGAAACTGTACTTACACTAAACTGGATTGTTTGAAATAGAACTCTTTTGACATTTAACTGTGTGTAAACAAAATATACTTAAACTGCGCTTATTGATTGAATTAGAACTATTTGAATAAACTGAATAGTTTGAAATAGAAATTTTTGACAATCAAAATGTGTACTAAACTGAATTGTTTAAAATAGAACTGTTTATTTGTATAAAAATGGATCTGGCATTAAATAACATACAAAGTTTGATATGCCATAAACCCTAACAAAGAAACATATTTTAAGAATAGGAAATTGTAAAAACAGATGTGACAATAAAGTAGGTGACAGATTTTGGACTCTTTTCGTCGAAGAAAAACTGGCCAATGTGGCTTATCCTAATCATAACGATTTGTAGAATCAAAGATCGAAGGGATTGTATAGTTGTAGGTGTAAAAATAAAAGGCTGCTCAGAAATTGGCTTTTAATTCAATCAATTAATTGTTTTAATTATATAACCTTCATTTATGAAAATCTACTTAATGATTCGTTTGATAAAAATTAGTTTTGACCTCTAGTAAAAACTAGTTTTTTTTCGCAAAGATCCTTTTAGTGAAACCTAAGTAGCGTACTTCAACTATTTCATACGGTTCTGCAAAGCTGCTCAAATATTGAGTACTTGGACATTTACTGACATAAATCCTGGAATTAAAAAAAAATGATCATATCCTGTCAAAACAATTTTTGCTGTTAAAAATAAGGATCGTAACTTAACTATTCAGAATCTACTGGAGAAGACGTTTGGTCAGAAACGTGTGCACAGCATAAGTATATGAAATAATAAAAACCTAAATAATACCGCATTTGAAATCGTTTGCGGACCTAGTCATTTTTAATATATATATATATATATATATATATATATATATATATATATATATATATATATAATAACTGATGTGGAAAAATTAACAAAAAACGATCACTTAAAAATGTTGGAAGAATCAAAGTGCTCGTATGTTGACCAGCAAATAAATTCTCACCTATTTTGATTCTCTCTATTACTACCAGTTTAATGTCTTTCTGAAGAAAAAGAGAAAACAAATGGAAGATAAGGGAGTATTTTACTACGTTTAGTTAAATAAACATTAATATTATCGCGAACTTTTTCAAGCTGAACTTCAAATTATATAAAAAAAAATCAAAACTTTTTTTTTCATGCAGTCGTCGTAGTATAAGTGGTAAATAAAGGCAGAAAACCGATTGTTTTTTTTTTAAATACAATATCCAGGAATGAAATAAATTGGGAAGACAAAGTTAATAAAAAAAAAGTTCAATTTCCACAATTATTAAAACACGAAAAAATTGAAAAGAAAACACTAGTTGAAATAATTATTTCATTAAATGATTTATGTTAACATACGAAGAAAACAATAGCATAAATATTACAAAAAATATTTTCTTTTCTGGAAGGAAAAACTCTGTTTTCAATTCGTATCAGTCGACTCTTCTCTTATTTTTTAAACATACACCAAATAAATGACTAAACATCAAGTATAGAGAATTTTTTCTTTCCTTTCCCGGGAGAGAAAATATAAATATACCTCTTTATTTTGTAAAATAACCTCCGTTTCTAAATATATGTCTTGGCATTTTTCCCCATTCAACAGCCTTCAAAACTTTTTGTCTTTCCTCTTTGTAAATTCTTTTCGTCAGTGAAAACTATCGGCTGTGAAAATCTATCATTTAGTTTTAATTAAATTTTCTGTCTCTGCGTTCATTGGCTGACTGAACGGTTCAAGCGGTGCAACTCCTGCGTTTTAAAAAATTATGATAATTTATTTAAAAACAAAGAATATAATCTTTTCTTTTCTTTCTTTCTTCTTTTTTTAAAGTATTCGTAGACTTGTTAATTCTTTTAACCATTTTTTAACATGTTCTGACAACCATAAATATATACCTGTGGATATATTTATATAATGTCTTCGTATTTAATAAGTGTGACATCGAACGATTCAAGACCACTTATAGGAAGATTGGATTGCGTCAAATTTACTACTAAGGTAGAGTGGTGGATCTTGAAAATCTGTATTCGAAAAGACATTACGAAAATGTGTACTGGTCTTTAGCAGGGGTCAAACACCGACTGACACTTCTAGTCGGAAGTATAAAGTAGAAAGTACAATCCGATATGAGCCAAGTCCTTTTCATATTCCTCTTTTACTCTGTTTCTTGAAAATATTTTTTCCTACTAAACAATCGGGAGTTTGTTTTTTTTGTATAGGTGGTGCGTCAATAGTTAGGTCTATAAAACGTGCGACACCTGAATGATTGATATTCAACTTTAAATTAAGTACCAAAGTAGGTGAAACACTTGATTGAAATACGTTTTCTCATCGTTAAGCCACGAAAGTATATATATATATATATATATATATATATATATATATACGGGGATTATCGAGTATCCTTAATTGCCATTATTCTTTGGTCCTTTCTAACCCAGAAGGGAAGTGACTTTAAGGGTATAATCTGTAGATCAAATAGGTCTATTACAAATACTCGTAGTCAACAGGAAAGTTTGCGAAAATCCCCTCTTAGGTTACAACTACAACAAAAATGTAAATATGAACATACAATGAACCTGGTTCCTCACCTTTGTGCTTAAAATAACCCTAAACAGGCTGTTATGCCATTTAGATCAATCACTGAATCATATACTGTACTTTGGTTTTGTTTTGTTTTGTTTTGTTGCATATCAACCCTCATGGGCTATTTAATTCTATATCCTATCTATCTATCTATCTATCTATCTATGCTTTGTAAGTTTAGGTAAGGCTAGGATACTTGATTTAAAGGCATATAAACCCATGATGGTTATTTAATGCAAAATTCCTCTGGTACATATAAATGTGTTATAAACGAATAGATGGTTGTTAACTTCATTTTAAAACGAGTTGTTAGAGCTCATTTGTTCGCATACAGTTAAATGGTTTCAAGATTTACTATTTAACATTAGCTATTTTATTTATCAAGTATTCCTACCTGATTTAACATTAATCATTTATTTGCATACTGCTCAATCTTTGACAACATTCAATAGTTTCAAGTACTGCTATCTAATAGAAATAATTCAATTTAGTATTAATCACTTGTTTGTATATACTTAAAATCGTTTCAAGTAGAGAAAATAATTAAATAATTAATTTTGACTCATAAATGGGACTCTAATAGTTATAACCACAACAAATCAGAGTTGACCTGGGTGTACAGTGGAACCTCGACTTACAGAAACCCCATTATACGAAAAATTCACCATATGAAACGGGCTTCGAAAAAATTTCCATCCCATTCAATGAAAAAATATTTAAGATACGAAAACGAAAACAAAAATCGAAAGTGGCCGTCTCGAAAGGTAAAGTGTCCTTATTCATAACAACATTTATCATCAATTTTATTATTTTCACATTGTTTTTTTTTAAATTTATGTATTGCTCTGTCTGCTGGGGTTGTAGAATACACCGACTGCTTCTCTGCTGAGGGGTAAGACGCCCACCCTCCGACGAGTATCTTGGATATGACCCTAAACAATCTGATGATGAAGTTCCAGTAATGCTGGAGCTTTGGGGAATGCGGAGTACCCCTTTATTGCACTCGCTCTCAGGTCCACTCAGTGGTAGCAGTGGATAGAGTACTATCTATGGTTCAAATAGATCTAAACCGTGTACTCATTTAAACTGAACTACTTCAAAAGAACTGTTTTGACATTTAAACTGCATACTTTGGCTAAATCGAATTGCTTGAGACAGAACTGTTTTGACATTTAAACTGTGTATTATGCTAAAATGAATTGTTTGAAGGGGAACTGTTTTTGTATGCTTTACTGGATTGTTTTAAATAGAACTATTTTCACATTTAACTGTATGTAAACAAAAACTATACTTATACTAAACTGAACTGTTTGAATTAGAACTCTTTGACTAGACTGAATAACTTGAAATAGAAATAAAGAAATATTTTGCGTTTATTCACAAACAGTCCAGGTTTTAATCTTAAGACTAGATACAAGAAGGTTGAAAATATATAAAATACAGTAACTTTCATCAAAACATATTTGCTTAACATTAACATTTAAACAATTCAGTTTAGCATAATACACAGTTCAATAGTCAAAAAAATTCTATTTCAACCTATTCAGCTTAGTCAAACAGTTCTAAGTCAAATAATTCAGTTTAGTATAAGTATAGTTTTTGTTTACACACAGTTAAATGTGAAAGCAGTTCTATTTCAAACAATTCACTTTAGCATAAGTACAGTTTCAATGTGAAAAACAGTTCCATTTCAAACAATTCAGTTTAGCATACAAAAACAATTCTATTTCAAACAATTCAGTTTAGCATAAGTACGCAGTTTAAATGTCAAAACAGTTCTATTTCAAGAAATTCAGTTTAGCATAAGTACGCAATTTATTTCTATTTGATCCATAGATAGAACCCTATCAGGTGCTATCACTCCGGGCGAGAGTTGAACGGGGAGCAATGGCAATGAAGGGGTACTCCGTATTCCCCAAAGCTCCAGCTTTACTGGAACCTCACCATCAAATTATTTAGTATCATATCCAGGACACCCGTTTGGAGGGTCTTAAAAAGATGCAGTCGGTATATTTTACAGCCCCAGACGACTGGGCAAAGGACCAACATGGCGTATTGATGTTCAACAACATTGAAAGAAGAGAATGGTTTGAAGAATTCGCTGAGAATCATTTAATAGTAAAATTAGTTGTATATTGTTTTTTTTTCAAAAAGCCCTGAGGCAAAAAAGACTCTATGTTGGAATTTTTCTGATGGCAGCTTGTACACCCAGTCAGCAGAAGTCAATCTTACTGGAGGTGAAGATCTTTAAGGAATTATTGCCTGAATTTTATGGGGTTCTTCTGTCTCACTGATCCGTATTTATTTCAATGAAGGGTGAAAAACTTAGAAGACTTGTCAGGCGTACGTGTATCTTACAGACCATGTCTGGGGAACTTCGATGTTTGAAATAAAGACACTCCAGTTCAGTCTGATAATGGTACAGAGGTGATTTAAGTAGACCTAGGTAATTTAAGCAGACGTTGATAGAGGCCGTAGGTGGTTGACCATTGGGTACCATATAGAAGCACGGTATCTTATATTTCTCTAAGGCTGTGAACCGTAGATATTAATGGCTTTTACATTGGGTGTAATGACTCATTTGATAAAAATGTCACTTTTTCAATTCTTTGACTAATCAAACTGAAATGTATTTATCTATCGATCCCGACAGAGAAAGAGAGAGAGACAGACAGCCAGACAGACAGAAAGGCTTGTTTAATAGCATAACAAGCTTTGCGGGTTATTTAATGTTAAAGCCATCTTTTCAGAAGAACACAAAAGTAAAGTTTGCGACCTTAGCCGAGGGTGACTCGAAGGCTCCCTTTTCAATAGCTACTAAACCGACATATAGGGGAGGACGCTACTCCATTCCCTGGATTGCTCTACTTTACCCATTATCCTTACCTTATACTGCTGTGTGTTAAGCAAGGCAGCGTCAAGTACCATTGTTTGAGTCTTTGGTATGACTCGACCTGGGATTGAAACCCAGTCTCCCAGGCCATTGGCAAACACTCTATACATTAGGCCAGTTAGTGGTGGTGGGGGGATAAAGTTAATACCTTCCCTAAGAGTATTAGTCGGAAAAAGAACCTTATCATGCAACTGAAGTTGGAACTCACTTAGTACGATGTTATATATATATATATATATATAGTTTTTAAAGAGTTTTCTAAAAGATATATATATATATATATATATATATATATATATATATATATATATATATATATATATATATATATATATATATATATATTTATTTCAAAGAGGTATATATATATATATATATATATATATATATATATATATATATATATATATATACTCTAACTCTTTTATATATATATATATATATATATATATATATATATATATATATATATATATATATATATATATATATAAAAACTCTTTAAAGACTCTTTACACATGCAAGCAAATTCTGATAATAGCCTATGATAGGCTTATGATAAGTCCGAAAGCGCTCGGGACGATTTTGGTAAATTCATCCACCAATTCCAACCTGAAACCAAGACACTTATCAGGAAATATGAAAGGATCTTAATGAAAATATGTAGACAAAAGGTGTCTTTATTATTTAATCAAACATACTTAAATGAAAGACTGCTGTCCAAATACATGTATATGTACATTTATTTTTTATTTTGCTTAAATAACAAGAAATTCCAAAATATATATTTTGCTCTGCAGGTACGTTTTGTATTAAATAGTCGTGCATTGAGAACTCTTTCTTTGCATATTCACTGTCATTATTTACTTTATATATATATATATATATATATATATATATATATAGATAGATAGATAGATAGATAGATAGATAGATAGAGAGAGAGAGAGAGAGAGAGAGAGAAAGAAAGGGGAGTGGAGAAAAAGGAGAAAGAAATAAAGAAATAAAGAAATATTTTCTGTTTGTTCATAAGTACTCCAAGTCTAAATTTTAAGACTAGATACAAAAAGTTTAAAAAATATAAAATACAGTTACTTTCATCAAAACATATTTGCAAAACATTAACATTTAATAGGAAAAATGTAGTTTATCAACAAAGAAGTGAAAAGTTTGAACTTAAATTCATATATATATATATATATATATATACATGTGTCTATGTATGCGTGCTTGTGTGCAAGTTTGTGTGTGCGCTTATGTATTATTGCATACAGGCAAGTCTCGTATGTTGTAAGGGCTGGTGAGCTACCCGAGTTTAAGCACAATAATGTGTTTTCAATGTGTACCTAAATTTTCTGGTTTGGTGCCACAACTAAGCTAAGCTTGGGTAAATATCTATTTCTGTAGATACAAAAATACGCGTGCGTACTTGTATATCTACAAGGGTTCGCCATATGCAACCTAAAAAAAAAAAAATTATTCATATAGCAAGTATTTTTTTCAGCGTAGTATCTTGTCTTTTCGATGTACTTAATTCAGTGGTGAATATTATTCATATGGATACACTTTATCAAACTCCGTACTTATTGATTCGCCGGGATCGAGAATTTTGATTTTCTTGGCAAACAATCCTTTCAAAATTATGAGACCGGTAAAACACAATAATCTTACTCATTTCGCTTGTTTCAGGGGGATGGTGCTCGAACCAATTTAAAAAAAAAAGAAAACGAATGCTGGTTTTCTAGGCAAGAGGACCATTACTTTTTAAAAGATTGATGTAACACAGGGTTCCCTAAACTGCGGTCCTCGGGTCACATGCAACACTCGAGGCTTATTCATGTGGCCCTACACACAACTTTCACAATTTTCTCATCGTCTTCCGATGATGACTGCGAATAAGTAACATTACAACTACAGATGGAACTCGTTGATCTTCAGTGTTCAGAAGATTTCAAGTCTATGTTCCTGGTTTGCCATATCCTTAATTTCGAAAAGAACTAACTACTTTCGTTCAGACGATTCCTCGAACTTATCACTCATACCCAGCACAATGTTTGGCACAACATTCCGCTGTGAACAGTTCACAAAAAAAAGCAAGCAACAGTCAAATCTTCATTTGTCTGATGACCTCCTTCTGTCATCCTTTTCTTTTAACCGTAATATTACCATTTTTGTAAGCAACATCAGATTTCTCATTAATAAATTTTCATTGTTACCTTGTGAATTAAGCTATTTTTTCAGTCTTTTTAAGGTCACGGCTCTAGCCCCACCTGGGTTAAGCTTTGTAGCCCTCGAGATGAAAAAGTTGGGAACTGCCGATGTAACATAATCTCTCCAGGAAGGGAGTCCCCGTGGCTTTGTGGCTAAAGCACTGTATTGTTCTATCGTAGCAGGTTCGAACTTCAGCCGCGCAAGTATGTTCACTGTTGGACTAGTACCATTGGGAGAGGTATAAACTCCCTTATATCTCCAGCTATGGGTTAAATAGTAACACTATTGTCCCGATACAAGGATGATTTCGGCATTAAATTGCCAAAAGGTTGATATGCCATGAAACAAAGAAACCAAACCAATCTTTCAAAAGACGATTTCCTTTCATTCGGTGTTGGATCGTTGTAAATCAGGAATTTGCAAATATCAAGAAACTAAAGAATTTGATACAAAGATAGAAATAACAAAAAAAAAAAAAAAAAAAAAAAATCAATGAAAACAGATATTGTGATCGTGAATAGTTCGATTGCTGATATTATATAATTAAGGATTTGATTCTAAAAGCCAAAATTACTTCTAAACGTTCTTATATTTGAATTTAAACTTTGCCAAATTTCTATTTATTGCTTAACGCCATTTTTTGTCTAAAATATAAATCTTCAAATTTCGACTTATACTTGAGCAAATACGTTGAATCCTACAAATAACATAAATAAATAAAACCGTGAAGGCAGGTAAAAATAACCAATTGGGTAGGAAAACGATAAGAACGTTAAATTGGAAACATGCAGTGAAGAAGAAAGTCGAGGAATTACTAAAAGCATTTCTAGCCTTGTGCAAAATGTCTCACAGAGAAAATTAGTATGACAGTTCATCAAGTGTATTCAGTACAGATCAATGCCCGCCTTGTTATTTTGTTGGATTAGATTTCACGAGTTAAGTGATGCTGCATAACTTTAGCATTAAAGATATTGTTTTGTTAACGCCATTCTTTCGTAAAAATATCCAAAATAACGCTTTCGGGCGCCATATTTTGTCAGCTCAGTTTTTAAATAATTAAAAGAGTTGGCTGATTGTTATAAAGCATTGGATAAAAAAGTCTCTATATTGTTACAAGCTGTGCGATCTTAGACTTTTCTAATAAATAACTAGTTGAATTCATGATAACTATGGTTTAATAAAAAAAACAATCAGTTTAGTTGGGTCTTATGGCATATCAACCATTGTTGGTTATTTAATGCCAAATCCTGTTTTTGAATGTATATGAAATCTATATAATTTGTAAGCTTATTTTGTAGATAGATTTGGAGAAATGGTGGATTTGGTAAATCTGACGAGATGAAGAAAAATAAATGGAAAAGTGGATAAACTAAACACAGACAACGAATTCCAATTGATATTTTGTCTTTATTTCGGAAAGACTTCTTCAGAATGATTGGGTTGTTGTAAAGTTTAGCTTCGAAGGAAATAGATAATTAAATTAAATAAAATAAAAGGAGGGAGGGGTCATAAGAAGAAGAAACAGAAAAGAAAGAAAGGGAGAAAGAGAATGAGAAACGGGGAATACAGAGAGGGAGAAATAGAGATATATATCATAGTAGTGGGGACGAAAGGTTATTGGATGGGACTGTAATTCGTTCTTGGAATAAACAGGGTCTTGACTTAAGTAGATAGGAGGAGGCTACGGCCTCCGTCAAGCGTATTAGATTTTATCAATAGGCTTGAAGTAGACAAAGGGAGGCGACATCAAGCGTATCAAATTTTATCAATGACTTGACCAACAAAAATAGATCTAAATGACAAAAAGAGAAAATGAAAAATCATCCATAAGTATGGAAGAGTGGTGGGAGAATAAACGTCTTAGTTTTTCTTAAATTTTTTTAAACGAGTCTGATATCATTCTTTTGTGCACACTTAAATGGTTTCAAGTATTTCAATCCAACACGAATATTTCTATTGACTATTTATCATTTGTTTGCACACATTTAAATGGGATAACATATATGATTTGAGAGTGAATAATTTGTAGGTAATTTCCTTTTTAAATGGATTAGAATTTATTTGTTTGCTAACTAGTATTGTTATTGCTTGTACACACTTAAATGGTTTCAGTTATTGCCATCTAACTCTTATAATTCTATTCAATAATAATCATTTGTTTCCACACAGAGGTTGTTACAAAATTGCTATTTAACTCTAATTGTTCTATTCAACATTATTCATTCGTTTATGCGCAGTTGAAATATTGTTAAGTGTCACAAACAATTCAAATAAACATCAGTTTTTTGTTCACATACAGTTAAATGATCAAACAGTTCTACTTCAAACAATTCAATAAAACAAAAGTCATTTATTTGCTCTCAGTTTAAATCCCAAACAGTTCTACTTGAACCATAGATGGGGCCCTATCAGATACTATTACTTCGAGTCAGAGTGGACCAGGGAGCGATGGCAACGAAGGGGGTACTCCACATTCCCAAAAGCCCTCCCCCATTACTGGAGACTCACCACCAGATTGTTTAGTGTCATATCTAGGACACTTATGGGGTCAGTCTTACCACTCTGGAGAGACGCAGTCGATGATTCTACAGCACTTGCTGACTGGGTTTTAAAAACGATCAGCTTGTACTAAATATCAATATGTAATTTTTAAAAACTCTTTATAAGTTACTTATTTATCTAAACGAGGTGCCCGTTGTTTAATAGTTAGCATCGTAGGAAACCAACTCGGTGATCTAAGTTCAATTCCTGGACGTATTTGTTTGCATTTCACATAGCGTTAATATGCTTGGGAAAAGGTATGAACGCAACTAATCTCTCTCTAGTAATAGGTAAATAGTAGGGTAGATTGAGTTCTTTAACCTTGGTATTGAAACCTGTCTAGAAGGAAAACTCTGAATTCAGACCAGTTGTACTTAGCGTAAAAATTAACCTTGTGTCACACGCTGCTCGTGCCGAGGTTTAGTAAATGCAAACTTATATATCAAAATAATATATACAATAATTACTTACGTAAACGTAATACAAGTTAAATAATCGAATATATTGAACATATGTATTAAGGAATATTTCATTTGTTTATGATTTCATAAAACCAATATTTCTAATTTAAAGTAATTTTTCTTCTAGTTTCCTGGTTATATTAATTATGCCCTGTTAGTGGGTCTTAGAATACCTTGATTGTATCCCCCAACGGAGAGACAAGATCCCTCCCCACTTGCAAAAAGTAGGTGCTTTTGCTATGACACTAAACTGCATCTGAAAGTTAGGCTCCAATTTTGGAAAGTGAAGAGTAGTCATTCATTCCCATTGTTCTCGGGTCCACTAATCCAAAGTGGTAATACCTGTTATGTTCCCCTACATGGGTCAAATAGATTTTTTGAAAATGACTTGTATTTGACAGGAATACTTGATACTACATAACCGTGTGTAAATTATTTGTTGTGAGAATAGTTGCTTGAAGCTATAATTGTTTACTAGGGATTCTTATAAAATTATTCGTATTTGATAAAAATACGTGATACCATGTAACAGTAAATTATTTGTATTAAGAATAGTTACTTGAAGGTATCATTGTTTACTAAAGATTATTATTAATTACTTGAAACTATATAACTGAGTGCAAACAAACGATTATTATTAAATATAAATAATTACTTAGCCATAAAATCATGGGTATATTGTTAGTATTAGATAGGAATACTTGATATCGTATAATATCGTGAAAATAACTCTTAAGAAGCAGCGAGATAAAAAGATATAATTATAAGAGGACAATGAACACGGTTCCCTAACCTTTAGGCGTAAAATGCACCTAGACTGGTTGACAAGTTGTTAAAATCAATTTGTGAATCAGTTTAGTAAATTAAAAAAAAAAGAAGCAAAATTACCGCCGATAATCACAAATTTGAATCAATGATTAGCAAACAATGTCCTTTCGCCATATTTTTTAGTGCCCCATCCACTACGAATGTGTCCACTTATGGCTGATTTGTAATTTTGGGACTTAACTGTTGCTCTTTAGTAAAAAAAAATGACTGTAACTTTCTGTTATCTGAATAAATTGATGCATATAAATACATATTCTAGATATGCATAGCGGTGTGTATATATATTTATGGGGAATCTATGTAGCAGACGTACAGAATAATGCAACATTCGCCAATGGTCCGGGAGACCTGGGTTCAATCCCAGGTCACGTCATACCAAAGACTTTAAAAATGGTACCTGATACCTCCTTGCTTAACACTCAGAAATATAAGGTAGGTATCGAGGGTAAAGTGGAATAATCCAGGGAAAGGAATAGCGCCCTCCCCTACACCTTGATGAAGTAGCTATTGAAAAGGAAGCCTTCTGGTTTCCCTCGACTCCGGTCGCCAAGTCTAACGTAAAGTTGGGCGGGTTTCGGTCCCAGCTTCAAGAGTCCTACGTATCTAGCCACACTGAGGGGTTGTGATACAACGAAACAGTCTGTCTGTGGATGACAATATATATATATATATATATATATATATATATATATATATATATATATATATATAATACAATTAAATGGAGACTCAAACTCGGTTAAGCCTTCATAATAAATTTATTTCGTCTCGTCAGACGACTCTTTTACATGCTCTGTCCTGTCGCAGAGACGCGAATGTGGAGTTACAGTTCGTATTCAGAAGATAAAATAAGGTAATTAAAAAATAAAAAATAATTAAAAAAATTAAATTAAAAAATTAAAAAATCAGAAAAAAACAAAAACCATAGGATGGAAATCAAATTACAAAGTTACAAATTCTTTTCATTCATAGGCGTGAGCAGAGGGGGTTAACATGTTATATGTTAGAACGATTAAGAAACAGGAGTGGAATTAATCTACTGGTCAGTCCCTTCCGACAGTATGCAAATATAAATATCTGAAAAATCAAGGTATTTAGAGGATGAGTTTATTTACAGATACTAATGTTAAACGTTTATTCTTTAAATTTTTTTTTACTAAACCATCATCAAGGCAATGTTAAGGTGATGTTGCATCAACTGATTTATTTTCAATTTTAAAAGAGAGACAAAAATGAAAGAGAAAAATCTTAGAATTCTATCACCTTTAGTTGTGTGATGTGATAAGTATTCGAACTTTATTCTAAAGCGTAACGTATTTGTTATGGATTTTTAAGAATTTTTAGAAACTTTATTAGAATTATTTTTTGTAATTTAGGAAGAAGTATGATTTGAAGTATGACCAACTATATAAGAATTATTTTTTGTAATTTAGGAAGAAGTATGATTTGAAGTATGACCAACTATATAAGAATTATTTTTTGTAATTTAGGAAGAAGTATGATTTGAAGTATGACCAACTATATAAGAATTATTTTTTGTAATTTAGGAAGAAGTATGATTTAAAGTATGACCAATTATATAAGAATTATTTTTTGTAATTTAGGAAGAAGTATGATTTGAAGTATGACCAACTATATAAGAATTATTTTTTGTAATTTAGGAAGAAGTATGATTTGAAGTATAACCAACTATATAAGAATTATTTTTTGTAATTTAGGAAGAAGTATGATTTGAAGTATGACCAACTATATAAGAATTATTTTTTGTAATTTAGGAAGAAGTATGATTTGAAGTATGACCAATTATATAAGAATTATTTTTTGTAATTTAGGAAGAAGTATGATTTGAAGTATGACCAACTATATAAGAATTATTTTTTGTTATTTAGGAAGAAGTATGATTTGAAGTATAACCAACTATATAAGAATTATTTTTTGTAATTTAGGAAGAAGTATGATTTGAAGTATGACCAACTATATAAGAATTATTTTTTGTAATTTAGGAAGAAGTATGATTTGAAGTATGACCAACTATAAAAGAATTATTTTTTGTAATTTAGGAAGAAGTATGATTTGAAGTATAACCAACTATATAAGAATTATTTTTTGTAATTTAGGAAGAAGTATGATTTGAAGTATGACCAAAAACATTAGAAAATGTGAATAAATATAAATAATTAATGAAAACTAACAATTTTAAATGAGGGACCTTGCAACTTTTTTGACTAAATAAGGAGGTAAGTTGAAAACTGAATCTTTGTTTTATAATATTATAATTAGAAATAATGCGAGATTCAACAACCATTCTATGTTGTTTTTTAAGTATTCTTTCTAACATCTTAGAATGTTTAATGTTAAAATTGTGATGAGTTTCTAAAATATGGCGTTTTTATTGTCGCTAATTTTTATCTTCCTCTGGTGTTCATATATTTCTTTTAATTGATCATAGAGATTCTATCGCATATTTTCTATTACATTCTAAGCACTAGATAGAGTAGATACCCGATTGAGATTTGATATGATTATTGTTAAAGTTGTTAATTATTATAATCACAATTTATTTTTGAATAGTTTACAAGTATTTTTATTGCAAGGTTATTTTTCAGTAATGTTTGTGGTTGAATTATGGGTTAAAATAATATATCTGGGTAATAAATAATTATTGGAAAAATTAGTATTTGAAAATTTTCTGTTTGTGAATTTTAAAAGCTGTTAATTTAACATATTGCATAAAAGTTTTAGGATATTGTAGTTGTACGAAGGAATTTTCTATATATTCAAATTCATCATTACTAACGCTAATAGGATCCTAAGACTTCTTATTTTTCGATTTTAAGAAGAAAATCGAATATAATTCAGAAGATGCAACATCAGATATTATTAACATTGCTCTAATGATGGTTTAAGTTTGGCAGAATATCTAACTGTAGATAAAATCATCCAAACTATAAATTATATTTTCACACACACACACACACACACACACACACACACACACACACACACACACACACACACACACACACACACACACAAACTTGTTATGTAAAGTGAATAAAAAACAAAAACAATATTTTTTCGACTGGGTTCTATATCTAGAAGAGAGGTTCAACGGTCATATGTAAAACAGCTAAAAACCCTTTTTTTAAATCGTTTCCAAATGAATAAATAAATAAATTTAATAAAATAAATAAATAGAAAGAAAAAGAAAACGCCTAAAACTAGTCTGTCCGTACTAGGTTTTAGCTTTGTTGGTAGTTGTGTATCGATCATATAACGATCTCAAAAATCAATTATTCAGTAAAAAAGAAAAAAATTACTGGAAATTTTCCTTATCTGGATGGTTAATGCAATTATTACATTTCTATTGAATTTCAGTTAAACAGCATAAATATAATTTTCATAGATGTGTTATTCTGTACAATCACTGTAGTGTATTTTGCCTAAAAACTTCCCTATGCAAATTATGATAACGGCAAAATGTAAAGAAGTTTTTAAATAATTTTTGATATCATGATTTTCTCTTGTCTTACTTCTTACGAAAAGCACAAATGTTTCGACAATAAATCAAATTTTTGTCCAAGTTTCATTATTCTTGATTTTTGTGTTTTTTCATCACTTTATAAATTTTTTTGTTAAGAAACTTTCCAGTTTTTTGAAAGAAAAATCTCTAATTTCAATAAATAATTAATTGCAATTAAGTTTTATGAGTAAAAAGTAAATTTCTGTAAATAAATAAATTTAGAATAAAAACAACTGTCAAAACAAGTGATCAATACGTTTATATTTTAAAACACTGCACTCAATGTCTGAAGTTAAGCTCTTCAGTGGTCATTTGTGGAAGAAGTAGCTCGAAGGTGAAGGTAGGCGATCAGATATAAAATTTCGAATTTATGGTCATTCTTTTAAATGTTTTTATTACGACTTTTAACGAATTTTATTCTAATATCTTGTAAATTGCAAATAAGTGAAGTTTATTCAAAAAATGATTCAGAAAATTTATAAAAATAATAAAACCTACCCTTGTATAGTGTAATGGTTAGCAAGCTAGACTAGCAAACCTTCACGAGAGAGTTAGAGTCTCACTGGGTACCCATTCATACGGCCTTGTGCCATATCTAAGCAAAACGCTCAATCGAGGCCTAACTCAAATTTTCAGGGACATTTTTAGCCCTCACTCCGACTTCAGGTGGGGGCAAGTTCAGTGACAAGCATAGCACTAGACATTCGGTTCTAGTTAAGCGGTGACCAGCAAGGTCGCTCGGTATACGTGCCGGGAGACTTGGCAAAGATTTACATAGTTCACATTGCACTAAGTGATTCTATGACCAGCATTGACCAGCAGCGCACAGGTCTCGGCTCGTGTGTTGCCTCTCCCTCCCAAAACTCCTCACAATAAGATGACCTTAAGCCCAGTCCTGTTTTGTGGGAAGCAAGAAAAACATCAATTCTATCAAGATCACCTGGCATTCGTGCCGGTTGGCCCAACAAGGACAAGCATAGATTCGTATTGCACTGGGCGTTCGGGCCTAGTGAATCTATGATCAGCAAGATCACCTGGCACATATGCTGGGAGACTTTGTAAAGGCTTGCATAGTTCACATGATTCTATTACTAGCATTGACCAGCAGTGCACGTACCGAGACTCTTGTGCAGCAGGTTTTCCCCTAAATACCAACCATAAAAATCCTGCCTGGTGGGAGGCACGGATAAATATCGTCGCCTGGCATTCGTGCTGAATGGGTATCAATGACAAGCAAATATTCACACTGCACTTTATCTTTTGGCCTGGTGAAGCATTGTTAAGCATGGACTTATATTGCACTTGGCCTTTTTGGCCTGATGAATTAATGACAAGCATAATTTCTCATTGCACTTAGTGAATCAATGACAAACAATAACCCACTTGCAACTCCACTTTGGGCCTGGTGAATATATTATCAACAGCGCAGGTGTCTCGGCACGTGCGCAACCAGCCTCTCCTTATATGCCCATTTTAAAGAAAACGTTGTGTCAAATACTATTTGGTGGGAGGTAGGGATTGATATCTCCTTGAATCAGTGACCTCAAAGATTCACATTGCACCGGGCCTTTTAGATCAGATTGGCAAAGATTCACATTGTACCAAGTCTTTTCGCCTAGTAAATTGATTTCAAACAAAGATTCACTGGGCAACTGTTTTTTGTTTGTTTGTTTGATGAGCCCCTGGTCCCAAGTGGCTGTCTTCCTAGGCAATGCACACTTTGCACGGTTAAGTTTATTGCTTGGAGCCTGAAATACCCCAAAAAGGGATCGCTGACGGGATAAAATTTTTTACATATGCCGTGCATGTCTCGATTCATGCGCGTTCCATGCATCAAATCCTAACAGGTGGGAGATATAGATTAACATCTGGGAGCCGATACAGTGTCTGAGTGGCATTCGTACTGGGTGACCGAGATCGATATTCCCTTAGCCTCAGGTGACCGTTTCCCCAGGTTATATCTGCCTGCAGGACTAAGTTTATTATTTATTAACTGAGGCACCCTATTAGGGGAATGCCGACGGGCCAAAAATTTTTGTCCCTGCCTCACATGGGTTTTAACCAGTGTGAGGCTCCCACTATAAAACAGCCTTGTGCCATATCTTGACATGGTGGGATATCCGATAAATACCGGCTTAAGACGAACGCAACACCAAATTACAATAACTGGAGGAGTGAACTTGATGGCATTCGGATCGGGTGATCGAAATCGATTAACCCTTGGCCTCAAGAAGTCGTCCTCCAGGCTTTAACTACCCTGCAGGGTTGATTTAATTGCTTTGTGTCTAAGGTGCCCCATTAGGAGAATGTGGACGGCTCCAAGAGTTTTTATTTCTGCCTTGCATGGGTTTCGACCTGCGTGCAGTCCCCCTTAAAATGACCTTCTGCTGTATTTTGGCTTGGTAGGAAGTTTGATAAATTCTCTCAAGACGAACGCAATCTATCATCATCATGGGTGGGCCGTTGGAAGGTGGTAGCGAGTGTTTCGTCAGACTCACTTGATATCACTGGATCGTCTCTCAAGGCAATACCTGTTTTGCACGGCTGAGATCATGGCTTGGTGCCCTAATTGGAGAATGCTGACGAGATCAAGTTTTTTGTGTGATGGCCGCGCATGAGTCGATTCAGGAAATGCCCCCCTCATTAAAATGACCTTGTGTCAATTCCTACCTGGTTTGGATGAATACAAAGTCTGGCCAAGAATATCAGATAAATCTTTAGCTTTTTACTAAAGATTTCCTTGACCAGGAACAATTCAAAGAATCTTTAGACTTATTTTTGAAGCTCTACTTAATTTCACGGTAAAAAAGAATCCAAAAACAGACTAAGTCTTTCGTTACCCAAAGTAATCTCTCTTTCGCGGCTTTTATCTGACAATCCTTTTCTCATTGTGAAATTTACTTAAGTTTTACAATATTATCTTATGTGAATCTCGTGTGATAATCCCGTGTGAAATAGCTTTTAGTCTGAAACAATTTTTAAAAAGTTATTGAATATCTCCAAAGTGAATAAAAGAAAACTACCAAATGTTAAATTTTAAACTAAAGTAGTTGCTTTTCAGATGTGTGTATTTACCAATCCCTCCACACAAGTAGAAAATGACTTAAGGTCAATTTTTTAGTGGAGTTTAACAGGTTGGAATTCGGAGTTTTCTTTCTCAAGACTTGTTGCCATACCAAGATTAAAAGAATACTGTCTGCCCTGCTTTGTGCTTGTAGCTGGATGGAGAATAGTTGGATTCATACCCTTCCCAAATGTATTAACGCTATGTTTAATGCAAACAGCCTTGTTCAGGGTTTGAACTCGGCTCACCGATTCCGTCTGATATGAATATAACTTTTGCGCTAAGCCCGCACAACTTTTTTAAAAAATGTATATGTTTTGTAAATAACTTATTTGAACTCATTGCACGTTTCCCAGAGAATAGAATATTGGCCTAAATATCTCGAGGTCTCACGTACAAATCTGATTCAGTTCAACAGTGTCTGAGTAAATATCGCCGTCCTCTGGGCATTTCAAAAGTGGGGGGGGGGGAAGATTTACTCCTCCTCTGTAATTAGCTTTTTTTTTCTTCTTTCTCCTAAGTAATTTATGATTGCAAATGTCAGAAATTAGGTACTGTGTTTATAGCCGAAAATTTTTGTTCTAACTTTTACAACTTATGAATGATTGTTCGAAGGCAAGAGGCTGTGCCTTCTACCACTT